>OV656712.1:14200000-14792579 GCA_927399405.1 Agonopterix arenella | reverse complement strand
GCCGCGGATCACCCTGCGCGCCATGACGCGCTGCGGACGTCGCAGCAGCGCCTTATTAGTGGCGCTCAGGGCATTCACCCACACGGGTGCCCCATACAGGGCCATCGATCTGATGACCCCCATATAGAGCCGGCGGCAGGTAGACCCTGGCCCTCCGACATTAGGGAGGAGACTCCCCAGCGCCGCAGACGCTTTGATGAGTCTCGGAGCCAGCCTGCGGAAGTGCTCGGCGAAAGTCCACTTTCCATCCAGGCAGAGCCCGAGATATTTCATCGCGGACCCAACCCGGACTTCGACCTCGCCGATGCGGAGTGTCGCTCCCGCAGGAGGACTCCCACCACGACCATAGAAGTAGAGGGCCTCTGTCTTCTCCAGAGCCACTCTCAAGCCCTGCCCTTCAATGCGGGCAACTATTAGGCTCGAACCGACTCGCGCTAGGCGGGTGGCCTCCTCGAACGATCTCCCGCGGGCTAGGAGTAGGGTATCGTCTGCATAGCAGACGATATGCAGCCCCCGGAGGAGAGCGCCACGCAACACCTTATCATAGCCAATGTTCCACAGGAGAGGGCCTAAAACCGACCCCTGAGGAACACCGCACCATGAGAGGCGCCGCACCGGCACGCCGTCCCGCCCTACGCACACCACCTCTCTCCCTCGAAGGTACGATGCCACGATCTTGCGCAGGTAGCGGGGCACCCCGTGGAACTCGAGGCCCTCCTCAATACTTGAGAAGGGCAAAGAGTTGAAGGCATTAGCGATATCAAAAGATATCGCCAACACTGAACCGCCCCTCGCCACCTGCTCCTCCGTGAACGCCTTGACGTCAAGTATGGCGTCGATGGTGGAGCGCTGGGCACGAAAGCCGTACTGGGCCTCAGAAAGGTCGGGGCCCTCCCGCGTTAGGTGTTGGATAATGCGAGATGCAATTACCCGCTCCAACAACTTCCCTGCCTCGTCCAGCAATACGATCGGTCGGTAGGCCGATGGAGAGTTGGCTGGACGGCCCTCCTTTTGAAGGAGGACAAGTTTGCCCTCTTTCCAGCACTGCGGGAACTCTCCTTGCTCGAGGCAAGAGCTGAAGAGCTCCCGCAGGCGCTCTTCCAGTGGTCCCAAGCACTTCACCCAGACCCGACCTGGGATGCCGTCCGGACCTGGGGCAGTTTTGCGCCCCTTCAACCTTCGGATTGAGGCGCCGAGCTCGCCCTCCGAAACCGGCGGCACCCCCTCTGCAGGTCCGGGCTCGAACGAACCATGCTCCTCACCTTCCGGAGCTGGGAACAGCGCTGCGACAATTGCAGTCAGCCGCTCCGGCGGGAGCGATTCCACCACCGGCGGCCCACGGCTAATTTTCCCCCGTGTTGAGCGGTAGGGGCGTCCCCACGGGTCTCTGTCGAGATCGGCCAACATCTCCTCTCTGGCGGAGTCCTTCGCTCGGCAGATGGACCGCTTCAGTTCCTTTCTGGCGTCCGCGTAAGCCTCCCGCAGCTGCGTCTCCAGGACCTCATTTTGAGGGCGGCGTCTCCGTTGCCTTTGGGAGGCACGACGGGCTGCTACGCAGACACCCCGTAGCTCCGCAATTTCGTCTGACCACCAGTACACCTGTTTCCTTGGTGGTCGACGGTGCCAACGGGGCATGGAGGCGTCGCAGACACTAGTCAAGGCCCTCCGGAACCAGAGTGCCTCATCGCTCACAGAGATTGGAGCCGTGGGCACCGGGTTCCAGGCCTCGACAGTGACTGCCTCCTCCAGCGCATCCGTGTCCAGTTTGGACAGGGTCCATCGCGGGAACTGAAGCGGTCCCTCTGGGCGACCCGAGGGGGCGCTCGACGTTCTGGTTGGTGGGACGCTGAACTGAATGTACACGTGATCAGACAGCGTCTCCACGTCCTCCATCACCCTCCAGTCTTGGACCAGTCTCGCAATCGCTGGGCTGGCAAACGAGAGGTCCACGATGGAACTCCCGTTATGCCTAACGCAGGTGGGCGCGTTGCCGCGATTCAGGAGAGCGAGACCGGACGTGGTGATCCACCTCAGCAGAACGTCCCCTCGGGGGTTAGTGGTAGGGGAGCCCCAAGCCGTGCTCTTGGCGTTGAAATCCCCCGCGAGAATAATGGGCATTGGGGCCGCCCTTCTCACCGCCTCCAAGAGCTCGCCGAGGAAAACCTCAAACTCGGCCAGCTGTCTGTTTGGGGAGAAGTAAATCCCAAACACAATGAATCTCCCCCAATGGGCCGATACGAAGCCCCGGCTCCTTTCCTTGGGGGAAAGAGGTTGGCCGCCGCTAGCGCTGCAGATGGCGACAGTACCCGATGTATCACCAACCCAATTGGACCGGGTTGGGATGTGGTACGGTTCTGCCACCACCGCAAAGTCAATCTTCCACTGCGCCAGAGCCTGGAACAACAGGTCCTGGGCACCGGGGCAGTGGTTAAGATTAGCCTGGAGGAAATGTAGTCGATCACTATCCATTATTGTGATCGACTATCATTTCCTCCTGTTGGCCTTGCGACCGACCCTCCCTTTCCGAAGCCGGGGTCCTTCCGGCTTTATCCCTTCGAGCTCCCTTTTTGGGAGGGACACAGCTCCTTCCACCAACCGAATGATTGGCTGCCCTGCCTGCACCAGCGCAGACCACGCAGTGGGGCTTGGCCGAGCAGTCAGCAGCCTTGTGGCCTTCCTGACCGCAGCGATAGCAGAGCTGGCTGCGGTCGGTGACACTTGTGCACCGCTGCCTCGTGTGACCTATCTCTAGGCAGCGGTAGCACTTCATAGGCCGTGCCTCCATGGTGTGGACTCTTGCTGAGCTCCAGCCTACCAAAAGTCGCTCTGCCGCGGACAGGGTGTTGGCGGCCGCAACAGGACACTGAACCCACATTGTTCCAGTGCCACCCGGACCAGGGCGTATCTCGCCCCCCTTCACATGCTCCGTAGTGCAGCCAGTTTTTGCGACGATCGCAGCCAGTACATCTTCCTTGACTACAGAGTCGTCTAGGCCCGACACACGGATCGTGGAGCATTTGATTGGCCTGGACACCCTTGCTGCTCCTGCCAGAACGTCACGCAGCTTTTGAGCCAGGCAGTCGGCCTTTTCGTTATCGACCCCCTTCGGGAGCTCGATAATGCGCGCTCCCGTGGCGGCCTTCCTAATCCTGACTCCATCTGAGATGCCCAGGTCCGCCAGTTTAACCTCTTGACGAGCCTTGATCAGAGCTTCCTTATAGGTGGCCCCTCGTTCCACTGCATCCTGCTGGAGTGTAATAACTACAGCTGCAGTGGTGGGGGCACGAGTCTTCCTCCTTTGCCGTTTCTTGGTTTTGGGCTGGGGAGCCGGTTCCAGCTTGGGGCCCTGCTGGGGCTGCGACTTGCCTGAGCCAGTGTTTAGAGCCGGCTTCTTTTTCTTCTTCCCCTTTTTACTGACTACCACATTCCAAGCCTCCTCCGTACGAGGAGGTGGAGTGGCGCCATTGGGGATCGAAGAAGAGGTTTTCTGGGACTGCTTGGATGTAGAAGCCGAACCAGATTTCGCCAGAGGAGGCTCAGGCCGCTCCGAGATTAAAGTGACTGCGGCATCATTTTTCCTGTCCGCGGCCAGAGGTGGGCGCATGCGTTTTGGTGGCAGAAGACGGTCCTCCAGTGAGCACAGCCTCGCTCCAACCATTGTCGAGACCCGCTCCATCAAGGCGTGGGAGAAATCTTCAAGCACCGCATTGAGTCCACTAACCGTAGTCGGGGCCGAGTCGCTGCGAATGGTCTGTTTCTCCCCAACAGCCACCTGTGTCGTTTCACCATGGGACAAAGCCGACCTTATGGTAAGCTCCCGGAGATCTTTCCGCATTTGATCCATATCCGCCCGGAGCGTTATCATCCTATCCCGAAGAATGAAATTTTCCGCCTCCAGCTTTTTTACCTCCTTAGAGACAGTGCACTTCGAAAGATCCTCTACGGCCTCCTGAATGCACGCGACAGCCTTATTCAAGTTCCCCACGTATTTACCGCACAAATTGCGCGACGTCTTTGCCACATGAGTGACCATCTCCAGACTCGCTCTGATGTTCTTTTTTAGGTCGGACGCCGTGGCTGGCGCTGGCCCTGCCCCCTCCAAGTGCGACTCAGGGACCCCCGAGCCTCTTAGGGGCGGAAGGCGGCGCGCCAAGTCTTCCAGTTTTGCGTCATCCTCGAGGCGTTGCGCCTCGCGTTTATCTTCGTTAAGTTTGGCCTGGGCCGCTGCTAACCCGACGTATTTGCCGGTGGTAGGCGGGCGGCCCCGACCTCTCTTTGACGGAGGCTTCACTCTGCCTTTGGCCAAAGCGGGAACAGGTTCCGTGCCTGAGTCAGATGCTCCACCAGAGAGCGATCGCTTCCGTCGGGAACGCATCTCTGTCTCAGAGTGAGACCCCACCGTAATAAGACTGGCCTGAGAGCCAGTATCAGATTCCGTAGACATGCCATGGTCGTTGGTGTCGTCGCATACCATCTGGGTATGCGACTCCACCGCCAAGTCGATAAAATCCAGGTCGCCAGAAGCAAAATCGTTAAAATGAGAAGAAGAGCCAAGTTCGTGTTCACGAGAGCCAGCAGCCTCCTGCTGACCCACGACGCAATTTTTACCCACCCCAGAGTACGGAGGGCAGCCCACTGAAGAATCATCAGTGGGGTGGGATTCCCCTGCATCGCAGGGACCCACCTGGGGACACATTTTAAAATTACGTGTGTTGTCCATATTTGCTATTTGTAGTTTGTTTTAAAGGCGTACCCTTTCTCTAGGATACGCGGCCCCGCCAGACGGGCTCAAAAGAGCCCCGCCGGGAACAACGCGGCCGAGTCAAACTGACCCGCCGCCCTCCGGTGGTTACATCTCAATGATGCAACCACCCCACCTTGGGTTGGTTCGCGCCGGCAAGCCGGTACCCCCCATATCTGGGGGGCATTCCCCTATCCACCACCCGGGGGACGCGCCCGATAGCAGACCCACCTGCCACGGGAACCTAACCTAACCTAACCTAACCTTTTTTTTTTTTTAGGTGGGGAAATCCTCATGGATACCCGCCGCCGTGGGGACGACGACGGGTTATGCCGGACTCTTACCGGCTAAAACCCCACCGTGTTCCTCCTCATCGCATTGCCGTAGAGCCCGAGTGCCCGTGAAGAATCTTCCGCACTCTACGGCAGCGACGCCCTTAGGCCAAGCCTCTTGGGAGGGGAAGACTGAGCGTTTCCTCCCCTATACTACACGTGAGTAGCGCGCGGGAACACGCGCGCGATCTCGAGCCCTAAAAATTGGGCGCCGGACTTCCCCAAGTCCGACGCCCAAGGCTCTAAGGGGTAGGGCGCGGCGGAGGCTTTGTGCCGGCCGCAGCCCTCCCCTTCTTCGGTGGGTGCGCTACAGTACACGCAGCGCTACCCGAACAGTGCGCAGCAGGTTTCCCCGCCGCCGTGCAGATGACGCAGAGCGGCGGAGACGTACATTTCCCGGCCAGGTGGCCGGCCTGCCCGCAGCGGTAGCACAGACCGCTGCGGTCATTCTCTTCTTTGCAGTTGCCAACAACGTGCCCCGGAGTTAGGCAACGGTAACATCTCAATGGCCTCGGCGGCAGGATTTTAACCTGCGCCGAGGACCAGCCGACGGTCAGCCGTCCCCCCTCCGAGGCCTTTTTGGCCGCTGCCACCGGGCAACGCACCCAGGCGGTGCCTCTACCTGTTGTGTCGCGGCGTACATCTCCCGCCTTGATGGATGCCGTTGGGCATCCACCAACCCGGGAGATCGCCGCGATCACTTCCTCAGAGGTCACCGAGTCGTCCAGCCCCGAAAGGCGCATCTCTGCGCACTTCATGGGCCGGCCAACTCGGATGACCTCTTCTCCAAACACCTCTCGAATCTTGCCAGCTAAGGCATCGGCCTTCTCGCCAGACTCCGTACCCGGCAGCTCCAAGATTCGCTGCCCCGACACTCCCACCTTGAACTGCACGGTGGTTATGCCGAGGTCAGCGAGCGCAATCTTTTGCGTCGCCTCGCGCAGAACATTGGCGTAGGTTACGCCTCGCTCCTCAGCCTCCGGCTGCAACGTAAGTGTTACAGCCGAGGACTGAGGGAGGCGCAACCTCACCGGCCTCCTTGGATTTTGAACCGCAGGCGGTGGCTTAGGTCCCGCCTTTGGTTTCTTGGCCTTCTTGAGCACCTTGACCCATTCTCCCTCTTCTGAGGACTGGGGTTTCGGTGGTTCAAGGTTTGTTTCTACGCGAGGCGGCGCAGAAGGTCGCGGCCCTTCCTTGGTCCGCTTCCCCCCTTTCGTCTGCCCCTTATTCGTGCCACCTCGTTTCCCCTTCTGGGGTTTAGGGGCAGTGCCCGAGTGAGCACCGGACTTAGCCTGAGCCTCAGCAGGTGGTACGTCGTGCGCAAGAGGAGGGCGGATGCGCTCCTCGGGGAGCAGTCTCCCCTCCATCGCGTCGAGACGCGCACTCACCATGGTCCCAACCTGGACCATGATGGTACGCGTCATCTCCTCGAGAGGCAACTGGGGCGGCTGAGCCATCCGAGTGCGCAGCTCCGCCACGTCCTTACGCAGCGCTGCCACCTCCGACTGCAGACGGGCATTTTCCGCCTGCAGTCTCTCCGTCTCGTCGGAAGTGGAGCGCTTGCTCAGCCGCTCCACCGCCTGAGCGATCTGGTCCGCCGCATTTTTTAGGGCCTTTACGTCCGTGCCCTTCAGGTTCTTACACCTTCCAGCCACTGTTTTTATTAGGCCCACATTTGCCACAATGCGGGGCACCAGACCTAACTCATCACCTAGAGGGCTCTCGTCCCCCGTCGCACTCGACTCGGAGAGACGAGAGATCTTCGCCTTCGCCAAACTCAGCTCCTTGGCGTACTCCTCTTCCGCCCGGAGCCTGAGCTCTTCACGCTTTGCCGCGTTTTCCGCCTCTTTGGCCCTAGCCAGGCCGACGTACTCGCCCGTCGTTGGAGGGCGACCCCTCCCCCTCTTGGCAACACTACTACTAGGCCGAGGAATCAACATCCCTGAGGAGTGACCACCTAATTCCTCGATCCTGCGCTTCAGAGTGTTGTCGGACGGAACCGACACCAACGAGTCGTCGGAGTCAAACTCCGATCCTGTGTCCTCCTCAAAAACAAGTCTACCCGTTACCGGGTCAGCGGTACCGGGCTGTGACCAATGAACTACGGGTTTAATGCCCCCTCTGGCAGAAGATTCTGCCGAAGCAGATTTGTTTTTTTCAAAATTCTCCATACTGTTCCCACGATTGTAGGGGAAAAACAACCGTCGATCCGGGCAGAGCCCCCTTTGCCCGGACAAGCCTACTACTACAGGAGGCCGACCGGTATCCTGAGGGTGTTAACGACTTTTCCTTGTCGGGTTTTATTGACTCTCCATGTCTCGGCCCGGCCAATGAAGGCTCGGCCGCGGTCGTCTGGAGCCGCTAGCACATAACAACGACACTCCAGACGATAACGCCCCTCCCCCCCGGCGGTGGCAAGGAAGGAAGGAATTCCTTCCCTGCCTGCTCTGCGGTAGTGTAAGTACACACAGAGCCCGCCCCTGCCCCTCCACTGTGCCCTCTGAAAACCAGAGGGACACGTGGAGAAACGAACGTGTCGGGTCATTTGCCGATGAGCAGCAAGATCCCACTTGGGGAAGTCACCGCACATCTCCCAGGATGCACCGGCTCCACCGTCTTCCCTTCCCTCCGGACGTATCCAAAGGGACGAGAAGCGGCAAGCTCTCGTGGAGGTTACCCGACCGTAGCACCCCAACCTAACCTAACCTAACCTAACCTTTTTTTTTTTTTTTTTTTTTTAACGAGGAGAAATGCTCATGCATACCTCACCAGCTGGGGTTCGCTGGTGAGGTTATGTTGGACTCCCATCCTAAGGATGGACCTACCAACTAAAACTCCCCGGGACTCTCGCCACCGCTCTGAGGCCAGGTCGCAGGGCCCGCAAAAGCAATAACTGCTGCGACCTAGCGGCGACTGTCACGGATACCGTGACCCACACCAGATGCCAGGCATGTGCCTGGTGCCCTCTTGGAGAGCGCTCCGAATACCAAGGGCGCTCTTCAACCATGGGTCTCTCTGTCGGGTGACAGACTCCCCAGTCTGCCACCCAGAGACCCTTCTAGGGCGGCAGGTTCCGATCATATGCGGCTCGCCTGCGCCCTAAACGACGCCTGCGGATTGGGTCGGACAACGCATCATCCTCCCGATCTCTCTCTGCGGTCTCCTTCTGTGCCACGACTGTTTCACAGAAAGAGGCCATCGCCCTCCAGGCTTCTGCGCTACGGACCATCTGTCCGACGACGGCAGGCAGAGAGAGATCCCGCCCAATAACCTCGACCAGCTCCGCACGCGGATCACTCCACGCCGGGCATATCTCCAGAGTATGCTGCGCAGTATCATCCGCGCAGTCACAGTGATGACACCGTGGGGATGCCTCTCGCCTGGCCACACGGTGCAGGTAGTGACCAAAGCAACCATGTCCGGTCATCACCTGCACCATCCGGTAAGAGAGGCCGTGGCAGTTCTCCAGCCATGCCGTCAAATGAGGCCTAATGGCTTCCACCGTCCTTAATCCAGCACTTGGCGATGCGAGCTGGCTCCGCCAGGACTGCAGTAGAATAACGCGAGCCTGGCGGCGCCACCTTGCCACCTGCTCTGGAGCCGGCTCATAGCCCCGCTCCTTCACCTGCGCGCCACGCCGATACACTTCAGCCAGCACGCGGGCCTCCAGCTCCCATGGCGGGGAACCGGCCAGTGCAAACGCCGCCTCTCCAGCAATCGTGCGGTAGCCGCGGATCACCCTGCGCGCCATGACGCGCTGCGGACGTCGCAGCAGCGCCTTATTAGTGGCGCTCAGGGCATTCACCCACACGGGTGCCCCATACAGGGCCATCGATCTGATGACCCCCATATAGAGCCGGCGGCAGGTAGACCCTGGCCCTCCGACATTAGGGAGGAGACTCCCCAGCGCCGCAGACGCTTTGATGAGTCTCGGAGCCAGCCTGCGGAAGTGCTCGGCGAAAGTCCACTTTCCATCCAGGCAGAGCCCGAGATATTTCATCGCGGACCCAACCCGGACTTCGACCTCGCCGATGCGGAGTGTCGCTCCCGCAGGAGGACTCCCACCACGACCATAGAAGTAGAGGGCCTCTGTCTTCTCCAGAGCCACTCTCAAGCCCTGCCCTTCAATGCGGGCAACTATTAGGCTCGAACCGACTCGCGCTAGGCGGGTGGCCTCCTCGAACGATCTCCCGCGGGCTAGGAGTAGGGTATCGTCTGCATAGCAGACGATATGCAGCCCCCGGAGGAGAGCGCCACGCAACACCTTATCATAGCCAATGTTCCACAGGAGAGGGCCTAAAACCGACCCCTGAGGAACACCGCACCATGAGAGGCGCCGCACCGGCACGCCGTCCCGCCCTACGCACACCACCTCTCTCCCTCGAAGGTACGATGCCACGATCTTGCGCAGGTAGCGGGGCACCCCGTGGAACTCGAGGCCCTCCTCAATACTTGAGAAGGGCAAAGAGTTGAAGGCATTAGCGATATCAAAAGATATCGCCAACACTGAACCGCCCCTCGCCACCTGCTCCTCCGTGAACGCCTTGACGTCAAGTATGGCGTCGATGGTGGAGCGCTGGGCACGAAAGCCGTACTGGGCCTCAGAAAGGTCGGGGCCCTCCCGCGTTAGGTGTTGGATAATGCGAGATGCAATTACCCGCTCCAACAACTTCCCTGCCTCGTCCAGCAATACGATCGGTCGGTAGGCCGATGGAGAGTTGGCTGGACGGCCCTCCTTTTGAAGGAGGACAAGTTTGCCCTCTTTCCAGCACTGCGGGAACTCTCCTTGCTCGAGGCAAGAGCTGAAGAGCTCCCGCAGGCGCTCTTCCAGTGGTCCCAAGCACTTCACCCAGACCCGACCTGGGATGCCGTCCGGACCTGGGGCAGTTTTGCGCCCCTTCAACCTTCGGATTGAGGCGCCGAGCTCGCCCTCCGAAACCGGCGGCACCCCCTCTGCAGGTCCGGGCTCGAACGAACCATGCTCCTCACCTTCCGGAGCTGGGAACAGCGCTGCGACAATTGCAGTCAGCCGCTCCGGCGGGAGCGATTCCACCACCGGCGGCCCACGGCTAATTTTCCCCCGTGTTGAGCGGTAGGGGCGTCCCCACGGGTCTCTGTCGAGATCGGCCAACATCTCCTCTCTGGCGGAGTCCTTCGCTCGGCAGATGGACCGCTTCAGTTCCTTTCTGGCGTCCGCGTAAGCCTCCCGCAGCTGCGTCTCCAGGACCTCATTTTGAGGGCGGCGTCTCCGTTGCCTTTGGGAGGCACGACGGGCTGCTACGCAGACACCCCGTAGCTCCGCAATTTCGTCTGACCACCAGTACACCTGTTTCCTTGGTGGTCGACGGTGCCAACGGGGCATGGAGGCGTCGCAGACACTAGTCAAGGCCCTCCGGAACCAGAGTGCCTCATCGCTCACAGAGATTGGAGCCGTGGGCACCGGGTTCCAGGCCTCGACAGTGACTGCCTCCTCCAGCGCATCCGTGTCCAGTTTGGACAGGGTCCATCGCGGGAACTGAAGCGGTCCCTCTGGGCGACCCGAGGGGGCGCTCGACGTTCTGGTTGGTGGGACGCTGAACTGAATGTACACGTGATCAGACAGCGTCTCCACGTCCTCCATCACCCTCCAGTCTTGGACCAGTCTCGCAATCGCTGGGCTGGCAAACGAGAGGTCCACGATGGAACTCCCGTTATGCCTAACGCAGGTGGGCGCGTTGCCGCGATTCAGGAGAGCGAGACCGGACGTGGTGATCCACCTCAGCAGAACGTCCCCTCGGGGGTTAGTGGTAGGGGAGCCCCAAGCCGTGCTCTTGGCGTTGAAATCCCCCGCGAGAATAATGGGCATTGGGGCCGCCCTTCTCACCGCCTCCAAGAGCTCGCCGAGGAAAACCTCAAACTCGGCCAGCTGTCTGTTTGGGGAGAAGTAAATCCCAAACACAATGAATCTCCCCCAATGGGCCGATACGAAGCCCCGGCTCCTTTCCTTGGGGGAAAGAGGTTGGCCGCCGCTAGCGCTGCAGATGGCGACAGTACCCGATGTATCACCAACCCAATTGGACCGGGTTGGGATGTGGTACGGTTCTGCCACCACCAACCTAACCTAACCTAACCTAACCTAACCTAACCTAACCTAACCTAACCTAACCTAACCTAACCTAACCTAACCTAACCTAACCTAACCTTTTTTTTTTTTTTTTTTTTTTTTTTTTTTTTTTTAGGTGGGGAAATCCTCATGGATACCCGCCGCCGTGGGGACGACGACGGGTTATGCCGGACTCTTACCGGCTAAAACCCCACCGTGTTCCTCCTCATCGCATTGCCGTAGAGCCCGAGTGCCCGTGAAGAATCTTCCGCACTCTACGGCAGCGACCGACCATACCAGGTCTCATCTCTCTTTGGCCTTAACAGGCTAACAGGCCTTTAGGTGATGCGTGGGAACACGCACACAACCACCTCGAGTCTCTATGATCGGACGCCGGACCCCCCAGCCCGACGCCCAGAGACTCAGAAATTACGGGGGGGGCAGACCGCGAGCAAACGCAGCCCGTCTGCGCCCCGTGCGTCTTTGGCGGATCGGGAGTTCAGAAGTTGCCTCCCTCTCCCTCTCCGCCATCTCCTTCTGGAGCATTACTGCCTCACAGAAGGAGAGAACCGCTTGCCAAGATACCTCGCTGTCGACCATAGCGCGGACCACGGCCGGCAGCGAGAGGTCTAAAACTACATGGGAGAGCTCACTGCGCTCTCCCGCCCACGCAGGGCACTCCTGCAGCACATGCTGCGCCGTCTCGTCGAGACAGCCGTCGCAGTGGTGGCACCTGGCTGTCGGCTCTCTTCTCGCTATCCGACACAGATACCTCCCGAAGCACCCATGCCCCGAGAGGATCTGCGTCATGCGGAAGGTAAGGACACCATGTTGCCTACCCAACCACCGCTTTAGAGTCGGACGAACTGCCTCGACTGTTGCCACACCGGCACTGGGTTCTACCAGCCTCGTCTTCCATGCCTTTATGGCACGTCTACGCAGTTTTGCCCTCTTGTGCTCCACCTCTCGTGGTGCTGGCAAACTGCCCCGCCTTTGCGCCTCCTCACGCCAGCGATATACTGACGCGAGGGATCTCGCATCAAGATCCCAGGGCAGGCTTCCAGCCAGCACGCACGCCGCCTCGTTGGAGATTGTGCGGTATCCCCTTATCACCCTGATAGCCATCACACGCTGCGGTTTCCGCAGTAGTGCGATGTTCTGGCTTATCAGGGTGTCCGCCCACACTGGGGCTCCGTACAGAGCCATGGACCGCACAACCCCCATATATAGCCGCCTGCAGGTGTTGCTTGGGTCTCCAATATTTGGCAACAACCCCCCAAGAGCCATCGCCGACCCGAGCAGTCTCGGGACTAACTTCTTGAAGTGGGCAACCTAACCTAACCTAACCTAACCTAACCTAACCTAACCTTTTTTTTTTTTTTTTTCGTGGGGAAATCCTCATGGATACCCGCCGCCTTGGGGACGACGGCGGGTTATGCCGGACTCCTACCGGCTAAAACCCCACGGTGTTCCATCTCTACGCCTGTACGCCGGGAACCCGAGATACCCCGAAGGATTCTTCCGCATACCCGGCAGCGTCGGCCTATACGGGCCAAATCTCTGGAAGGGGAGGACTGGAGCGATTCCTCCCCTATACTACATTTGAGTGGCGCGCGGGAACACGCGCGCGCCATCTCGAGCCCTAGGAATTGGGCGCCGGACTTCCCCAAGTCCGACGCCCAAGGCTCTAAGGGGTAGGGCGCGGCGGAGGCTTTGCGCCGGCCGCAGCCCTCCCCTTCTTCGGTGGGTGCGCTACAGTACACGCAGCGCTACCCGAACAGTGCGCAGCAGGTTTCCCCGCCGCCGTGCAGATGACGCAGAGCGGCGGAGACGTACATTTCCCGGCCAGGTGGCCGGCCTGCCCGCAGCGGTAGCACAGACTGCTGCGGTCATTCTCTTCTTTGCAGTTGCCAACAACGTGCCCCGGAGTTAGGCAACGGTAACATCTCAATGGCCTCGGCGGCAGGATTTTAACCTGCGCCGAGGACCAGCCGACGGTCAGCCGTCCCCCCTCCGAGGCCTTTTTGGCCGCTGCCACCGGGCAACGCACCCAGGCGGTGCCTCTACCTGTTGTGTCGCGGCGTACATCTCCCGCCTTGATGGATGCCGTTGGGCATCCACCAACCCGGGAGATCGCCGCGATCACTTCCTCAGAGGTCACCGAGTCGTCCAGCCCCGAAAGGCGCATCTCTGCGCACTTCGTGGGCCGGCCAACTCGGATGACCTCTTCTCCAAACACCTCTCGAATCTTGCCAGCTAAGGCATCGGCCTTCTCGCCAGACTCCGTACCCGGCAGCTCCAAGATTCGCTGCCCCGACACTCCCACCTTGAACTGCACGGTGGTTATGCCAAGGTCAGCGAGCGCAATCTTTTGCGTCGCCTCGCGCAGAACATTGGCGTAGGTTACGCCTCGCTCCTCAGCCTCCGGCTGCAACGTAAGTGTTACAGCCGAGGACTGAGGGAGGCGCAACCTCACCGGCCTCCTTGGATTTTGAACCGCAGGCGGTGGCTTAGGTCCCGCCTTTGGTTTCTTGGCCTTCTTGAGCACCTTGACCCATTCTCCCTCTTCTGAGGTCTGGGGTTTCGGTGGTTCAAGGTTTGTTTCTACGCGAGGCGGCGCAGAAGGTCGCGGCCCTTCCTTGGTCCGCTTTCCCCCTTTCGTCTGCCCCTTATTCGTGCCACCTCGTTTCCCCTTCTGGGGTTTAGGGGCAGTGCCCGAGTGAGCACCGGACTTAGCCTGAGCCTCAGCAGGCGGTACGTCGTGCGCAAGAGGAGGGCGGATGCGCTCCTCGGGGAGTAGTCTCCCCTCCAGTGCATCCAGTCTCGCATTCATCATAGTCCCAACCTGGACCATGATGGACTGCGTTATCTCATCTACGGGCACAGGAGGCGGCTGCCTGTACTGTGCTCGCATTTCCTGCACCTCCCTACGGAGCTTAGCCACCTCAGCCTGCAGGCGGTTGTTGTCCGCTTGCAGTCTTGTCGTCTCCTCTGTGGTGGTACGCTTCTGAAGCTGCTCCCCCGCCAGCACGATCTGATTCGCGGCATTCTTGAGGTAACGAATATTCGTTCCCTTAATGTGGCCAGAAGTAACTGCGACGTGCTTGATAACAGCCACATTAGCCATAATTCGCTGCATCAGGTTCGACTCATCTAACGAACCTGCATCTCCCATTCTTGAGATGTCATCGATGAGCCACGAGGCCACCTCTTCTCCTCGGCATCCCTCTAATTCCATCTCCGCTATTACCGTCTCAGCCTGGAAGCGTTCCTCCTCGCGCCTGGCCATCCGGGCACTTAAAGGTCCTGCAGTTGAAGACCGGCCTCTCCCCCTTCTGGCTGTTGGGATTTTCGCCTTGGGTTGTGACGAAGAGCCTTCTCCTTGAACCTCCTCAAGTCGTCGCTTTAGAGTAGCCTCCGAGCAAGACGACACTGACTCGAGACTTACAGAATCATCCGAGTCCAACTCCGATTCACCATCCCGCTCTTGGGTCCTTTTGGATCCACCTGCCGAAGCAGGGAAGACTGGGGATTTTGGCCTACAACTTGCAGCATCCACTGCCATCTCAGGGTCTGACACGACCCGATCGATCTCACTACACCTACCCGCCGAAACAGGAGGTATGGGTAATTTAGTGCCACCACTGGCATCTGCCGAAGCAGAAAAGTTTTTATTAAAAGTTTTCTTCATACTGTTCCCACGATTGTAGGGGAAAAACAACAGTCGATCCGGGCAGAGCCCCCTTTGCCCGGACAAGCCTACTACTTCAGGAGGCCGACCGGTATCCTGAGGGTGTTAACGACTTTTCCTTGTCGGGTTTTATTGACTCTCCATGTCTCGGCCCGGCCAATGAAGGCTCGGCCGCGGTCGTCTGGAGCCGCTAGCACATAACAACGACACTCCAGACGATAACGCCCCTCCCCCCCGGCGGTGGCAAGGAAGGAAGGAATTCCTTCCCTGCCTGCTCTGCGGTAGTGTAAGTACACACAGAGCCCGCCCCTGCCCCTCCACTGTGCCCTCTGAAAACCAGAGGGACACGTGGAGAAACGAACGTGTCGGGTTATTCGCCAATGGGCAGTGACTTCACCCAAAAAACGGATGAAGTCACTGCCCATCGCCCAGGGTGCACCGGCTCAACTGAGCACTCGAGGAGGTTACCCGACCTAGCACCCCAACCTAACCTAACCTAACCTAACCTAACCTTTTTTTTTTTTTTTTTTTTTTTTGACGCGGGGAAATGCGTTACGCACACCCCCTCCCGGGGCGTTCGGGAGGGTGGTAGTGTGGGACTCTTCCGCCCCAAAAAGGGCGGTACTACCCACTAAAACCCCGCGGAGGCCATCCTCGGGCAGTTTATGGGGAGACCTGGTACCGATTACGCTTCCAGGACTCCCCTTCCCCTGCCTCGCCCCCCCCCCTTACTGAGGAGGGCTCCTCCCTGGGGAGAATACTCTCCCCTGCGGAGGGCACTGTCGCGAGCCATGCCGTGTAAATGGCGGCATGGATCGGGGCAGTGTCCCCCTCTCGACGACACCCCCCCGGCCTCACCGAGGGGTGCTCATCCCGGGTCACGTTCCAACGGGCACCTCAACGGCCCGAGGCGCTCTCGTCCGTGACCCTTGGACGGCGTCGGGGCCAGTGGTGTGCGCACCGCCCCGACACGGTCTTCTTCGAGTGGGATCGGGAATCGGGCCGATCCCGCTCGAACCACGCGCTCCGCCTAAGCGCCCCGCGTCCCCGCCCCGGCATGCCCCTCCGCCCCCCCTCGCCCCGGCCGCCATGCCGCAGCCTTCTGGGTTTCAGCTGCGGCATAGCGGACACGACGAGAGGGCGCGGAGCCCGGAACGAGAGCTCGAAACGCCCAGGCGGAACGCACGCCGGCGCGCCCTGATGGATGGGCGCGCACAGCCAGAGCCCGGCGGTGTATGCATTTGCATACATCGCGCTCCTTCCCGTGCCCTACGGCACCTCCAATGTGCGGATGACTCCGCCCTCACTCGTCCACTACGCCCTCTGCTAATCAGAGGGACGTGCGGAGAGCCCTCACGCACGGGGGAAATGGAAACCCCATGCAAGTGGTGTTCTTAGCTTCGCTCCAAGCATCCGTGCACGCTTGGAGCTACTGAGCCCCCCCGCCACGGCAAGGCGAACACCTTGGGGGGGAACCTAACCTAACCTAACCTAACCTAACCTAACCTAACCTAACCTAACCTAACCTAACCTAACCTAACCTAACCTAACCTAACCTAATCTCAGCAAACCTAATCTCAGCAAACCTAATCTCAGCAAACCTAATCTCAGCAAACCTAATCTCAGCAAACCTAATCTCAGCAAACCTAATCTCAGCAAACCTAATCTCAGCAAACCTAATCTCAGCAAACCTAATCTCAGCAAACCTAATCTCAGCAAACCTAATCTCAGCAAACCTAATCTCAGCAAACCTAATCTCAGCAAACCTAATCTCAGCAAACCTAATCTCAGCAAACCTAATCTCAGCAAACCTAATCTCAGCAAACCTAATCTCAGCAAACCTAATCTCAGCAAACCTAATCTCAGCAAACCTAATCTCAGCAAACCTAATCTCAGCAAACCTAATCTCAGCAAACCTAATCTCAGCAAACCTAATCTCAGCAAACCTAATCTCAGCAAACCTAATCTCAGCAAACCTAATCTCAGCAAACCTAATCTCAGCAAACCTAACCTCAGCAACCTCAGATGGTTGTAGATCTGTACCTGAAAGAAATATTGAATATTTTTTGAATATTTCCGTTTTTCGACCTAAAAATGACAATTGTGAAAAAAATACTCCACTCTCTGCACTCTGTAAGCATTTTTCTAGTAGCTGATGAATGAGCGACTACTTTAAACTAAAATACATGTGAAAAATACCCAAAACCACCGAAATAAAAGGTTATAAACCGCAAGACAACAATTTTTTATTTGGATTTTGTTTCAATCCAAAGAGGATTACTCAAAAAAAATTTATGACACTTGGCGTACAAATTGCGGAAATAACTTCCTCAATTCCTAAGCTTTCCAAAAAGATGCAAAAGTTGTGTACTTTAGTTCAAGTTTGGAAAATAAACCTTATTAAACACGCAGATGTGAATTTTATTCAAAAAGTTATTGGTTTGGTGAAAATAAAAAAAAGAGTAAAATAATAATGTTTAGTACCTAATCATATGAAATTACAAATTTTGTTTTAAAGTTTTACATTTAAAAATCACAAGTCTTGCTCAAATTGTCTTCCTCCGTTACGTATGCAAGCACGAAGCCTGCGACGTACTTCGCTTACTGTCACTCGAGTTGAAAGCGTGTCTTTAATTTGTTGGGCAGCTGCCAAAATCCTCTCTCTTAATTCTTCTTGAGAAGAGATAGGTGTACGATACACCAATGTCTTCATATGACCCCAAATGTAGAAGTCGCATGGGGTTAGATCGGGACTCCTAGCCGGCCAAGGGATCGGGCCGCCTCGACCAATCCATCTCAGTGGATAGTTCTCATCCATCCACTGTCGCACGCCCCGGTAATAGTGGGCTGGGCAGCCATCATGTTGATACACCAAAGCTGTTCTTGTGGTAAGCGGCACATCCTCCAGCAGCGGACGTAACTCTTCTCTTAAAAAGTTTTCATAGGCGATGCCGGTTAGGCGTGCCGGCAGAAAGAATGGTCCGATTAAATTATTGTGCACGATTCCCATCCACACATTAAGTGAGAATCTGTGCTGGTGAGCTCCTTCGTTAGATTTTCTCGGATTCTGACCTTTAGGGGCCCAAAAATGCAGATTATGATAGTTTGTAATACCATCACGGTCGAAGTTCGATTCATCTGTCCACAAGATTGTTTTTAGATACTCAGGGTCTTCAATGTCTGCATTTATTAGAAATCTGCAGAAATCCATCCTTCTGACAGGATCTCCCTCCTCGATAGCTTGTACTGGCGTGTAATGGAATGGATACTGCCGTGCTGTGTGCTGAGTGAACCAGACTTTCCACTGAGACATACCAAGCTGCCTAGCCACAATTCTTGTTGAAGTAGTGCCGTCTGCTTGAAAACACTGCAAAATTTGCTCCTCTTCGATTGGATCACTAACGCTAGGTCTACCAGCGTCGGTTTGGCGACGTCGAACCGATCCCGTTTCTCGAATGCGCCGATATGTCGTACCAAACACGCTGACATCAGGTAAACGGCGGGTAGGAAAACGTCTTTGATAGTCTCTTCGAGCAGCAGCAGCGTCACCATCACAAAACCCGTAACAATACATGATATCCGCGTATTCTTCATTTTGGTAAGCAGCCATTTGAAAAGGAAGCTGTTTTAGCGCAGAATTTAAGTTAGTTAACAACGAGACGTCCGAACTCCAAGATGGTTGAAACTAACTGATTACTTAATGAATTGAGCGAATGAGTGGGCCTCGATTGTGAACCTTAGTACAAACATTCCCGAATACTTACAAAAGAGAAACAATGTAAGCAATAAAATGAAAGAGACAAAAGCAAATCGGCATCTTGTAAGGTTCGCTTCTAGGAAATCCGCTACCTGCTCTGCCATTGTTAACAATTTTTTTCAAACTCTTGTCAAAGTAGACAACATTTGCACCTTTTTGGAAAGTTTAGGAATTGAGGAAGTTATTTCCGTAATTTGTACGCCAAGTGTGATACATTTTTTTTAAGTAATCCTCTTTGGATTGAAACGAAATCCAAATAAAAAAATTTTGTCGTGCGGTTTATAACCTTTTATTTCAGTGGTTTCGGGTATTTTACACATGTATTTTAGTTTAATGTAGTCGCTCATTCATCAGCTATTAGAAAAATGCTTACTTAGTGCAGAGAGTGGAGTATTTTTTTCACAATTGTTAGTTTTAGGTGGAAAAATGGATTTTTTCAAAAAAATCTTAAAAATGAGATAACTCGAAAACAAGCGATTTTCGACCCCCAGTTAACTGGGGCAAAATTGTTGCAAATGAACTCTAGTATAACCCCTTTCAAGGAATAGGTCGAATTACCAGTCACCCTGTATAAGTGTTTTAAAAATAGGTAATTAGGTAGATTCATAGGCACAATGATTATATTAAAAATTTGACTAGATTACTTTTTGGAAGTTTCTAGAATCCTACCTAGTTCTTTTGTTTTTGTTAGTTTTTAAGTTGTTGTGGTTTTTGGTATCAAAATCTAATAAAAATTACCAAAGACTCCCAAAAAAACCAAAAATTTCCAAAATCTACTTAAAAGAACCGAAAACTCGCTATGAGGTACGGAACGATCACGGTTGTTTTATAACCTAAAATTTTTACATTGACAGTAATATGGGCTTCCAGGGCTTCCATTATTTCCAAATACAATAAAAAAACTCATCTTCCATGTTAGCGAATCAAAAAGTGAATAAAAATAATTTGAAAAACAAACCCGTTGCAACCCGACAGAGGTTCGGAACGGTTGATTTGTGACAACCGAGTTGCAATAGAACGTTTTCACCGAGGCTCGGAACGGCGTTAGTGCGAAAAGTTACACTCTGGGTGCACCTGGGGCGTAGGTTCGAAACGCATCCCTGAGGGTCTATCGGCGACTAAGATATTCTATTGGCGACCGGTGTCGCCGTCAAAGCTATCTCAAAAAGAAATGTGGTGATTTGCTATACATATTATGATAAAACGGGCAACTTAGTGCTATGCTATGTTGAGAAAAATCTGGACTGTAAGTAAAATAATAATGATATTGTTTTAATTGAAGACTGTAAAAACTGATAACATTTAACATGTACCATTATTATAAAATATCGTACGAGTATGTTGTGTGGTAGACCTACCTATTTATAATTTGTGAGTACCTAGAGACTGCATATTATTCAACATGATTACTCTGACTTATAATTTAGCAACTATGGCTCGCATACTGTAAAATTTTAGTAATTTATGTAAGACAAACAATAAAATTATTAAAATAATATAGAATCTCACAATTTTTACAATTCTATAGACACTTCATTCTTCAAAATTCATAAAGCCAACGAAATATACATAGGTACATACTCGAAAAACATAACCCTCCTTCTGGCGCAATCGGGTAAAAATAAAAGGTAACCGAATTATTTTTTACTTTTTAACCGACTGCGCCAGAAGGAGGGTTATGTTTTTAAATGTTTGTTTTTGGCGTTGGGGGTTATTTATTTATAAAAAACATCTGTCATGAGGAACCAATATATAGGAAATGAACTATCAGCCTTTACTTTGACCAATTTGCGATACTTTTAGGCTACTTTTGGCTATATTACTTTAAAAATTGGCGACTTTAGGCTACTTGACCTGACATTTTTGGCGATTTAGACTGGCTAGGTTTTGGCAACACCGACTGTCAGTCAGTCAATGTCAAATCAAATTGTCAACGTCAAAGCGTAATCAAAACAAGTTGTAAGTTCGCACGAGCCGAGCGAGCGTAGAGCGCACGAGGGCGGGTCTCGTCTCCTTCAGTTGTTTAGCGACGCGACAACACTCTGCCTTCAGCCAGCGTCTGTGTCCAGTGTCCAGTGTCCAGTGAGCCGGGGATGAGAGCCCAGTGACCGCGCGCTGTCGACTTGTTTCAGTGATTGCGAGCGGCGAGCGAGGTCAGTGGTCCGCGTGGTTAGACCCGGTCGTGCTGCGACGCGACCACGCTGTGCTGTAGTGGAGAGAGGTACCTACTCTGTCTGTAGTGAACTAGAACTAGGTATGTTGGTTGCAGGTGTACACGCTCGGCGCGAGATGAAGCCGCGCGAGGAAGCCGACGCGGACGGTGAGTGTCTACTACATTACAGTGCAGCTACTCCGTAAACTTGAACCCGACCCTGACAAACTCACCGACCTGACCGGACTTACTGTATTATACTAAACATTACTGTCTACTGTTCAGAGGAATTTACATGATCTCTTGTTTACATTTGAGCATGTTTGTAGTTACAAGTGGTTCATCGTCACTTGTTAACTTGCCACTATACAGGGTGTTAGGGTGAACAGTTGCATTACTTAAGGGGTGTTTGTACCAAACTTGTATTGTACGATACTGAACAACTTTCGGTCAGATTGTCATCTTAGGGGTTCCCTAAGAAACCTATAAGAAATTAGCAAAAAATAAATTTAAACTTTTCATATAAACATTCGATCAGCTGATTGCATTTACTATGGAAAGTATGAAATTTTTTTGTGAATTTCCTTTAGATTTCTTAGGGAAAGTTGTTCAATATCATGGGTAGAATCACCGCGTATAGTAATGCAACTGTTTACCCTTACACCCCGGAGAGTGGAGGTAATGTAACAAAGTTGAAGTTTATTACACAACTTGTTGTGATATTTTTTTATTTTATAATTTTTTTTTATTTATAATTTATGGACTCTTGCTTGTGCGTTAGCATTGCATTTCCGTCAGAGTCAAGTAATTTATGGGAGAATCTATCCCAATCTCAGGGATTGTTTTTGGTCAAGAACAAGAAGAGATTGAGGATTGCGGAGCCTCGTGGCAGGCAAAAACGCGTCGCGCGAAAATCACGCGAGACGAGTACTCGGGTCAAAACCTGCAACGTGACTCTATTTTATAATTGTTTAGGGAATTATATTACATTTAAATATCATTTCCTTTGTACCCTAAACTTTATTACATCAGCCAATGAGAAAATAATCAATGAGTTTTTCCTCCTCATTGATTCACTGATGAAGTCACAATGGTAAACAACTTTTTAGCATTACTTGAACTAGGGCTTGCTAAAACTTTATGAAAAATACATCAAATTTATTGAATTTCACTCCTTCATAAGTTGATGTGGAGTTTGTTTGAAGTTGCCATATTCTACTAAAACATGATGCGCACAACTTGTCAGGTATAATTGAATAACAGGTCAGCTGTTTCTAAATCTAATTAGGCGGCACCTTGTCCTTGACACTACGGTCACATGTTGTGTATGTACATCGAGTTGTGTAGATGTGTGCGTACATCACCAATAATAATAATGATATTATGTAGTTAGCAAGTGGCTGTGGACAGATTTGTGTCACTATGTGTTATATTTAGTAACGGCTATCAAAGTTATGTTAATTTAACTTACCTACAGATTTACAAATACGTATGTGTTTGTTAACATAATATCTACAGCAGTTGCATACTGTAAGTAGAAGTGGTTTGTGAAGTAATAGATGAATGTTATAGTTATCTAATATGGTGACTGTAGGTATGTATGTATGTGGGACAGGACAGGGCAATGCTACTAATTTGATATCAAACAGTTCAGTTCAGTTAGGTTTAGAAGTTACAAGTACTTACAGTCAACAATAATGTATTTAATTTTATCCTTGTCCTATTCTATTCTAATTATTAATTTGTGCTGTCAATATTAAAATCAGTTGCAGACACGCTCATTAAAGTATACTCTCCATTAAATCTCTTGCTGTCACTTTTTGTCTTGTTGACGTAGTAAAAGCTAACAAGAGATTTAATGGAGGATTAACTATAATGAGTGTTTCTGCAACTGAGTGTTTGTGTTGATGATTTTGCCAATCTCTAGGTTAAATAACAATAACAACTTATGTCAAAAAAATCTTCGTCTCGAGTGACAAAATGTCAAGAAAATAACTAAGAAGTGTTTGCCTTTTAGTAATATAATTATCTATGTTAGAGTACAAGACGTAACTAGTTGAAACAGATTGTCTCTCATTGGGCAGTAGCTAGGTGCCTAGCCTACTAGCTGCGAACATGACATGTGTGTGTATGTGTGGTCAGAACATGTACAATTGAACCAATTGATTCATATTGACCAACTCATCATCTACGAGGATGTTAGTAGTTGTACGTAGGTACCAAACTTCATGAAACAGTGAGCTAATGGAATTAATTTAAAGTCCTATAATTTCCTCTACCCCAAGGTTATCTGGAAGAAATAGATTTTTAGCGATAAGACCACCTAGTGTTATCTTATCTTCTCCACATTATTTGTACCATCACATAAGTACTTTTTGTTTCCTGAAATGAAATGCAATGAAATGTTTATTCGCCTGTTCTGAAATGTATTATATATGTTTTGTTGGTGTAAGTAAATAAAGTATTTTCATTCAATAATATGGTAACTCTCAGCCTCAGCTAGGGTAACACCGACAATTCAAAGATGAAACAAAATTACGATACGGCAATAAACTTTATTCTAATCTAATTGGGAAGTTTGGTATCAAATTCAATTAAATTCCAAAATCTACATAACATATAATGTCCTCATTTGAATTGAAGCAAAACTATCTATTTAATTAGATCAATATACTGTATTTATTGAGAATAATTTATTTATTTTATTTTAACAATTACTTTATTTTGCTTTTATCAATCACATCGGCTTACATCAACCACTACACTACAAGGCATAGGCCAGCTTTATAGATATACATATTAATCTAAGCTTTTAGGTCAATTTTTCACGGTCCCGTGCTGATCTGATCAGATCTGTGCAGACCTGTCCCCTTCACAATGTACCTACTCCAACCGACGTGTTGGTTCGCCTACTGACTTTGATTGACCTCCGTCCCTCCCTTGGCCAACATTCTGATGGAGATGCTTTGGTCCATTTTGTTCTGTCGTTAGCGGCGCGGCGCCGTCGGCGTGCAAATTAAATTGTACACGAAAACATGCAATTGCAATTACTGGTTTGAGTCACTTTTGCTTTTATAAAACAAAGGGCTGAATAGATTACATTCTGTAACAAATTCCAGAAGTAAGACATATAATATCTAACTACCAGGTTTATTATGTTATGTCATGCACACAGAGCAAACTGTGCTGTGACGTCACAACACGCGCCGATAATCTGTGTTTATTATCATCATTCACACCCACTGATTGGTATATCTATACTATTATAAAACTGTAACAGGAAGTTTGTCTGTACATTGAAGATATTAACAAAAAAAAAGTTACGATATGGTTTTTAGGTGTCCCTGATTCCATTTCACCAATTTTTGGATTTTTTGTCTGTCTGTTTGTTTGTGTGTTTGTTTGTTTGTTTATTTGTTTGTTTGTTTGTTTGTTTGAACGAGTATCACGCAAGAACTACTGAACCGATTTTGATGAAACTTTTTTTGTTTGATAGCTTATGATCTGACTTAAAATCTGGTATATAATTTATCTCGCTACGTTGACGGGAGCCGGAGATATAAACATATAACCGCAAGTGCAACCAATGTACGGTACCATTTCAATTTCAACTAAGTAACACTAATTAAAATTAAAAGACTTGTAATAAAGTAAGCTAATTCTGAAGACTGTTTGATTTATAAATAACGAAAATAACAATAAATTACAAAATAAATACCAATAATTATAAATTTTATCATTGTCCAGTGCTGATGAATGCACCGGTATAACATTGTTTTTCTGTTTGGCTATAAAATCTTTCAAACTCCATGGAGAAAACCTTTGCATAACAAAAAAAACCTTAGTACTGGCCATAAAAAAACAAGATTCGAATTACAAATTTCTTGACATTTTGCAGAATTACAGTGCAAACAAAGCAGGAGTAATTTTATTTAAAAAAAAACTGCACGCCAGTTTCAAATAATGAAAGAGAATATAATCATGATTTCAAATCAGCAGCCGAAAGATGTCTAAAACTCGATTTTTAATTCGGAATGTTTTTATTTACGGTGTAATCACACAGTTACGCAAGACTGGATAATAGCTAATATTTTAAAGCAATTATAAGACAGGTAAGGAACTATTTTGAAATACCGTAAATTATTACTAAAATACAAACGAACAACTCTAACAAATTAATAAGGGTCGGTTTTTTATGCCGCCGATGCGATGTGCCGCCGTGCATTTTGCGCATTTTTCTACGGCGCTCCATACAAAACAAAGCTTAGTTTGAACATTTAGTAATTAAAGTAAAAAATTAATGGTTTTAAAACAATCTAGAAACCAATATCTGTGATATCCTTTTAAATGTTTAGTTCTAAAGTTATCTTGACTCAAAGTTTGTAGTCCGTGCTGCGGTCCGTCCGTGTCTGAGGAACCTGCCACAGCCCTACGGACTGTCGCTTGATAAAGGTTTACATAAATTAATGTAACATTCGGCAATAGCCGACTGCGTCCTTCCGGACGAAATTATTCGCTGGAATCCAGGCGCATACGTGCGCCTCAGCCGTTGTTTCAAATGCACGCAAATTGACAGCGAGTGCTGACCAGGCGACGTTGCAGTGGAATGCGGCCGTCACCGATTTCGCACGCATCTGACCGGATTGCAAGATGTATATGGTCATTCTTATATGCAGACAGTTTTTTAAGGGTATGATCAGACCATCATACTGAACAACTCTCTGTATGGGACCAAAGTCAAAATCACGACAAAAAAAACAACTGTTCCATACAAAATTGCAATCCTAATCTACAAAAATGTATGGGGCAGAAGACTTTTTTTCGCGATATCGATGACAGTCCCATAGAGAAAGCTGTTTGATGGTTTGATCATCCTCTTAAAAAAGTGTCAGCATATTAAGTTAAATATATAAAAAATAAAGTTATATATATATAATTCGCCCCGACGCGTTCCGTTCAGTGATAATCATACTTAAAAAATAATTTTGTATCTGCCAGTACACTTGATTGTTTTCAATAATGAAAAATGCCATCACGAAGAAGAACTAATAATCTCACTAACATTATAAACGTGAAAGTTTGTGACGATGTTTGTAAAGTTGTAATGTTGTATGTTTGTGGCGCAATCACGCATAAACGGCTGAATGGATTTTGATGAAATTTGGCACGCAGATAGAATGTGTTCTGGATTAAGATATACAGAGACTTTTTATCCTAGCAATGGGTTCCTGTGGGATAAATTACAATATTTTATGCTATGCTCACTAGCGCCAATTTGACGCTGACAGATGCATTTGTGTAGATTGCAGTGATAAAAATAGTATTTACTTTTTTCAACAGTTTTGACAACAGCTGTGTAGTATATTTGGTATATGGTTAGATTTTCGTGCATGAGGTGGAGGTTCGATTCTTGGTCGAGAATGTTTATTTTTATTTTTTTTAAATACATTCAACGACTATATCCATTTTTCACCGGATTAGACAGAAGCAGTTAGGCTTGATATGTTAAGGGCCTGACCTTCAATCATAATAATATCCTGAGATCATATCAGATCTAATATTAGCGCAGGATGTTTTATTTTGGCTTTTTTCTAATTTTAATCCTCACTAATATTAATATTATGTTTGTGGTTCTATCATCAACACGTCTCAGAAATTCGGTTTTACAGATTTGATTGTATAGGTACTGGGCGAATTGGAAAAATAATCTTCTTCTTATCGTGTCGACTTCAAATTCTGAACAAAGTCGCTAAATAGTAGCTTGCCAGAATCGGGCAACCGATACTGCACCGTCGCTAGCAGTCATGAGCTCCTCCTGCGTGCAGATGTTAGGGCACGCAGGGCACGATGTGAGATGGGCCATCGTTTGTGGAGTTCCACACAAGCAAGTCACATTTTGCGCATCCGAGTATCCCCACCTGACCATGTTGTCCTTACTGCGACCGACCTGGGTTCGAAGTCGGCTTAAAGACTTCCAGGTCGCCCAAGGCAAGTCATGTCTAGGCGTGAGGCTCTCAGACGGCGACACAAATGGAGTTGGGAGGGACACTTTTTGTCGCCATAGAGTACACCTTGCTTGCGCTGGGCCAGTATTCAGGGGATCGACACACTTCATAAAGCTGCGTCGGCTTGGCAGCCTTTGCGGCGCAGGAATAAAGCCATGCATGGGATGTCGTGTGTCGTCCATCATTTGGGCTCTCTCTGAGGAACCTGCCACAGCCCTACTTATATCTGGGGGCGCTATGCCAGCCAGTGGGTAAAGCAACTGTACTGGAGTCGGTTTCAAGCAACCAGTTATAATCCGACACGTTTTGTTTAGTGCCGGTATCCACCAGCTTGGCGTGGACAGATCGGCCCCACACCGGGCAAGCGTATTCTCCAGCGGAGAACGCGAGAAAAATAATTAAACAAATAAATAAATAACGCTCACAGGCACAAACATTATTTTAATTATCCCAAGCAAGCATTATAGGCTTTTTGTTGTGGAAACCATATAAAACAACGGCATAAACATATAACATCCAAGACCGAACCGGGACTCGAACACAGGACTCTGGTTTGGCAGTCTAGCGTGGTAACCATTACACCAACCGGATCGGCAAATATTAAAAATCCTCTTTCTTTTAACCTTTTCTAAAGTTAGTGTTCATAATTTTATCGTAGTATTGTTTTCATCTTAATAGATGGCGTTGCGTGTTTTTTTGAAGCAAGTACCATACTCAATTCACGATCAAAACATCTCAGATATTCGGTTACAGATTTGATTGTATAGTTACTTACCGGCTGAATTAGAAAAATAATTAAATATATAAATAACGCTTACAGGAACATTGTTATGATTCCAAGCAAGCACTATAGGCTTTTTATTATAGAAACCATACAACAACAGCACAAACATTTATAACATCCATGACCGAACCGGGTTTCGAACCCAGGACCCTGGTTTGGCAGTCCGGCGAAGTAACCATTACACCAACCGGGTCGTCAAATATTAAAAATAAAGTGTTCAAAAATTTAATCGTAGTATTGTTTTCATCTTAATAGATGGCGTTGGGAGTTTTTTTAAAGCAAGTGTGCTACAATTATTAATTCAAAAACCTAGCTATAGCAGGAGTTTACAAATTTACTTGATTATATTATCGTTGTAATACATCGTTGTAAGTATATTGATTGTTTGAGTCCAATCTGAGCCAATGCTATGGAATGATAACCTTATTTTACAGAAAGGACGAATTTTATTGCAGTAATTCTTGCCAAGTTTTTGTTTTGTTTTATTTTCGGTCTCAATTATGATTTTTTGAGGGCTTGTGCAACTTAACTATAGAACATCATTCTACCACAACGTATAAAAAGGTACCTACGTATCTAAAAGGTCCTTATAATATAACACCACAGGTCGGTAATGTAGCTACTTACATAATTGAAAATCTTTTTTAGCAAATTGACCATTAGCTTCCTAGAATATTATCGTTTTAGCTCTTGCCTTCACCATTTTACAGTAGCCCGCGTGGTAGAGTATCCTCTAACGTTTATACGTGAGTGGAGGTCTGTGACCCGCAGTGGGTCGTAAGATGATTATTATGCTGCTCGACATAAATAAAAAACTAATAAACGACGAACAGTAGAAAAATTAAAGTGATGGATCCAGTGAATGACTTTTAAATCTGATACCTACAGGATTACTTGGGGTACTTTCTGATTTTGATTTAGCTTAAGTTCATGACTTTCTTATCTTATTATGGGAAATGGCAAGCCAGCAACACTTCGACCCAATGGTATCTTTTGTATTGAACCCTACATATTATTTTCTTCATCCTTGAAAAACTTGGAAAATGAGGGAGGCTATAGCGTTCAGGGTAAGAAACCTGTAAAGAATAACCATCTCTCAGGAGTCACATACGTTTTCCCACCAAGACATCGCAGTCACACAGTACAAATGTTCCATGGTTTCCTCCTCCTCTCCACACGCTCGGCAACCGGGATCTAGAGTGAGCTTTATCGTGCCTGTTGCGTAGTGCCCGGTGAAGGCTCCGACGATGGCACGAGCTTTGCTCCTGCTGTTGTTCAGTATGAACTGTGGGATTCGTAGTGTATATTGCTGTTAAACTCTGACACCAGGGCTTTGCCCACACGATAATAAGAAGATTGCTGATGAATTTCCTGCAGTGTTGCAGACCCGAGAGGCCAGAGCATTCTAGCCTGCGTCTTTTATCAGCCCATTCCTTAATCGCCATTCTAATGTTACATGCCAGGATTCCTAGACTTGGTTCGGACCATGACCTTCATGACCTTAGACGAGACATTAGACAAAATTACATGTCTACGCAGACGAAGTCGCGGGCAAAAGCTAGTATAATATAAAATCAAATAAAAAAGCTTTGTTAAATCTCATAACTTTTTTTACCCTACTACGTCCCACTGCTGGGCAAAGGTATCTATATATTTATTATCTCATAACTTTTGATTATAATTATTGAAACATTACATGAATAATATTAAAATTTAAAAAATATACAGGTTGAAATTGATATCATTGGCATCCTTTTAAACTAAGAGTCTACCCATCAAACTGAACAACTTTTACTATTGGAGCAAACCGATCGGAGCACAAAAAAATCAGCTGTTCCATACTAAACTGCACCCGCCGCCGCTGCCTACTCGACTCAAATCAATGCAACAGCTGAATTTTTTTTGCTCCGATCGGTTTGCTCCCATAGTAAAAGTTGTTAAGTTTGATGGGTAGACTCTTAGTTTAACACGTTCCGGGACAGTGACCGGCTATAGACGTGATAACAATAAAAGTTCTATTGTGTCTCGTTCACTGTCCCGGAACGTGTTAAAAGGATGCTAATGATATCAATTTCACCCTGTATAGGGTCGATTTGAGAAACCTCCTCCTTTTTTGAAGTCGGTTAAAAACAATTTTTAATTTAATTTAATTACCTTAATTTCATTTAAGTAGCACTTTTTTTCCACACGGAAATACAGTTGAATACAGCATAATAGACAAGTACAAAGGCCGAGCTTATCTCTGAAGAGAATTACTTCCAGCAGCTTTTTACCTTCTCATAACTTTTTATTAAATTGCACGCCGATTGCGATGAAATGATACCAATATCATCTAAACTACGCCCTACTCTATTATTTTGTTGAAACCCAATTTTATTTGGTTCAGTAGTTTTCGCGTGTAACGTGCAAAAACAGATAAATAAAAAAATATCCGAGAACAGTCTTAATGCATTATGAGATACGTTTTGATATAAAACGCCACAGATCAAATAAAGATGACGTCGCGTCGTCGCGTCGGAGTGTACTTGTTATCTGCATTATAAATATTATAATAACAGATAATAGCACAAAGCCACGTGATAACGATAATACTGCAGTGTACAGTACACACAACACAACACAACACAACACAACACAACACAACACAACACAGAGATAGCACCTCACCTTGTAATCAATCACAAGACTATTGTTATACAACTAGAGTTTACCCGCAACTTCGTCCGCACAATACAAGATTTTAAATCCTAACATAAGCTTTCAAACGAAAAAAGTTTCATCAAAATCGATTCAGTAGTTTTTGTGTAATGCCCGAACAAACAGACAGACAAAAAAATCCCGTTGGTGATTTGGAGTAACTTTAAAACCATATCATAATCACGGCGATAAGACCGCCTTATTTGTACCATATTCAGTTTATGTAACCTATTGTGCATTGTATTTTCTTTTGGTGTATTTAAAGTATATTTCATTCATTCATTCATTCACTCATTCATAATCTTTTTTCTGTAAATATCTTCAATGTACAGACACATTTCTGTTACAGTTTTATTATAGTTTAGATTAGATACAGATATAGATACAGGTACACTGTTAGTTTTACTTCAGTTCTGTTATCTATTGTACTTATCACTTACATTTATTTATGAACTAAAATAAATAAATAATGTACCTAAGTATAATTATTACCTGTATTATCTATTAGGTTTAGGTTACTTTACTATGATAGTTTATTACCAGTTTACCTCCTTCATAGATCATCGTGTACCTTACTAAGTAAAGCATAAATTACACTACTCTGAGTTCAGAGCCTGGTGCGGCATCCATTGCTTGCTTTGATTGCTACACTTTAAAAATAATGAGAGTAAATCAGGTAATGGATGCTGAATCAGGCTCTGAATTCAAACAGTGTAAAAAGTAGCATTATAGTTTATTTAGAGATAGATATATAATCTAGAACCGTGTCACATCAAACTATTGCAGCAACGTTTCACAGAAGCTTAATTTCCTTAATACAGGTAGCTGTGACAAGGTTCTATGTTGGCCTACATTACAAATTGATCGATTGTACTTACTGATACTATGGAGCAAGATAGAGTTAATGGCTCGAAGGTCACATTAAATTGTATACGACGTAATACTTACTTAAAAGTAGTTATGGATACCAATTTGTTATTCTTTAGTACCTACTATAATAACAGGCAGGTATATCTAAGAGCGTGTCGGCCGGCGCGGGGCGGCGCGGGGCGGCGCGGCGCGGCGCGGCACGGCGCGGGGCGGCGCGGTGGGCGGCCTTGATCAATTTTTCACTGCAGTTAGAGCAATGATTTGCGTTAATATCTGCTTCATTGTGGACTCGGTGTGAGTTGATACCAGATGGAACGTGTAATGTTGTTGTACACAATGAACTCGCCGCCCGGCGCCCGCGCGCCCGCGCGCCCGTCGCGTCGTATCGCGTCCGTCGCGTCGGTTTGAAACAGTCGTAGCGTCGCGTCGCGGAGACATTGTGAAGTGATTCTCTCATTCGCTAATATAACCAATAGTGTAGTTGCTATACATAATTATCAAAAAGAAATTTATCATACATAATATTTTATAATATGATAAAGTACTTAGTTACATGAATAAAAAAAACCATATTGGTACAAAGAAATCGGTAATAATTGTCATGTAGTGAGTGCAAATGTGTCAAGTGCAGAGAGAGGTTGTTCCACGTGGTTTTAGACAGCGTGAACGTGTAATAGTGTAGGTTAGTGCCAAAACAAATAAATATCGGGATCAGCTCTAAACTGAAACATTCACTGTAGGAAGATCGAGCGTAGAGTTGTGATGTCAGACAGACAGAACACTCTAGTCTTAGTCTTTGTTTTAAAGAGGCTTAATTCATATTTTGTTTTTCACCTTACATATTAAGACGTCCACGTTTCGTGGATGTTCTGAGGTTTCAGAATATCTCTGACTACCCCCTCGGGGAATATAGTTGTGAGCATATACTGGTTAGCGTCGCTAGATTCTCCCCGCCGCCGCCGCCGCCGCGCCGCCTCGGTGAGGTGAGGAGAAGTTTGAGATCCATTACATTCAGACTTCATTCAGGAGATTCATAAAAGACGAAGAGAGTGAAGAGAGGAGAGGAGAGTGACTGTTTACGCACCTACTTTATTGCATCTGTGCTTTTGTAACTAAGTAGGTATGTAGTCGCTGTTGTCGAAATTGACTACGGGAAAATTATCTTTATCATACAGTTTAATTTATTTTGCGTAGATTTGTTTATAGATCAAGTTTACTCGTAAATAACAATTAAACCAAACAAATTTTAGCCTCATGGGATTTGAGGCAAACAAAATGACTGTAAAATGATATTGATGTGAGTCTTAAAAGTAGGACTGAAAGACTGTAGACTGAGACTGTAGACTGTAGAGTGAGACATCTCTAGTGGAACCGTTCAACAATGGCCGCTATAAATATAAACTAGAGATCAGGGGTGCCCCGCGTCGTGAATATTCCAACACCAGCACAATGCTCCTCCGTCTCCAGCTTATCTACTGCTATTTATAATTGTACCGTATTGTGTTGTGTCGTGTAGTAATAGCTCAGACACAGATCTTAATGAATGTATACCGTTCGTTTGAAACCGGATCAAAATCTTATAAAACAAAGTCATTCAATAGTCGTCTCATATTCTTTGTGACACGTGTTTCGTTCGATTGTCTGTCAGCTATAGAAGATGAAAGAAGCCTTAGTAATGAGATATAATCCAAATGTCCAGTGAGCATCTCAACACTGCTCATGTCCATACGTAGGTAGGTAATCGGTATTCGTGTAAGGAACAATAATGATTGTTTTCGTGTTATATTGTTTGTTTACCGGTTCGGTTCAACTGAAACTCTGAGCATGACTATAAAATATTATTAATGTTTCCGAAATAGTGGGCGACTTGTTTGACGCAGTGACTGAATATTATTATGCATGTAATATTTACTGAAAATCCAAGTCGTAACTAACATCTAGATCTGTGCTCAGAAACTCCCAAATGTCTCGGAATCAAAATAAAATTCTTATAAATTTTAGTTTGATAATGATTCACCCCACCACATCCCATATTTGTGCCAAAGGACATCATCGGCGTTTCATACATTTTTGTTCGAAATGTAAAAGTGCCGGCCAACAGAAACTTATGCTATATTCCGTCAGAACTTTTCCGTCTAAGCATTTATTATTATGGCGTGAGAGCTGTAGCTTTACATTTTATTACCTACATCAAAAATGTATGAAAAGTCAGAATTTTCTTTCTTAAATAAAACCAAGGACAGGCGGGTTTTTCTAACCACAAAAAAACCCAGGGCAATGGCCCTACAGCTTTGGTGCAATAATAATAAATGGTAAGACAGACAAGCTCTAACAGAATACCGCATAATTTTTTGTTAGCCGGCACTTTCGCATTTGGGATCAAATACGATGATGTCTTCTCAAATTCAACGTTCAACGTCAGATAACGTCTGATTACATCGCAAGTGACAGACTCGAACTCCGAAGTCATCGCATAAGCGTCTTCATTATGAATATGTTTATGAAGATGAATAATGTTAGTTGCAGGGAAAGGTGCGGGTGCCGGGGGCGGTATGTCGACGGGGTCAGTAGGGTCGGCGGGGTCGGGGTCCGACTCGGACTCGGGCTCGGACTCGGGGTCGGAGCGGGAGCGGGAGCGCCTGGCGCTGGAGGCGGAGCTGTCGCTGGAGGACCGGGGCGCGCCGGCCAGGGCGCTGGCGGCGCTGAACGCGCTGCGCAAGTCGCGGCAGCACTTCGACGTGGTGGTGGTGGCGGCGGCGGGCGGCGCCGAGGTGCCGGCGCACCGCGCCCTGCTCGCCGCCGCCTCGCCGCTGCTGCTGCGCGACCTGGGCCCGGACGCCGGACACATCTACCGCGTCGATGTTGACGCCGACGCGCTGAGGGCTCTCGTCGACTACGTCTATACAGGTCTGTTCTACATCCACTTATATATACTACGATACGTGTACCCTTTTCAATTTGTACTGGCGCGGCGTGGTACTCGGCTCACTCCTTCCTAGGTAGGTAATAGGGTTATTTCTGAAAAACTCGCACCTCAAAGATGGTTATAATTTCCTCAATGCATGGCGTCATCTCATGATTATCGCTTTTTAGCGATAAGACCGCCTGTTTTTGTGCCTTTTGTATTTCCTGATTGTTTGCTCTCTGTATACTCTGTTTTTTTGGTGTCAAATAAAGTATAATTGATTGATTGATTTGTGGGGAGTTGCTACTGATATCAGCACCCACGAGTTATAGCAAAGATGGCAACCGATGGCGATACCGTCGCTCTCGGAAATATGCTCCATACATAGACAACGTTCACCGTGAATACGTAACTCGTAACAAATAAGGTTCACAATCGAATTCAAGACATATATCGCGCAAGAGAAATTATCACAGAGTTTCGATACATATGTAGGGGTGACGGATTGTGTTGCAGTGGGATGATGGAAAAGAGTTCTTGATTTACATATTTAATTAAGTGCACTTATTCTGAGTTACATCATTGACCTAGCGGTTCGGTGGTATGGGAACGACTGGCGAACGATCCAGTCGCTCCGTGGCATCAATATAAAACTGCAGCATAAACAGATATGAAATGCAAACAATGTCGCTACACATATACAAGGTCCAACTAAGAACTGTTGGACCACGGCCGGTCCCCAGGCTTCACACATAGCCTGGTGGAAGATCTTCCCTTTTCAATGGAGGAACATTCCCGAGACCTCCATAGATTGATTGATTATCCATGAGCTGACCTCATAGCCAGCGTTTTTTATATTTACTTATTTAATTATTAGGTTTCTCAACAGGTTAACATCGTACAATATTAAATAATTGCAGGCAAATTTTAAACGTGTTATCATTATTATATTCTCAGAAAGTTTCTGGCTCAACTTAACGAATACATGGCTGTCTAATGACACTGATAATAACCAGGATCGACCTGCTCAAGGCGCCTTCTGTTACACGAGAACTCCTGGGAAGATTGATCGATTCAGTATATCGTCACAATATCCGACGTCCTCATCGTGCGGTCGGCGGTTAGAGTCGGCATTCGAGTTATTTTGTAAACGTTGCGGTTTCTCGCTTTAACAAATAAAGAAGAGTAATGACATCGATTTAAATTAAATGATTAGAGAGTGCATTTTCGAGTGCAGCATGCTTCGACCGGACAAACTAAAAAAATTGCAAACGGTAGAATATAGTTATTAGGTTAAGTTTGGTGTCCTTTTCGTATAAATTAAGGACGAGGAATTCATTTCTGGTATCTTTATTTCATTTTGTGTAAGTGGTTTCCGAAAAAAATATAGAAAAAACCAGGAAAAATACATTCAAACAGCTATAACTTTAAAACCAATACACAAATTGATATTTTAAAAATAATCAAATATAGCATATTTTATGTAGATTCAGAAAAATATACCGTTTATATAAATAATCTTACAAAATTACACTTAATAAAATATTTTGAACGTTGCGTCGCGTAGTTAGGTGATATTGCGTGTGTTTCTTTTGGTCCCTTCATTCTCATGCATCGAATACGAATTTAGAGGAAATTGTCTGCATCCTGTTGCATGAGCTGGTAGCGCAATTTCACCTAACTACGAGGCGCAACGTTCAAAATATTTTTTTAAATGTAATTTTGTAAGATTATTTATATAAACGGTATATTTTTCTGAATTTACCTAAAATATACTATATTTGAGTATTTTTAAAATATATATTTATGTATAGGTTTTAAAGTTATAGCTGTTTGAAAGTATTTTTCCTGGTTTAGTTTTTTACGTTTCTATATTTTTTTCGGAAACTTACACAAAATGAAATAAAGATACCAGAAATGAATTCCTCGTCCTTAATTTATACGAAAAGGATACCAAACTTAACCTGATAGCTATATTCTAGCGTTTGGAATTTTTTTAGTTTGTCCTGTCGGAGCGTCCCTTTGATCCCCCCTCCTCCCGCACCAGAGGGGTTGCTCCCGTGGGGTACCGATCTCGATCGGCCTCTTTTGACCCCATAAGCATTTGTACCAAATTTCAAGCCCTAGTCATGATTTCTAAAGGTTTGTCTGCTAAGCGCCCTAACTATTGAAGCAACACTTCTTTTACTATTATTGTGGTTATGTCATTTTCGTTTTAACATCAGAATAACTAAATTGAACATCAAAGGTACTTTGGTTCACTTTGGTAGTTTTTATTATTTTCATGATAATTTCTAGAACCTACCAAGTTATTTTGTTTTTGTTGTTTTTGCTACCAAAATTTATCAGAAATTAGCAAAACTGCCAAAAGAACGAAAATATTTTCAAAATCTACTAAAAAAAAATCTAAAATAATCAAAAACTACCAACAAGGATCAAAATGTACCGAAATCTAAAATTTGTATTTTATTTTGTATACTCTCGTAACATTATACCCACGTGTGATCAGTAGACGGCGCGCGTCCCGCTCCGTTGACTGCGTCCTCTCGCGTCGTGGTCGCGCAGGTTCGAGCGGCGCCGTAAGATAAGGGGACGGTCAGGTTTGAGCGCTCTATCTATGTCTGGTGTCGTCAGGCCGCCTGGTGGTGCGGGACACGTCTTGCGCGCGGCGGCTGTACGTGGCGGCGGCGGCGCTGCGCCTGGAGGCGGCGCGGGCGCACCTGGCGGAGCGGCTCGTGCGCCGCCTCGCGCCCGCCGACTGCCTGCGAGTGCGCGCCCTGCCCGCGCTGCAGCCCACCCATCTGCATGCCATAGACAAGTACATTGCCGAAAATGTGAGTCTACACTACACTACATTATGCCTATATTACAGAGTTGAGTTTGCCCGCGACGTATAACAGATTTTAGGTCAAATCATAAAGCTTACAAATTTAAAAGTTTCATCAAAATCGATTCTGTAGTTTTTGAGTGATGCTCGAACAAACAAACAGACGGAAAAATTATCTAAAAAAAGGTTGATTCGGAGTCAATAACACCTAAAATCCATATCGTAATCTTTTACTTGAAAATATCGTCGATTTACAGACACATCTTTTATTTTATAGTTTTACAATAGTTTAAATAAGATACACCGTCTAAAGCGAACCGTTACGTCTGATCGGAACATGGTTTATCCTATTGAAGGTAATTTTGGAGCTGTGTAAGCTCTTTACTATTGTAACGTGGTGTGATATTCCGGGCTTGGCGCAGTTCGACTCGGTGTGTGCGGCGGGGGCGCTGGGCTCGCTGCCGCTCGTGCGCATAGAGATGCTGCGCGCCACGAGCGCCGACGGCGGCGAGGAGTCTCCCGGCGCCGTGGCCGCCGCCGCGCTCGCCTGGCTCCGCGACCACAACGAGACCGCCTCCGTGAGTACACGTACACGTACACGTACACGTACACATGATTGTGTACATTCATAATACCATTTACCTATGAGAATACCTTGAGGGTTGACACTTTGATTATTATTATTATATAAGTTACAATGAACACTTGATGATTGTCTGATGCTTTTGCATGGTCATGAACTTCTATCCAATTAATTTTTTAATAGACATTATGAGCATAATTAAGCATAAGCATAAATTAATACTGAAACTGCACACAGAACGAGACTTATGGCGTTCGGTGGATGGAAATTATTGTTAACAAAACTTATTATTCTCTCATTCGAACGAGTGTAGTATAACGTAATAATATATATTTTTTTACTATCCTTTTATGCATTACTAAAAATTGATCCACCCAGTATGCCTCCTCTCGATATGACTCGGCTCGTCGTCGACAAAAATAACTCGGCTCATTTGTATACGTGCATTATGTATCGGTGGGTCAGCTGGAGGAGCTGTGCGCGCGCACGCACCTGGTGTTCGTGGACGCGGAGGGGTCGCTGCGGGACTGCGAGCAGCTGCCGGCGGCGTCCGGCGACGCGCTCGAGCTGGACGAGTACCGGCGCGCCGCCGCCCGCCGCCGCCTCGCGCCGCCCCCCGCCGCCCTGCGCCTCTCCCCCGACACGGCGGTGCTGGCGGCGCGCGGGGTGGGGGCGGGTTCTATCACCGCGCGCGACGAGTGCCGCGTGACGCGGGCGCTGCTGGCGCTGGGCGGGCGGCTGGCGGCGGCGCGGGTGGCGTGGCGCTCGCTGGCGGGGGGCGCGGTGGGCGGGCCGCTGGGCGGGGGCGGGGCGGGGCGGCGCGCGGGGCTGGGGGCGGGGCGGGCGGCGCTGGGCGGGGCGGCGCTGGCGGGCGCGCTGGTGGTGTGCGGGGGGTACGACCGGGCGCAGGTGCACCGCGCGGCGCAGGGCTACTCGCCGGCGCACAACGAGTGGAGCGCGCTGCCCGACATGCGCGGCCCGCGCGCGCGCTTCCCGGCCGCGCGGCTCGCGCGCAAGCTCTACGTGCTCGGCGGCAGCGACGGACACAACGAGCTCGACACCATGGACGTGCTCGAGGAGGTATGCCTCTATTTATTATTACTCGAATTAATGTGTACGTACCTTACCCGAGTGGGTATTTGGAGGTCTAAAAATTATAAATATAATGCAAATTTTACAATCGCTTTTATAAAATTATATCCGGCTCGGAATGTCCTATGACATAGGATAGGAGCCGCCGCTTTTCCATCTAATCCCGTTTTATTGTGACCGGAAGCATAAATTATTGATACATTTTCAAATACGCGATCAATTTAAATGAAAGTATTATGGTTGAGTATATTCCCAAAATGCTCATTCCGTCGATGATAATAATAGTCAATCAATTAAATAAAAAAAAAAGAAACGCGATGTATTGATAAATTCTTAATCTATCTATTTTAACTTAAAATACGACTTGTATCCTGACACAATACCATCTCTCATTTTCAAATTTAGATTTATTTATTTACTAAAGTTTACCCGCGACTTCGTCCGCACAAATTATACACTAAATTTTAAGTCAAATCATAAGCTAGTAAACAAAAAAAAGTTTCAATAGTTTTTACGTGATGCTCACACAAACTAACAAACAAAGAAACAGACAGACAAAAATTCTAAATAGGTTGATTTGGAGTCAGGGACACCTAAATATCTTCAATGTACTACGGACACACTTCTGTTATAGTTTTATAATAGTTAAGATAGGATTCATATATTAACACAATACTATTTCTCCTTTTCAAATTCAGATTTATTTACTCATGAACAACTCGCATAATGTTTTGTACCGTCAGGTATATAAGATAGACGATAATAAGATGTATATGTACCGACGCAGGTAGAGATCACAACTCCTAGCACGGCGTCCAGTACTTCACCGGAGGCACCGGCCGCTCCCTCGGTGGTGACAGGTCGGTCGTGGCGGTGGCGCGCGGCGGGCAGGCTCCCCGCCGCCGTGTCGCACGCCGCCGGCGCCGCGCACGAGGAGGCGCGCGCGCTCTACGTGGTGGGGGGCTGGGCCGGCGGCCGCAGCCTCCGCCACGTACACAAGTACCTGCCCGACGACGACCGGTGGCTGAGCGCGCCCCCTCTCATCACCGGTGCGTGCAACCTCACCCGCCCACTTACTACTACTACTGCTACTACTAGCACTGCACAACATTACTAGATTATCAGACCTTCAAATTTGTCTAAAAAGTCGAAATCGCAAAAAAAAAGCTCCTTACAAAATTAAACCTACTCGAGCCAAATGTATGGGACAGTAGATTTTTTATTCGCGATTTCGATGTTGGTCCCATAGAGAAATTTTTTCAATTGGATGGTCTGATCATGCTCTTAAAAAAAAGTTAGCATATTAAGAAGGACCCTGTATAATCCTTACAGTATGGCAACGGATATACTTGCGCAGAGCAACAGAGGAAGGCTAGCGGGGAAGCGGGCGGCGGCGGGGGTCGCATGACAAACTGTGTATGAAGGTGTCGGTATTGCCTTGCATATCTGCGCGTGACAGCTAGGGTACACGGGCGCGATGCCGACGGGCGGGGGGGGGGGGGGGGGGGGGGGGGATCGGGGGGCATCTTCCACCATAAAGAACGTTGCCATACTGTGAGGCTTACAGTAATACTGTGCTATTAGTATACGTTTACACGCATGCGATGTGAAGCTAATGAATGAATTTTTCACTTTAAGATTTCGAACTCGACCAATTTTTTTATTATTTTAAAATCATCATTTTATATCATTGTATCCATGAAAATGTCCGATTAAATATGTATATATTTCAAAACATACACAAAAGTTAAGTGTCAAAATAACTATAAAGTATAACGAGGGCCCCAGAAACAAACCTTGCGGTTCACTCAAATGAACGCAACGATTTAAATTCCAAACTAAAATTGTCACGACTAACATCGTTTCAGATTTCTACACGTACTTTAAACTAATTATGCATCATGTTTGATATCGACTCGTCAAGTATTTAGCAGTAACTATTTAAACGGTGACGTACGCTATCGAAAGGCTCACTATAATCGGTGTATAACTGTTATATTGCAGGCAGGTCGCAGGCGGCGAGCGTGGTGTGGGAGGGGGCGGTGTGGGCGCTGGGGGGGTGCGACGCCTGGCACTGCCTCGCCTCTACCGAGCTGCTGCCGCTGGGCGAGGACGGCGCCGTCTGGCAACAAGGTAACGCATACATCATGTCATATTATGTTATGGCGCTATGTCATGTAGCATGTAGCATGTACATGTACATCTACGCGACTACAAGGCGGGACGTGCGCGTCTGCAGTGCTGCCGTTTTAGTTTCAGGTGGTTATATTTGATGGACTTTCAACGGCTTTATCCACCGTTTCAGCCTTTTAAGCCACAAAAAATTTTAGCTACTCTTTAGCAATTTTCTAAAATTTTAACTATTTAACATAAATATTTGTTAAGAGGATACCGAGCCTATTGTGCTGCAATTAAACAACATTTCCAAAAAATAAGAAAGTTCAAAGTTCTGATTGGCCCTTAATTTATCGAAACATTATGGATTATTATGATTTATGCTCGAACTTCAATCGTACCTAGTTATTATTATGTAAGAAAAAAAATCTACACTAATTTTTTGTTAAACTAGTAAAGACGAGTTCGGCTTCGATGATTGTTAACTAACAAAATGAAGTTAGCGATTCGTGCCGCAGCGCAGTCGCGCCGGCTCGGAGGCGGACGTCTAGTTTGTTGCGGGAGGCGCAACGTAACTGTAACGTGTTGCCCGTGCGGCAGGTCCGCCGCTGCCGACGGCGCGGCGGTCGGTGGGGGGCGCGACGTGGCTCGGGCGGCTCGTGTCGGTGGGGGGCTCGGACGGGGCGGCGTCGCTGCGGCGCGTGGACGTGCTGGCGGCGCCGGGGGGCGCGTGGGGCGCCGGCCCCCCGCTGCGCCGCGCCCGCGCCGCCCTCGCCCTCGCCGACCTGCAGGGCGTGCTCTACGCCGTGGGGGGCTTCGACGGCAAGGTATTATACATCTACCTATCCTCACCTACCCGTGCCCGTGCCCGTGCCCGTGCCCGTACACACATGTAGGCACACAGTGTGTACGGTACTTACTGTTTGTTGCGGTTCCGACATTATAATTTCACTGTTATTCGATATTTATTATCATCTACTTAAACAGGCTGTAACGAACACCCTAGTAATATCTAAAATGATAAAGTAGATTTACATTCATCAAACTGAGCAAATTTCACTATGGAGACAGTGAAATTTAAAATCTAAGAAACTAATAAAAAAAACCCGCTGTCCTATACGTTTGAGACACATTTGAGTTAAATAGGGGTTGCAGTTTTGTATGAAGTAGGAAATTAATTTTTCGCAATTTGAAATTTTGGCTCCATACGACCCTAATCTGCTTCGCACAAATTTATAGCAAAAAAATGCTTTGCGATTTCGAATGTAGCTTATCGTCACGACGTCGTTACAATATATTTGTGCAGGAGTTCCTGAGCTGCGTGGAGTGCCTGTACTCTTTGGAGGGTCCGTGGACGACGCTGTGCTGCCCCCCGGCGCCCCCGCTCCCCCCCCGTCCCCCTCACTCCCCCCGGCGCCTCCCCGTCTCCCACCCCCACCCCCACCCCCACCCCCTGCACCACCCCGTCCCCCGCCGCGACGCTCTGCGGCAAGCGAGTCGACCGCGTAGAGACCACGGTGAGTTGATCACACTGTTCGTTATTAATTGGCCATACGTCCAATTCGTTCGTTTCTTGTGTAGGACCCCCTTAATTTTAAAACCGCCATAGTAACGCTGATTTTGTGAAAATTTCAACGAGAAAATCCTTTGATTAAACTTAAAAAAATAAAAATTACTCTGTTCTCTTTCTAACTCAACTGGAAACGTCAAATGTCAAATTTTGACGTTGAATATATATTTTTTCTTATCATAATGGCCAGTTATTTTATGTAGATTTTTAGTTAACTTCTCTTATCTGTGGCTCTAACTGTGGTCATTATGTGTGTTGTACGCAGGAGGAGCCGCAGCGGTCTAATGGAGTGGTCGCGCAGGCGCAGTAGCGACAGTTCTCCGCGCCGCCTCAGAGCTATATTTTTGTATGACGCGACAGTGCCGGTGCCGGAGCCGGAGCCGGCTACCGCTACTGCTAGTATTATGTAAGCACCTACCTCAAAATTGTGTCGCCTTCACACGCACGCGCTCTCTGTATATATCGCCCTTTATATACATACATATACATATACATATACATGGCGAAGTTGATATCATTATCATCCTTTTAAACTAAGCTGATATTTTTGTTTAATACGATCGGTTTGCTCCCATAATAAAAGTTGTTCAGTTTGCTAATGATATCAATTTCACTCTGTAGATCTACCTTTATCGGTATTATTTTGTTATGCACACGTTTACAAGCGCGTCGCAACTCGCCGCGGTCCGTTACGATCTGTTGAGGTCCGTTGCTATATGTTGCGGTTCGTTGCGATCTGTTGCGGTCCGTTGCTATATGTTGCGGTCTGTTGCGATCTGTTGCGGTCCGTTGCGATCTGTTGCGGTCCGTTGCGATCTGTTGCGGTCCGTTGCGATCTGTTGCGGTCCGTTGCTATATGTTGCGGTCTGTTGCGATCTGTTGCGGTCCGTTGCGATCTGTTGCGGTCCGTTGCGATCTGTTGCGGTCCGTTGCGATCTGTTGCGGTCCGTTGCGATCTGTTGCGGTCCGTTGCTATATGTTGCGGTCCGTTGCGGCGGGATCGCGCTTTACATGTTATATTATTATCGGATGAAGGATAGACATTAAATAAATTATACTTTTAGAACTTAATGAAATTGATAGCGAGTGGAGTTGTTAGTATAGAGCAATATGTTATATTATACTGTACTATATTATATACTATAATATACTATACTATACTATATTATACAGTAACAATGAGGTGATCACTGCGCGGAGCGGTGATAATGAACGAACATTAAAACTGTATGGACAAAACTTTACAGGGTGTTAGGGAGGTGATTGTATCCATGTTGATGAACAACTTTCTCTAAGAAACCTGAAAAAAGATTGAACGTTCCATACTAAATGCAATCAGCTGATCTAACGTTTGTACCTGTAGCTTTACTCAATCGCAGACTGTGTGAGGTTAGTGCCTCCGTGGGTATGTGTAACGATAAATAAATAAATAAAGTATATGTCTAGATCGAGCCTCATGCTTGAATTAAACTAAAAGGGTCAACTTTCTTAGGTTGGTGTGCGTGAGGCGTCATACAAATTATGTCTTTGTGCGTGTATATTTAAAGGGTTTAGAGGCCATTGCTGGTTGCAATTTTTTTCGACGCGTTTGTAGCTTTGACTTTCTATCATATAATTTAGTAAGTATATAACTTAAGTCGTAATTTTTTTGCGAATTCCCTTTATGTTCCTTATGGAATGTATGGTACGAACCACACAGTAAGCTAATGCTGAAGTAAGTAGATAAAACTAAGGGATGCTGAAGGGGTGGTGGCTCCGAAGAGAGCTAAATAACCAAACCCCACGAGTGATGAACGTACACTGATTTATTGTTTCCACCAAATGCTAAACAATTATGTAGGTCGTGCAAGCTTAGCTAAATTTAATATAATAAAGTAAATGTACTGTGAGCGGTAGCTCGTAAGTAAGTAAGTAAGTAAGTAAGTAAATCTTTATTGTGCATAAATTTAGGTACATGGAAAGTTGTTCAGTATCAGAAGTTCAATCATAAAGTTATGCAACTGTTTACCCTAACACCCTGTATTTTGTGAACTGTAACGCTAAGTGTGTGTACTTATGTCAGGACAAGGGGTCACAATCAGGTCACAAAGTGTCGCTCACACACACACACACACACACACGCGCGCAGTGAGTACGACACGACTAAGGGGTAAGAGGAGAGCGTCGCGCCGCGCAGTGATGTACTAACGTATTATTATTATTAGTTTACTTTACTATAGTTTTAAATCGCGCCCGCGCCGGCGCCTTGTGGTGTGCCATTATGAACCTTATTATTACCACCATACCGCCGACACATTATTGGTGAACATTGTTTTTTTTCTTTCTTTTAAAACTATTAGGGCCTGATTCACCACTTCTTAGCAAATTCTTGACAAATCGTTTGACATATTTCGTAAGAAAGATCAAGCTATCTGTCAGATATGCTATCAAGAACTTATTCAGAAGTGGTGAAACAGGCCCTTAAACAATGTAAAGGTTTATACGAGTGAGTTGATCGATGAACAAAAATTGCAGATAAGTAATAAAATTATAACGATTCTTATTTGCAATAGAATAGGTTTCAAAATGCGAACTTGATACAATATAAGTATGAAATCTTTGCGATCTTACGCAGCGATTACATTACCATACAATGCAGGGCCGATTTCGGCATACATTACTTGCTTTGATCGCTACACTTTAAAATAGAGAGAACAAATCAGGCAATGTATGCTGAAATCGGCCCTGCATGTAGGGTAATGTCGATTACATTACTTACAGCAATACGGCAAACTAACATGTGTAAATCTATACAGATCAGTTGAAGCAATCCAACCCTTAAGTCTATAGCGGTAAGGTTCACGTCGCGGCCGGCGCGGCGCGGCGCGTAGTTCCAGCGCCGCGTGACGTCACCACTCTATCATTATTACAAGAGGCCGGGCTTGACACGGAGTAGCGTTCAATCAAATATCATCCTTATGTTCAATGACAATAGGGATCAGTATCGTTTGAACGACGGCAAGGTTCGTTCACTTGCACTCGTACAGTAAGACCAGGAAAACAATTACCCTCGTAATTATTCGTTTGCGCCCCCCGCAGTCCCCCGAAAAAACCCGAAGTCGTTTAGTAATCAAGAGGTGCAAAGTCGGATAGCAGCGAAAAGGACGCGAATGCAATTAGCCAATAGCGGCAAGGTATTGAAGGCACATCCTGATTGGTCAATATAAATTCGCGCGCTATTAAAAATTGTCAACTGCGCAGGTCCATCGGGGGAACTTATAAATCTGGTACTACTGCACTGTGTTCTATCGTCATATAAATAAGGTTGTATCTCGCTTAAACCCGCGCTCAGTACAAACCAAGCCCGACGCGACGTGGAGTGACGTCACGCGGCGCCTCTAGGTTACGATACGTCCATTTATAAAGCGATCCCCACACGCGACGTAGTTATATACCTACACAGTGCTACTGTCAATCTGTCGTGTAATATGCTGATGAATCGAGTTGTGTGTAGCCATCAACAACTTAGCTAGCCTAAAGGTAGAATGCAGATGATGATCGAGTTACAACTGCACGTCTAGTAACGATAGTAAACGATAAACATAAAAACAAATCCGTAATGACCCGATAAATTGAAAAGCAACAGTGACTAAAATGTGACATTGATGTTTTTTGGAAATGTTGTATAATTCCTTAGAAATAAAAAATACGATTGACGACAGCACTATAATAGGCTCGGTGCCCTCTTAATAACATAGTTATATTTATAATATCGCCGATGATATGAACCTATACATAATATACAAATGGTTGCTACTGCTTGATCAGTGTACTGGTGGTAGGATCAGTCTTGCCAGGACAGTGTCGGTCGTAGACGTGAGATGAGATCGGTCCGGCTCAGGTCAGGCCGCGTCACGTGTGGGGTGCGCTGTACCTAGCTAGTTACAAACTACCTATAACTAAAAGACATTAAGAGTTAAGTTTATATTTATGTACACACCGCTCCCCCTCTCCTCCTAAGTTAACAAATCTGTAGTACTTTCACTACATGGATTAAATATGTACTATTTTAGAGTATATACCAACTATCGATATAGATTGGTAATGCGAAAAAGAAAGAGCATGGTATATGTGTATGTTAGAGCGAGACGAGCCTATTTTTGAGCATCGCGGCGTCATATAATTGCTTGAAAATGACCCACTTGATTATTTACACGTTGAACACAGACCGTTTAATCTGCCGATGTGATGCCGGGTGATTAGTGACGTGCTATCTTTCGCTCGCATTTATGGATATCTCATAGGTTCGCAAGAGACAAAACATTATGTCACCAGTACTCAAGAAGTAAAACGGCAAGGGTGTATTCAGGGTTTGAAATACCGGTATTTTTAGGAACCGATACTATTTGATTTGGTGTGATACCAGTTCCAGGCGGGTACCGGTACCAGACGTAGTACCTGTTCTATTAAATTTGTAATCAGTACCGGTATTATAACGGTACCAAACAAATATATACGTTAGAGTGAGAAAACAGATACTAGTACCGGTACCCAGGTACCAAAATAAAGAGAAAACAACTAAGTATCGGTACAGAACCTGTACTTTTGGTACCGGTTTCAAGCCCTGGGTATACCTACGTTGAATCTATGCTTCGCTCTATTTTGTATGTAAGTAATGCATTTGACAGCATTTAGTAGATACTCGTATGTCCACGTCCCCTCCGCTCCGGTCACCTCGCATTCTTTTAACCATTCCCGTTTGTTTTAGACGACCACTTTATATTTATAATGTATACATTATGTACCTATAGTGAGTGGTGACCGGAGGGTGGGGGGTATCTATGGGGGTGTGAGGGGGTGCGGTGTCTGTTCGCGGGGTATCCTTATTGTTTATGTTTACTCAATAAATCGCATTTTATGTCTGCTTGCGTTTTATTGCACCTGCAGGAGAAAAATACCTCTCTCTCCCTAGACGTTCAAGAGGGAGTGGGCCATACTCCCATAGAAAAAAAATACTGCATACTCCACCGCGCTGCGCTGTTCGAGTGATGGAAGGAAGTAGTAAAACGGCTAGCCTGGGGGATGATGGCTTATTCCCTCTCTTCTTTAGAAGTTATTGGAGAGAGATGTGGTCTGACAAAGTACACAGTGGTAAGGGGTCTTAAGATGTAAGTGCGTAGACCAAATTGAGAGTGTACTTAAAAAGGCTTGACGACCCGTTTAGGGTAATGGTTAATTCGCCTGTATAAACCAGGATCCTGGGTTCGAATTCCAGTTTGGTCTTAGATCAAAGTAAAATGAATGTAAGAAGGAGTGGGAACTACTTGTCGCTGGCTACCGGTCGCTCGTTTGCGCCGAGTCTAAGGGTTGACTCACATTTAGCACGGAATCGCATTTTGTCATGTTCTATCCTTTTTGTGGCTCAGGAACGTTATTTGCTAGAGAGAAAGACCACAGCGTCGCCGATGTTGCCGCGCGTTCACGTTCTCACTGACACCAATATCATTTTTGCTCTTGCAAATGAAGTTCCTAAGCAACAGAAACAAACTCGATTTCGTGCTGGCAGATTTGGGTCACTCTAATTATGTTTACTTACAAAATGAGTCGATAAATATCAAGCACCGGTAAGCCCCACCTTCCTTTTAAACTCAATAAAAATAATTTTTATTAAGTTTGATCTGAGTAGATACGTCCCTTCAAACTTAATAAAAATAATTTGAAGGCACTTCCCTGAGGTGGGACTTACCGCTGTTTTATATTTATCGACTCAAATATACAAATAAAACAACACATTACGGTACAAAAAGAGTATATTTGATCATAGTGTCACAACTAAACAGCTACCTCCACTGTGTATGTATGTTATGTACTGTACCCACTACACTACACTGTACAGTATACAGTACAGTACACTAGGCGGCGGCGGCGGCCTGGGTCTCGAGCAGCAGCCGCGCGAGCGAGTGTTTAGCGCCCAGGTCGAGCCGCGCGAACCTGGCCGCGTCGCCCCCCCCACCCCGCGCGCTCACACCCAGGCACTGGCCGGGGGCGGGGGCGGGGGCGGTGGGGCAGGGGGCGGCGCGCGGGGGGCGCACGAGCGCCGGCTCGGGGGCGCTGACGCAGTGCAGGGGGGCGGCGGCGAGGAGAGTGGCCGCGCGCACGGAGCGGGCGGGCCCCGGGCCGGGCCACGACGACACCGCTGTGGGCAGACAGGTTCTGTGTATACAGGGTCAAGGGGCCGTGTGTTGTAGGGGCTAAGGGCCCGCGCTGTAGTCTTGATGTTGAGATGTAAACCACACAGATTCACAATAAAGATTATTAATAGTAAAATTTTACAAAGTTAGATGTTGAATGCTCATCTGTGTCTACTCTATGTTTACACTAAGGTTATGTCGGTCGCTAACGCTAATTTATGTATAATTACGAATCTATCGCTAGGCACGGAAACTAGGTTGCAACGCGGGCAAAATATTGTTCAGTTCTACCGTAACAGGTGTAAAGTTAACTTAGTACCTACATTACGTACTTCAAAGGATGCTTCAGACCATCAAACTTTACTCAGTTTTAGTATGGGACCAACATTATAAAATAGCGAAAAAAAAACACTCTTATTCTTAGTTGATCTCTAGAAATGTCCTCAGTTCTTATTTATATTTCCCATATTACATTATCATCATCTTATATCTTCAAATCTTTGATTATTGCAGATGATTTAAACGCAGTATTGTAAAAAAACCTCATTTCTTATAGCTCTACAACCCTATAAAAAAACGGCACACACATTCGCAGCTTCAAAGACATAACTATACACCGATGAATCGACAGCGGGATTTTGAAAACCTGTCTTCTTTCCTTTGATTAAATATAAAAAGCGGAAGATTTAGATGACTAACCTATGGCGTATCGCATGAACCGCATAAATTGAAACCCCGTCGCCTAATCGAATTAGTCGCAATCCGAGGGGCATTGCGCAATTCAAATACTTTTTTTTAAATTTTAGGCGGAATACAGGTACAACAATGCCTTCAAATGCTTTTACTCGTTTTACAAATCATTCAAAAAGAAAAAAAAACAAATCACACGGCATTACTTTTCACTCGTAAGTAGGTACAGGAAAAGCAGATCTATTGTTCGAGTACATAATGCAAGAACGTCATCTATCTTCCGCTATTTTAATTGAATCAAAGCTGCTGTCACTATTCATCAACAAATAATAAATGCAACATACCGGAGTCATAGTCGCTCCTGTAGAAGGCGAGCACGTCGTGATGATGGGGGTTGAACCTGCCCGTGTTCACCTGCGGCTTCCTCCCAGACCCGTCGACGAACAGCGGGTGCGAGTAGAGACTGTACCGCGCGAACCCCACCGGCAGGTACCACTGCCAGCCCGCTATCGTGTTCATGCGCACCTAGTACATCACATCACATATGTTAGTTAGAACAGCGGGTGCGAGTAGAGACTGTACCGCGCGAACTCCTACACTATATGTGTACAGTGTGCTTGCCTCGTATAGTATACGTGCATGTGTAACGTACCCTGTTGAGGAAGTCGTCGTTGAACTCGACGTCCGCGGCGAGCAGCAGCACCAGCGCGTCCCGCGGCGCCGCGCGCAGCCCCGCGCCCAGCCCGGGCTCCCCCTCCCCCTGCTCCCCCTCCCCCTCCCCCTCCCCCTGCTCCCACTCCCCCTCCCCCGCGGGCAACTCGACCGCCTGCACGTGGGCGCGGTACTTGTCCACCAGGGAGGTGACAGCGCCGCGCAGGGTGTGCCACACCGCCGGAGACGTACCGTTCGTCGCCTCCGGGTGACCCACCACCTGATATACATTATAATAGGTATCATTAGAATATTGCATTGAAGCAGAACGGAGCGGAGATGCGTAGCAAAATTCTATAAAATAGCTTGATTAGGCTAGGCAAGTTAAATTTAGCTATTTAATTAGCCAATTTCACAGAATTCCGCCTCGCTCCAGTTCAAAGGAATTGTAGTAATATCGATACCCCACATAAGTTCGTCATTACAGTCGAGGCTGAATGGCAATGAGCCGCAGTCGAGGGCTGCAAACGAGCCGAAACTGCAATGACAGATACTCACGCGTTTCATACATTTTTCTACACACTTGTATAATAATATTTCACAAAAAGGTTTCGAAAAAAAAAAGTAATTAATGAGGACCAGATTCTTTTTTCTCGCGCCGTTCATCTGTGTCTAAATTATTTATCCGCTTGCAGTTACTACCGCAGCGTGCGGTAATACAAATGAAAATGATTGCGTTTTATAAGCCTAAAAGCAATGCGATTAAAGCTAAAAGCGTGTTTAAAAAAGGTGTTGAAAAAATTATTAAAAAGTTTTTTTCGTGTTTTAGATGGACTACTATTAATTGAAGAGTCCGCGAGTGTTATAAACAAGATGATATAAGTGTAACTCACCACAATAAGGTTGACGTTGTTGTTGTTCCTGAGACAGGAGGCCTCCACGCGCTGCAGCAGCCCGGCGGCCCTCTGCGCGTCAGTGGTCGTGAGGATACGCAGCAGCAGCCAGACGCGCGCGCTCTCCGTGACGTAGGGGAGGCGCACGAGCCGCGCCGCGCCCAGCGCCCGCGCCACCTCCACCTGCCGCACCGCCTGCACCACCGACACCAACACCAACACCACCACAATATACACGGTGTTAGGATAAACAGTTGTAAACACTATACAACTACAACTACCTATACATGATACTGAAATCGACAGGATATTCGCAAAAAAAAAATTGTCGACTTTTCATACAAACGTTCGATCAGTTGATTGTAATTTTGTATGGGAAGTACAAAAATTTTTGTGCGAATTATCTATAGGTCAATTTGTAGGTACAATTTGCATATGTATGTACTCACACGCTTCCCTCCGTCGAGGGTGAGCCGCAGCAGCAGCCTGTACCGCAGCGCCAGCGCGGGCTCCCAGCGCCAGGCGGCCTCCACGAGCGTGACGTCACGCGCTGTATGTCTGTATGTATGTACTCACACGCTTCCCTCCGTCGAGGGTGAGCCGCAGCAGCAGCCTGTACCGCAGCGCCAGCGCGGGCTCCCAGCGCCAGGCGGCCTCCACGAGCGTGACGTCACGCGCTGTATGTCTGTATGTATGTACTCACACGCTTCCCTCCGTCGAGGGTGAGCCGCAGCAGCAGCCTGTACCGCAGCGCCAGCGCGGGCTCCCAGCGCCAGGCGGCCTCCACGAGCGTGACGTCACGCGCTGTATGTCTGTATGTATGTACTCACACGCTTCCCTCCGTCGAGGGTGAGCCGCAGCAGCAGCCTGTACCGCAGCGCCAGCGCGGGCTCCCAGCGCCAGGCGGCCTCCACGAGCGTGACGTCACGCGCTGTATGTCTGTATGTATGTACTCACACGCTTCCCTCCGTCGAGGGTGAGCCGCAGCAGCAGCCTGTACCGCAGCGCCAGCGCGGGCTCCCAGCGCCAGGCGGCCTCCACGAGCGTGACGTCACGCGCTGTATGTCTGTATGTATGTACTCACACGCTTCCCTCCGTCGAGGGTGAGCCGCAGCAGCAGCCTGTACCGCAGCGCCAGCGCGGGCTCCCAGCGCCAGGCGGCCTCCACGAGCGTGACGTCACGCGCGCCCCACACGCGCTGCGCCCACTTGGCCGCGCGGGACCGCACCAGCTGAGGGACAGAGTCAGTCAGTCCGCAGTCGCCACGCCTCTACTGCGCCACGAGTAGCCCAAGGCGATCTAATTGTTTTTTTTTATTAGTCCATCTCACCCCACTGCTAGACGAAACTTTCCCTAGGACTAAAGAAGATATAGAGCTAGAGCTGCTATCACCAAAATCGCCGGACTAAGACTTCAAAAACCCCAGATATTTTAGTAAAATCGGAACTTCTCTCCGGACAACCACGAAAAATCATATTTTGACAACAAAAAACGCTTTTTTTTTTTTTTTTTACTTTGTTTAAATTATAAATTTCTTCATGAAAAAATAAAAAAAAATTAAATTTAGAATGACTTGTCATCGACCCGATAGAAGATGAAAAAATAGAGCAAGCTCGAAGTTTTGCAAAACATAATAAGTAACTCAATTGTCAAGTTCATGCCGAAATCGAGTTGATGTTGATGACCATCGTGTATATCAAATAATCAGGTTTACCCGGACACAGAAAGTATCCTGGTTTTCTTCGGACAGCACTTTTGTGACAAGCCCGCGCGGACGCACCCGGACGCTGTTCAAACTAGAATAAATCCGAACGGATGGCAACCCCATACAGAGGTTACATGATATAACAGATTGGACAGGCAATAAATAATATATCAGTGAAAATAAAGTTCCCGAAAGTTGGGTTAAAATCATCGACTCCACATCATTCCGCCTTCAGCCAGATAGCAGATAGAAACGAACTACGTCCTTCGTCGCTACTTAAGGCATGACTGTCTACCATGGCTACACATACAAACAAACATACACTCACATACCTGTACAGCCTTCTTGTGCGCCGTAGAGAGCGGCGCGACGACGTGGTGGTCGTCCGGCATGAACGCGTGCGACTCGTTGAACCGCGTCCAGCGCAGGTGGTCGAACCTGGAACACATACACGGCTTTACGTGAGTACATGCGGGCATGCTCACAGCCACGGGCTACAAGGCGGACTGAGGAGACGAGCGGGACGGGAGGTGACCGAGCGCCACACCGGCCAGTGACGTCAGTGGACAGAGAAACGAACCGCACCGATCTGCTATAAAAGGCTGCCAGACGGTCCTTGAGTATACTCACATATGCACAATTCGATAAGTGCGCGCGGCTTGAGGACATCGGGAAGTACGCCTTGCACTACGACCGAGTTCGATAGATGATCGACCCTCTTCCTCTCTCCTTCTGCAGGCTTATTCACGCGTCTTGATATCGGGAAGTATGCAAAGTCTTTATTATGAAAGATCTCCCTGGAAGGTTATCCGCGCGGCTTTAATCCATCCCCCAATTTCACTTCGTTACCCCGGCCCTGAGGCCGGGCGGCCAGATGGTGTTGTTGTAGCCCGGGGGGTGGCGCTGCGACAGCTGCACCATGGACCTGCGAGGCAGGGTGGTGTACTCGCCTGGTGTCGGGTAGGGGCGGCGCGAGGCCGGGGTCGGCCCTGAGGCCGGGCGGCCAGGTGGTGTTGTTGTAGCCCGGGGGGTGGCGCTGCGACAGCTGCACCATGGACCTGCGAGGCAGGGTGGTGTACTCGCCTGGTGTCGGGTAGGGGCGGCGCGAGGCCGGGGTCGGCCCTGAGGCCGGGCGGCCAGGTGGTGTTGTTGTAGCCCGGGGGGTGGCGCTGCGACAGCTGCACCATGGACCTGCGCAGGCGCACAGTCTGCGCCGCGTCCAGCTCCAGGTAAACCTGCGGGTGAGGGACGTACATAGTAGTGGAAGACGAGGGTTTCTTTCACACACATACACGGCGGACAACCAACAGTGCTCTATGAAACATGTATTCCATTGTCTTCTATCCATGCTTATAAAACAGGTTCTGTGATTGACTGTCTGACAGACGCAAAACCTATACCGCTAAAGATAGATTCAAAAAAGGAATAAATGGATTTTAAGAAAGATCCAGCCCTACTTGATAGATAGATAGATAAACAATTTATTTGCATAAGTAACACATACATAATATTACAGTTCACAATAATTTAACAAAACACTACTCGAGGGTAGGCCTGCGTCCTGCAGTGGGATGTATATGGGCTGATGATATGGAACAAGAATAATAACAGTGAACGTATATCATATAATATCATACCCGTGACACGTATGCGTGTAGCTTGTAGAAGTCAGCGGGCTCGGTGACGGGATGTGCCGTGACCGCGGCGGCCAGCCCGCGCCGCAGCGCCGCCGACCACTCCACGCGCCCGCCCGCCCCCGCCCCCGCCCCCGCCCCCGCCCCCGCCTGCACCGAGCGGTACTGCGAGCCCTGGGTACACGTCACATTACTCTTGTAGTTGTAGAGGAACCGACTTAAATCACTGTATTACTATAAGCCTCACAGTATGGCAACGCTCTTGATGGCAGCGATGCCGCCGCCTCCCGCCCCTCGGCGCCGCGCCGTTGTACTCTAGCTGTTACACGCAGATATGCAACGTAATACCGACACCTTCATAAAGAGTTCGTGATGCGAACCCCGCCGCCCGCTTCCCCGCTAACCCCCCTCTGTTGCTCTGCGCAAGTACATCCGTTGCCGTAGTGTAAGGACTATATACCTAGTTATGCTGTCCTAAAATGGTTAGCCATCATCTAATGGATGGAGAACACCTTGTATTTATCTATCTAAACTATTATAAAACTGTAGCAGAACGTTTGTCTGTACATTGAAGATATTAACAAAAAAAAAGTTACAATATGGTTTTTAGGTGTCCCTGATTCCATTTCACCAATTTTTGGATTTTTTGTCTGTCTGTTTGTTTGTGTGTTTGTTTGTTTGTTTGTTTATTTGTTTGTTTGTTTGTTTGAACGAGTATCACGCAAGAACTACTGAACCGATTTTGATGAAACTTTTTTTGTTTGATAGCTTATGATCTGACTTAAAATCTGGTATATAATTTATCTCGCTACGTCGACGGGAGCCGGAGATATAAACATATAACCACAAGTGCAACCAATGTACGGTACCGTTTCAATTTCAACTAAGTAACACTAATTAAAATTAAAAGACTTGTAATAAAGTAAGATAATTCTGAAGACTGTTTGATTTATAAATAACGAAAATAACAATAAATTACAAAATAAATACCAATAATTATAAATTTTATCATTGTCCAGTGCTGATGACTGCACCGGTATAACATTGTTTTTCTTTTTGGCTATAAAATCTTTCAAACTCCATGGAGAAAACCTTTGCATAACAAAAAAAACCTTAGTACTGGCCACAAGAAAACAAGATTCGAATTACAAATTTCTTGACATTTTGTAGAATTACAGTGCAAACAAAGCAGGAGTAATTATTTAAAAAAAAAACTGCACGCTAGTTTCAAACAAAGAGAATATAATCATGATTTCAAATCAGCAGCCGAAAGATGTCTAAAACTCGATTTTTAATTCGGAATTTTTATTTACGTTGTAATCACACAGTTACCAAGACTGGATAGTAGCTAATATTTTAAAGCAATTATAAGACAAGTAAGGAACTATTTTGAAATACCGTAAATTATTACTAAAATACAAACGAACAACTCTAACAAATTAATAAGGGTCGGTTTTTTATGCCGCCGATGCGATGTGCCGCCGTGCATTTTGCGCATTTTTCTACGGCGCTCCATACAAAACGAAGCTTAGTTTGAACATTTAGTAATTAAAGTAAAAAATTAATGGTTTTAAAACAATCTAGAAACCAATATCTGTGATTTCCTTTTAAATGTTTAGTTCTAAAGTTATCTTGACTCAAAGTTTGTAGTCCGTGCTGCGGTCCGTCCGTGTCGTGTGTCGTCCACCATCTGGGCTCTCTCTGAGGAACCTGCCACAGCCCTACGGACTGTCGCTTGATATGAGCTTTATATAAATTAATGTAACATTCGGCAATAGCCGACTGCGTCCTTCCGGACGAAATTATTCGCTGGAATCCAGGCGCATACGTGCGCCTCAGCCGTTGTTTCAAATGCACGCAAATTGACAGCGAGTGCTGACCAGGCGACGTTGCAGTGGAATGCGGCCGTCACCGATTTCGCGCGCATCTGACCGGATTGCAAGATGTATATGGTCCTTCTTATACGCAGATAGTTTTTTAAGGGTATGATCAGACCATCATACTGTGTACGAAGCACGTACATCAATTATCGGGGTCAATCGGTAGATGTTATTTCGCCGCACAGCATTTGCACATTGAACGCGGACATCACGCGACCTCGATAAAAGTGCATCGTACATAGGGCGCTAACATTACTTTTTAAGAGCATTTATCATAGCAAATCAGTGTTCGAATATACGTGGATACGACCATTACTCTCAGCATTTCATTCCTTCGGCCGTATCCTACTTCAGCACTCAGTATCCAGCAAAGCATAAGGATATCCATATCCACAGCATACCTAGCATTAGCATATCATAGTGTGAGAGCGTACTAACTCTCACATTATTTTGGTCCTTCGAGCCGGATTATTCTTTATCTTTTAGCTTCTTTCTTTCTTTCTTTCTTTTGAGTGGCAATATGTACGAAGCACGTACATCAATTATCGGGGTCAATCAACAGATTTTATTTAGCAACACCTAGCGACAGCAGGTTGAACATTGGACGCGGATATCATGCGACCTCGATAAAAGTGCATCGTACATAGGGCGCTAACATTACTTTTTAAGAGCATTTATCACATCAAATCAGTGTTCGAATATACGTGGATACGACCATTACTCTCAGCATTTTCATTCCTTCGGCCGTATCCTACTTCAGCACTCAGTATCCAGCAAAGCATAAGGATATATCCAATATCCATAGCATTAGCATATCATTTAGCACATCACTGTGAGAGCGTACTAACTCTCACATTATTTTGGTCCTTCGAGCGTGGACCTTCGGTTCGATAATTTTGCGCCGTCGTCGCGAGAAAGTTGTACCCTAGGTCTTTCCTTAAGAACTAGCCACCCCGCGGTTGTACGGTATCGCGTGTGTTACAAGCAAAGCAGCAGCAGAGCAGATCAGCATAGCAGAGAGGCAGAGCATAGCAGAGCAAAACAGCAGAGCAACATAGCAGCACAGCACAGCAGAGCATGAGCAGAGCATCAGCATGAACAAAGCAGAGCAGCGAGGCAGCGTTAAGGTCCAGAATTCCAAGTAAGATCTTTCCATTTATCTTGCTTGATCTATCGTTATGGAAGCCTTAATCACACGTCAAGCAGAGATCCTAGAGGAGATCAAACGCATCTATTCTAATTTTAAGGACTCTGAAAGTAGGAAAACTACGGAGTACCTGGAAGCAAGGGTTATAAGGTTGGACGAAATATGGGTGGAGGCCCAGCGCAACGACGCTGAGTTATTTAAAATGGAAGATCCAAACCAGCAGTATTTCGCCGACAACATCATCGAAGTTTTGACCGGGTGGTTCGAGGGCGCTCGCAGCGCTATCACACGGTATAAGCTTAAGGAGATGAAAGCAGCAGAGTTAAAGCAGACCCAATATGCCAACTTTAGGGCATTCAATAGGTTGACAAACAATATTAGTGTTGAATCAACTCCTGAAAAGTGGGAGCTTGAAGACAAGCTGAAATCCCTAGAGTCACGGTGGGAAGCAATCGACGAACTACATCTACAAATTGATGTGATTTTAGAGGGTTCGGACGAGACGTACTACGAGGAATTTTATAATAACGAGGTAAAATTCGAGCAATTAAAACGAGCATTAAATATGAAACTACATTCATCAGTACAGCAGCAGCAATCTAGGCCAATAATTGAGATTCCAACAGACTGTGGCAATTATACTCAATGGCCAACGATCAGGGACTTATACTCTGAAGCCCCCTTTAACAATTCATCTCTATCGAAAGCACAGAACATCGAAGAGTCTGACAGGAGACGAGAAACTAGATTTAACATTGAGATGTTTCCCCAAACAAAAGAGCCGAGCAAAGAGGTATCGTTCTCACTAACAACGCCAACATCAGCACCTGACACGCTCAAGTCTCCGTCGCACGCAGTGTGCCACGGAGCGACGAATAACTTCGAGGAGCTAAAAAAGTATTGTGGAGTCAAGGAGAGCAGCAGTCAACCAAATTTGGCAATGACGTCACCGTCACAAGACCAATGTTGTGAAGAGAAGTATGGCGTACACACGAGTATAAAACGGTTCGAGAACGGTAGAAACGTGGTGAGCAAGAGCAAGTCAGAAAAACAAAGGTTCGAAATAAAAGCAGGGACATCAAACACGCAAGCAATAGCACAATGTAAACAACATAAGTTCGGGAAAGATGAGCAGCTATCTACAAGCTACAGACATTTCATACGGGAATCCTTAGGAATTGCTAATTATATGAAGGAAGGTAAGGGATGCAAGGACCGCATTTGCGACCTACCACATCACGGAGTGATCAAGCAAGATTCCTTCATAGAAAAACATAGAACAATGCGCAATGACCCGACGACAAGGTTTCATAAACGATTTAAAGTGCGAAAAGTGAAACATTGGCAGCGTATTAGTGTGTGTTATAAAAAATATTCCCGCCCTACAGTGAAAATGAAAAAGACATCCTAATAACGTTTTTATAAAAACCTAAAACAATCCATATCAATAATCTGTGCAACAATATGTTATTAACGTAGTTATATTTTAGCATACTTACCTACTAACATAAAACAGAACAATAACTTTTGCCGTGATCAGCACATTTCAATTACGGTCTTTTCTACATGATCAGCACTTTAAACTGTGGTTCTCTACCACTATCAAACATATTTAATATTTTATTATGTAACTTACCTTTTTTCTTTATTCACATTAACTGTTTGAAACTTAATTATTACGGTCAAGGTTATATTTTTCGTAGTTTTACATAATCAGCATTTTTATACTTACTTTGTTACTACAACTTCTATCAAATTTACTAGTACAGTACGACCAAACTTATAATATTTTTACATGTTTAGCATAATTAGCATTTCTTTAGCATACAATACTTTAAATCAGAATCGAGATCATACTTTTATTTACATTTTCTAGAGCAGAGCTGATACGTTTCACATTTTTTTGAAACACCTGTGTATACCGATTTACTTTATTTACAAAAAAAAAAAATAGCAGGATCAAGCTATAATTTTATATACTAGTTTTACATGTTTATCATTTTTGAAACATTCTAAGATTATTTACTCGTTTAAATACCTACTTCTATAAAATCATTCATTCACAACAGCATTTTAGTCATTATTATCTACGATCAAGCTTAGGTACGTTTTTAATTTGTATACTAGTTTACATGTTTAGCATTTCTAATTGTTTATATTTTGTCATTTCAAATTCTTTTTACAGCAGCATATTTTAATACCGCATTTAGCTAATCAAATTAATAAAATATTTAGTATTATAATTTAAGTCAATGCTTTGAGTTGGCAAGATGTACAATTCATGTACATTTAGCACATTTTTTACATAGTTTAATTTTTACAACATTCAGCAAACTGACCTTACCTACAATGTTCGGGTGCAATCATGTTAAGAATTAACCTTACTTACTTTTAAAGCCTTAAGCACATTTTTACATAATTTTTAAACGTACATTTAGCACATTTTATGTAAGTACATAGCTTTTGGATGTGCTTGGCTAGCAAACAGTTTAGTCATTTAGTTATCACCTACTTTTAAAGTTTTTCAATAAGTTTAACAGCTATTCTAAATCGTATTGGTCGTGTACTGGCCATGAAACATAAGCATTGATAACTTTACAACAATTAAACTTTCAGAGTAGATGGTTAAGAAAGATTATTCTTTATCTTTTAGCTTCTTTCTTTGGAGTGGCAATATGTACGAAGCACGTACATCAATTATCGGGGTCAATCGGTAGATGTTATTTCGCCGCACAGCATTTGCACATTGAACGCGGACATCACGCGACCTCGATAAAAGTGCATCGTACATAGGGCGCTAACATTACTTTTTAAGAGCATTTATCATAGCAAATCAGTGTTCGAATATACGTGGATACGACCATTACTCTCAGCATTTCATTCCTTCGGCCGTATCCTACTTCAGCACTCAGTATCCAGCAAAGCATAAGGATATCCATATCCACAGCATACCTAGCATTAGCATATCATAGTGTGAGAGCGTACTAACTCTCACATACTGAACAACTTTCTGTATGGGACTACAGTCAAAATCACGAAAAAAAATCTACTGTTCCATACAAAACTGCAATCCTACCCTACAAAAATGTATGGGGCAGAAGACTTTTTTTCGCGATATCGATGACAGTCCCATAGAGAAAGCTGTTTGATGGTTTGATCATCCTCTTAAAAAAGTGTCAGCATATTAAGTTAAATATATAAAAAATAAAGTAATATATATATAATGCGCCCCGACGCGTTCCGTTCAGTGATAATCATACTTAAAAAATAATTTTGTATCTGCCAGTACACTTGATTGTTTTCAATAATGAAAAATGCCATCACGAAGAAGAACTAATAATCTCACTAACATTATAAACGTGAAAGTTTGTGACGATGTTTGTGGCGCAATCACGCATAAACGGCTGAATGGATTTTGATAAAATTTGGCACGCAGATAGAATGTGTTCTGGATTAAGATATAGGATACTTTTTATCCTAGCAATGGGTTCCTGTGGGATAAATTACAATATTTTATTCTATGCTCACTAGCGCCAATTTGACGCTGAGAGATGCATTTGTGTAGATTGCAGTGATAAAAACAGTATTTACTTTTTTCAACAGTTTTGACAACAGCTGTGTAGTATATTTGGTATATGGTTAGATTTTCGTGCATGAGGTGGAGGTTCGATTCTTGGTCGAGAATGTTTTTTTTTATTTTTTTTTAAATACATTCAACGACTATATCCATTTTTCACCGGATTAGACAGAAGCAGTTAGGCTTGATATGTTAAGGGCCTGACCTTCAATCATAATAATATCCTGAGATCATATCAGATCTAATATTAGCGCAGGATGTTTTATTTTGGCTTTTTTCTAATTTTAATCCTACCATCCTACCAGGTATCTCACTAATATTAATATTATGTTTGTTGTTCTATCATCAACACGTCTCAGAAATTCGGTTTTACAGATTTGATTGTATAGGTACTGGGCGAATTGGAAAAATAATCTTCTTCTTATCGTGTCGACTTCAAATTCTGAACAAAGTCGCTAAATAGTAGCTTGCCAGAATCGGGCAACCGATACTGCACCGTCGCTAGCAGTCATGAGCTCCTCCTGCGTGCATATGTTAGGGCACGCAGGGCACGATGTGAGATGGGCCATCGTTTGTGGAGTTCCACACAAGCAAGTCACATTTTGCGCATCCGAGTATCCCCACCTGACCATGTTGTCCTTACTGCGACCGACCTGGGTTCGAAGTCGGTTTAAAGACTTCCAGGTCGCCCAAGGCAAGTCATGTCTAGGCGTGAGGCTCTCAGACGGCGACACAAATGGAGTTGGGAGGGACACTTTTTGTCGCCATAGAGTACACCTTGCTTGCGCTGGGCCAGTATTCAGGGGGTCGAAACACTTCATAAAGCTGCGTCGGCTTGGCAGCCTTTGCGGCGCAGGAATAAAGCCATGCATGGGATGTCGTGTGTCGTCCACCATTTGGGCTCTCTCTGAGGAACCTGCTACTTACATCTGGGGGCGCTATGCCAGCCAGTGGGTAAAGCAACTGTACTGGAGTCGGTTTCAAGCAACCAGTTATAATCCGACACGTTTTGTTTAGTGCCGGTATCCACCAGCTTGGCGTGGGCAGATCGGCCCCACACCGGGCAAGCGTATTCTCCAGCGGAGAACGCGAGAAAAATAATTAAACAAATAAATAAATAACGCTCACAGGCACAAACATTATTTTAATTATCCCAAGCAAGCATTATAGGCTTTTTATTGTGAAAACCATACAACAACGGCATAAACATATAACATCCAAGACCGAACCGGGACTAGAACCCAGGACTCTGGTTTGGCAGTCTGGCGTGGTAACCATTACACCAACCGGGTCGGCAAATACTAAAAATCCTCTTTCTTTTAACCTTTTCTAAAGTTAGTGTTCATAATTTTATCGTAGTATTGTTTTCATCTTAATAGATGGCGTTGGGAGTTTTTTTAAAGCAAGTGTGCTACAATTATTAATTCAAAAACCTAGCTATAGCAGGAGCTTACAAATTTAGTTGATTATATTATCGTTGTAATACATCGTTGTAAGTATATTGATTGTTTGAGTCCAATCTGAGCCAATGCTACGGAATGATAACCTTATTTTACAGAAAGGACGAATTTTGTTGCAGTAATTCTTGCCAAATTTTTGTTTTGTTTGATTTTCGGTCTCAATTATGATTTTTTGAGGGCTTGTGCAACTTAACTATAGAACATCATTCTACCACAACGTATAAAAAGGTCCTTATAATACAGGTCAGTAATGTAGCTACTTACATAATTGAAAATCTTTTTTAGCAAATTGACCATTAGCTTCCTAGAATATTATCGTTTTAGCTCTTGCCTTCACCATTTGACAGTAGCCCGCGTGGTAGAGTATCCTCTAACGTTTATACTTGAGTGGAGTTCTGTGACCCGCAGTGGGTCGTAAGATGATTATTATGCTGCTCGACATAAATGAAAAACTAATAAACGACGAACAGTAGAAAAATTAAGTGATGGGTCCAGTGAATGACTTTTAAATCTGATACCTACAGAATTACTTGGGGTACTTTCTGATTTTGATTTAGCTTAAGTTCATGACTTTCTTATCTTATTATGGGAAATGGCAAGCCAGCAACACTTCGGCCCAATGGTATCTTTTGTATTGAACCCTACATATTATTTTCTTCATCTTTGAAAAACTTGGAAAATGAGGGAGGCAATAGCGTTCAGGGTAAGAAACCTGTAATGAATAACCATCTCTCAGGAGTCACATACGTTTACCCACCAAGACATCGCAGTCACACAGTACAAATGTTCCATGGTTTCCTCCTCCTCTTCACACGCTCGGCAACCGGGATCTAGAGTGAGCTTTATCGTGCCTGTTCCGTAGTGCCCGGTGAGGGCTCCGACGATGGCACGAGCTTTGCTCCTGCTGTTGTTCAGTATGAACTGTGGGATTCGTGGTGTTATATTGCTGTTATACTCTGACACCAGGGCTTTGCCCACAAGATAATAAGAAGATTGCTGATGAATTTCCTGCAGTGTTGCAGACCCGAGAGGCCAGAGCATTCTAGCCTGTGTCTTTTATCAGCCCATTCCTTAATCGCCATTCTAATGTTACATGCCAGGATTCCTAGACTTGGTTCGGACCATGACCTTCATGACCTTAGACGAGACATTAGACAAAATTACATGTCTACGCAGACGAAGTCGCGGGCAAAAGCTAGTACTATTATAAAAGTGTAACAGGAAGTTTGTCTGTACATTGAAGATATTAACAAAAAAAAAGTTACGATATGGTTTTTAGGTGACCCTGATTCCATTTCACTAATTTTTGGATTTTTTGTCTGTCTGTTTGTTTGTGTGTTTGTTTGTTTGTTTGAACGAGTATCACGCAAAAACTACTGAACCGATTTTGATGAAACTTTTTTTGTTTGATAGCTTATGATCTAACTTAAAATCTGGTATATAATTTGTGCGGACGAAGTCGCGGGTTAACGCTCGTATATAATATAGACAGTGACAATTTTAGTAACGAGTGACGAGTGATAATTTTAATAAACTATGCAATACTTATAATATTGATCTATTTAATTCTAGCGTCAAGTCGATAAGGAGGTTGTTAAGTCGTGATTTCTTTGCTGACGAAGTGTAGAGGTTATTGTTTGACTAAGGTCTTTTCTTTTATTTTGTTTATTGTTTTTGCAATGCTTTTTTATATTTACCTTTAGGCTGACATGTGTGCTGACTCATGTGCGTTTTTTTAAATTGTTAACCATTTCTTTTTTCTCAACTATTCCTGTATCTACCAGTGAAAACCTGTTATTGGCTTTCTGCTTTATACTCAAGTAACTACTGTATTATATTGCTGTTGATTTTCCAATAAAATAAAAATAAAAAATAAAATATCAATAGTGCAATTTAGAATTTCACTTAAATTACGTCTTAAGGATTCGTAAACTTTGCTCTTCTGGAAGAAAATTGTAACTTATTATTATTATTATTATAACACTTTATTGTACACACGGACATAATAATACACAAAGTTGAGAAAACATGTACAAAGGGCGAGCTACTTTACAGTATAACTCACTGCGGATACAATACAGCTCGCTTAATTCGAAAATTATAATTGTATAATTCGAACTCCCCTTCTACAATATAAACCCTCGAGATTTCTGTTTGATTGAGACTATGCTTAGTACTCTTTGTAATTCTCTAATGTTTTGTACAATAAATATAAAATAAACAGAACAGAAACAGTACAGCTCACAAAGCGCAAGCGAGTACAGTGCAACTCGTAGCAGATACAGGTACAGTTCGTCTGGAACAGGTATATAACATACCTGCAGCGCGGGCTGGCAGGCCACGTGGGCCGCGTGCAGGACGCAGCGGCCGATGTTCTCGTGGTGTCGCGGCGAGTACGAGTTCCGCACGCACCAGTCCAGCGCGCCGTGCACCGCGCGCAGCACTGAGTTGGAGAGGAGGATGCCACCCTCTGCGGGCGAGGTCACTTGTTACCGTCCGATGTTACTGACTACTGACTGGTCTACCATGGCTGTATACCGAGCGAGCTCGAGCATCGGCTGATCGAATGTGGCCGCTATCATTATGAAACGACTGCGCCGCCGCGCCTGCGTCGGCCACTCATTGTGTGATTGGAGTTCACACAAAACTAATTTTAGCAATCAAAATTTGATTCTAAAGTAATGGAATAATATCCAGTTGCGGATACTAGACGAGACTAGTTTGAAGTTATTGTTTTGCAATTATAGGCTGTCTCGTTTAGTGATAAACTGATAAATAAGGTTTAAAATTGTATGTAAATACACATGATCAATTGATCTCGCTATTATTGTCTAAGATTGTGCGGTTTGAGGGGTCATGTAATGATCTTACTGGAGGGATGAAGGTGGTCAGTCAAAATAGTTCACTGGGAAATAGAAGTCAAACCACGAAGCTGACAGCATCTCGTAGTAGACTTTAAACTCTACTACGACGGTCCAAAATATTATTTCTTCAATATCAAACGTAAAAATATAATAGTTTAGGAATAAAATGATCTAATTATTTCTAGCATGCCATTTTATCTTTTACTTTTTATCTACTCTAGAAATAAGATATTTATTACCTTTAGTTAACATCTGACAGCATTGCAATAAAAATATTTATGTTTTACTTGTGTCTAGATATTTCAATAACATAACAATACAAAATAATTTTTCTGTTACTTAACATGACATACTTATATGACCTAGATTCGATGATTATCACAATTTACAAGGAAACTGACAAAAGTAATTTTTTTGTATATTATAATAATAAATATCTTGGACAATGTTACACAAAAATTATCTAGTCACATTTAAAGTACCACAATCTAGCCTGGACTTGTATTATGATGACTCGACAACAATATCCATGACTCGGGTACAAATATTTGTCCCTTACGGGATTCGAACCCGCGACTCTCGTCACAGCAGGCAGGTTCACTACCGACTGTGCTACCGGGCCGTCAAAATGATTTAATATCCACTATCTCTCTAGTTTGAGTTTGACTCACGCAAAAAACTCATTAAAATATCTAAACTATTATAAAACTCTGCTTTGAAGATATTTACAAGAAAAAGATTACGGTTGGAATATGGTTGTTAAGTGTCCTTGATTTTAAATCAACCCTTTTGTCTCTGTTTGTTTGTTTGTAACAATATCATGCAAAAACTACTGAACCGATTTTGATGAAACTTTTATGTTCAAACAAAACAATATTATCTGATTTAAAATCTGGTAATATAAGTTATGCTGACGAAGTCGTGGGTATAATAAACTCTAGTAATTATATAAAATTCAAACTCTCACCGAGTGAACAGTAATGGCTGTCATCATCAGCCACGCTGCCCATGTAGACGTCCTGGCTGACGCTCAGCTCGGCGACGAGCTCCGTGAGCCGGCGCGCGTTCACGAACGAGGTGTCGGAGACCAGGAAGAAGAAGTCGTATTCGTCGAGGTGGTTGTCGGCGAGGTACTTGAGCGCGTGGAAGGGCTTGAGCATCTCGCGCGTGTCGGTGAAGCCGACGACGTTGGGGCGCGAGGGCCCTCGCGGCGCGCGCGCCGTCATGAAGAAGCGCAGCGCCGGCTGCAGCCGCGCCGCCGTCACGTTCAGCGCCGCCGCGCGGCTGTCTGCACCGCACATATACAATACAACTGTTACTCATATCATAGCATGAAGAAGCGCAGCGCCGTGATGCTTCTTGATTTGATTCATTATTGAGACTTCAAAAATCTTTTTTCTAAGTAGGAGTTACAAGTAGGAGGTTTGAAATTTTTTACACTATGACTGAAAATGAAAATGGTGTTATGGTAGTATCTACGAGTACATATTGTGAGTAGGTACCTAAGTTCTTGTAAAAGACAGCATGCTTGCGGGTTACATTAGGAAGCTGTTCCTAAGATTGGCCCGGCCCGCATGTTTAATATGCCTGATTTAGACAGAGATGGCAATAAAGATGAATACTATGTGGTATCACAAAGGGTGAGCTTATCTCTGAAGACATTTCTTGACCCGTTTCATTGTATAACTGCAGTAAATTGACAGAATGAAGCCACAGTTGGAAATTGAAGGAAGAGAGTGACAAAAGAAGTTTGCCCCCCGTCATGGAGTACTTCCGCAGTCCGTGCATGATTGATTAATTGTTCGTTGGGGTATTGCACGTAAGCATTGTTATGTAACACTAGTCTTTTGTGTATGTGCCATGCTCATCTATATTTTCACACATACCTACCTCCGATCATTTGGTATTTTCTTTTCATTTTCGGGTACGCAGGTTTCCTCACAATGTTTTCCTTCAATTACGCTAGTGATAATAGTGAATACAACCGTACATAAATACCATAGAACTTAATGGTACAGGCCAGAAATTGAACCGCTGCCTCATGATTGAGTTGCTAGCTCTCTTCCGTATGGACTATCATTGCTCTTTCCTGCATGATAATAAGTAGACATATTATTCTCACCGAGCGCATCCTCGGAGCTGAGCGCGGCGGCGAGCAACGGCGCCCTGATACCGAGCTCCGTGCTGTAGTACCGGGGGCGCTGCAACGAGCGCGCGGGGGCGGCGGCACCGCCCGGGCCCAGGGGGCGCTCCTCGCGCACCGGCTCGTACTCGTCGGCGCGGGGGGCGCTGCTCGCGGCGGCGGGGGCGCACGACTCCTCAGCCAGCGGCACGCCCGCCAGCGCCAGCCATAGCCCCAGCGCGAGCCCCACCAGGAAGTAAGAGTTGTGCTTCACCTGCGACACCACGAACCGCGACAACATCGCGACACGGCACGCGCCACGCTACGCGGTCACTTCACTGCTTTAATTAATGTTTAGATAAGTTATTTTATCATAATACTGATTACGAATCAAGGACGATTCAGAAAATTATTCTAATTAAAACTTAAAACAATTATATTGATACAGGCACTTTTGATGACGAATTGACAAATTTGACAATGACAATAGCTGTCAACGTCATTGTTGACAATTTCTTTTTTAATTCTGTTGCTGTTGTTTCCTTTTGAAAAAGCAATGGGAACTAGCCGTTACAGCCGGTGTCTTGAGTTGAGTCTTTGGTCAACTTTGGAAACGCGCGTTACCACCAAAATCGCCATACATTGCAGAACTCAACGATTTTTTTTGGTCTTCGCTGTGCTCCCAAAAAATCTTCGGTAAAATCTTATGTTCCATTTTCGAATTTATCAATAACGTTGACGTAATGACGGACGTTGTTGTTTTTATTTTGCTCAAATTTTGCTGGAGTTTATTCTTGCGGAAAAGCAAAGGGTACAAAGTCCTTGCAGCAATTTCATCCCCAATTAATTTTTCCTTTTTTATTGTCTTTCGGAAAATCCTTCTTTCTCAGGAAGCTGGCATAGGTATAAAATCCTTGTTCTTTCTCCATTCGGAAAAGCACAGAGATCGAGCCCATTTTAAGACAGTTTTTAGGAAGCTGGTATACTTAGTTATTGGTGGTCTTAGTCGGTGGTTGTTATAATTTATCTGTCGTATCTCTTCAGGTTCAAGTTTTTTTTACTTTAACCGAGCGGTGACCCATAGCATACCCAGCTTAGTTTTCATATCGCCTGATGCAATTATGAAGCAAAAAAACCCTACACCCAATATTATAGGTACCTTTTGCAGTAGGCACTTAACTTTAGGTAATCATATTTCAAACATAAGGTATTACATTTTTACATTTCTGCCTACCACGAAAGGCGAAAAAGATGTGTTATAACATTTTGTTTTAATATTTACAACACCATTTACATAGCCCATTTATCATATCTAAGTCCCCATTTACACTCTTACACTCTACTCACTATAGACTCATCTACAAAATAATTGTTACTAGTTCTGTTCACAAAATACGTCAATATACATCGACCTCAACCTGCCTCGCGCGAGAGTGTAATGAGTATCATAGTAACCTTTACTATAAGTAAATTATCATATCATGTGGCGGCCCGTAGTAGCCGTAGCCTCTGTCTACCCGCGTGCCTCCGTGGCCTGGAGCTCGTGAGTTCGATTCTCACGGGGGACACCTCGCGATATGTCACTTTGTGCGTTTTCCCCTGTTGGTAAGGACATTGCAGGCTGAATTACCTGATTGTCTGAAAAGAAAGATGATTCTATGCTTCGGATGGCACGTTAAGCCGTTGGTCCCGGCTACTATCTCTGTTCATAGTAGTCGTTACATAAAAACCTCGTCAGAGGCTGTAAGGCGGTCTGAAAAATCTCTGAAACCAGGACTTGCTGCCAACACGATAAAAAGAAGACTTCCATGCACAGCGTTCGGTATTGTACCTCCGTACTTACCTATGTTCATAATAATCTTTTGTCCGTACTGTAAGCCGCCGGGATGCTCTGCTCACGTCACGACGCGAAGAAGCAGAGCTGCTTGTAGTCGGAGCACGCGCCAAATGTCGCACTTTGAGACTTGGATACCTACCTACCTCTATAGTGGATTCACTCGCAATGAGGATAATGATCTCGTTACTGTTTACACTTTTAACAAAAAACCAGAAGCTATAAAAAGTAATTGCGCTTATGCGGATTCACTAGGAAGGGTTCCGTATCCGTAGTAAGCTATGTTGAGTTAGGCATAGACAAAATTTTTTTGTTTGAAGATACTCGTGGGTTGTCTGGAAGAAATCGCTTTTAGTGAGAAAACCGCCATTTGTAGCCTTATATTCCTTTTATTCTGTGTTTGTTGCAATATTATTGTTTCTTAATTGGGATTCACCTGCACTGAGCACACAAAGAGAGTTAATTATATGAAAGACCTCGCGACATATCAGCCCTTTTTAAAACACTTTTTATTATTTTTATCATTCGCTGCTTACTTCCTTTCTATTCCTCAATCCACTTTCTATTATCCTAATTCCTTTTTGATTGCAAAACGTTTACATAATTATCGTTCGTGGGTTTTGTAGGAAAGTTTGTGATTTACTCAGAATGGTGTACCTAATAGTGAATAGTAAATAGTTAATTGAATTTCTGAACCATTAAACAATAATAATGGTTTGAGATAATGATTGTAATGTTATGTATGTAGCGTATGAAGATACATGTAAGTAAGTTTACTTGAAATATACCTAGATTAATATGATGATAAATTGATAATGGTAATTATACTCTCCCGATCGCTGACGCATTGTTTGTTAGTTAATTGTGAGGCGATAAGAAATGGCTACTTATAAATTATTTAATAAAGATACCCCATAAAAATTGTCTAGTCTAGAACCGTAATTTCTCTATTATCTCTGTATAATAAATTAACCCCCGACGCATAAAGAGGGGTGTTATAACTTTGACGCCTATGTCAGTCTGTCTCTCTGTCTGTCTGTGGATCTGTCGGTCTGTCTGTCTGTCTGTATGTCTGTCTGTATGTCTGTCTGTGGCATCGTAGCGCCCAAATGGCTGGACCCATTTCGATGCGGTTTTTTTCAATAGAACGCAAATTTTTGGGGAAGTGTTCTTAGCTTTGTTTCATGAAAATCGGTTCAGCAGTTTTCTAGTAACTTTAGAAATTACGAAATAAAATAAAATTACAAATTTAAAAAACCCCCAACGCTAAAAATAAACATAAAAAGTGAAAAATAATTCGGTTACCTATTATTTTTGATTTAAGCAAATGTATCTTTTACTTCTTAACTCTTTTTATGATATTTTAGATCAATTATTACTTAACTGTTTATAGGTCCCTGTATATCTACCTACCTACCTATTTATAATGCTTGGAGACGTAATTTTTTCAGAGGCGTGTTCATTGCGTTTATGATGCATGTTATGTCATGCAGATGTTGTAGCAAAGTTTCTGACCGCTCCGAAGGAGAGCGAGTGTCGGGCATAATGAGAGCCGGCGCGCGGCGGGCGCGTGTCTCGGCTGGTCGACGTAAAGATTAATCAAAATTACGCGTACTATGGTCGTAAAAGTTTATGTATGTGAGAAGATATAAAACAGTAGACCGTACCGAGGGGTGAGAGGAGGGTCTCTGCGCCTAATCAACGTTTATATCTCGAGTGCGCGCGCGCGGCGCCGGCGCAGAGTCGACGCGAGAGGCCATACTGCGCCACCGCACCGCGCTCGGAGCCTGTCACACCAACCAGCAGTTTCTTCATTCGCAGGAGATAGAGCCCAGCGGATACTAGTGTTAAAATAATACTATAAATAAATAAATGTCGTGGTGATTTACATGTTAAATAGGAAGTCTCAATCGAAGTGTCGGAATCAAGTCTAAACTTTGTATTACTCGGAAACTAATCAAATCTTAACATCATGGTAAAGTTCAGTTTATAATGACCCCCGTGAGACGTTAGTCCGGCGAGGGGTTCAGGGGTTTAGTTACACTGGATATTCCTGTTAAAAACTTACAGCGTACAGTGAATTCAGTACATCGTATATTATTGTGAGAGGGTGCTAAGTGAGTGTGGTGCTGGTGCCTTTGATCAAGAACACCTAAGCATCAAGATGACGGTGCTGGCGGGGCCGGGGGGTGGGCGGGGCGGGGCGGAGGGCGCGGGGAGGTTGCGCGGGCGCCTTCGCCAGCTGCTGCTGGTGGTACTGTGTGAGTTCGACACTACTGTTCCCTACTCGTGTTACACAAGGTGTTAAATAAAAATAATTATTTAAAATTTTTAAGGAGGTTGTTAAGACCATCGAACTGGACAATTTTCCCTATGGGACCAACATCGAAATCGCGAAAAAAAAATCTGCTGTCCCATACATTTCGCTCGAGTAGATTTGAAGTTTCTTATCGAACATCTGATTATTTTTTCGCGATTTCGATATTGGTCCTATAGTGATAGTTGTTCAGTTTGGTGGTCTAAACAACCCCCTTAAATGTTTATTTGTATTTTTGCAACACCTTCAACTTTCAACTTATTAACTAGCTAATTTTAACTTATACTACAATCCAATGCACATTCTCAACTCGAGGATTAACAGCTGTGACCAATCACAACACTGGACAATGAAGTCCAGCAAGCGAACCACAGATTAACTGTAATGGAACCCGCAACGAGTACGGGAGATACCTAGGGACTAAAAGCTATGTATTTGATATAAAGGTACGCCTAAACGGGGCGTAAGGAAGAGTAAAATTAACCTTTAAACCCACATACCAAACCGGTCAGGACAAAAAAAATCTGCTGTCTCATACATTTGAATCGAGTTGCAGTTTAGTATGGAACAGCAAATTTTTTTGCTCTGACAGGTTTGCTCTCATAGTCAAAGTTGTTCAGTATGATGGGTAGTCTATGTGGTTTAAAGATTAATGATACTTTTCCTTACAACCTGTATAATAAATTAATAAACCACTATTTTTTAATTACTGACACAATTCAAAGGGTGTATTATTCAGACAGTGAAACTAACAACTTTATAGAACCCTAAAGAACATGGGTCGAAAAACGAGAAAATTTTTTAGACTCCCCTCGGCTATTGAGTAAACTCGTTGACATCATCGCACGTAGGAACACTCCTTCAATAAGCGCAAATATCATCACAACCTAATATTTGTCGTTGTCACAACGACGAGCTAACAATTCGGTATTCGCTATGGTTATGTCATGTGTCAAACTCATGTAAAAACTTCGACGATCTGAAGGATGCAAGAAGGGTGCTATATTTGTGAGCTCGTGTGATGTATAGTGAATTGCACTCCTTGACAGGACTTCATTTTCGTTAGCAGCCTAAGTACGAGACTATTGGCATCAAGACCAATGTGCCTAAACATATTGTAAGGTATTACATGTTTGTTTACCAATTATATATAAGTATAATTATGCATTAATTAAAGCTAAAATATATTAATAAATATCGAGTAGTTCGGTGAGATATTTAGGAACGAGTTTAAATTAACATAAGCAATATACACCCGGCACGTTCTTTAATGTCATCTTACACATTATTATATCTCTCACGTGCAGAGAAACTATACCTTATCTTTACAGGTTGACAACCAAATCAATAATATTTAATTATAAATAATAATTAACATGCTTTTATTAAATTTTGCCAATGTACAAAATGGGATGGTTCAAACATTCAACAAGTCGGGTCCGCGCTGAAAAAGTGTCCGAACCAAAAGAGCACCAAAACGTATAAAGAGAACCAATTACGCGACAGTCTTCGTTTTATCGGCCGACTACGCGCACACGCGTAGCAAAATGAAAAATAATTTAAGCATTTCTATCTTTTTAGTTAGGTTTATATTACTATACACGTACTTAGGTTTGTGTAGGTTAGTCTCGGACACTTTTTTCGAGAGTTTTGGACTAGACTAGGTCCATTATTTTTTGTATGTCTATGGTTCAAAATAATCATTAGGTGACTTTAGACAATAACCTCATGCTCCCCACGTTAGGTTTTGTCGTGGTTCCGTACGTAGTTCTTAATTCTAAAGGGTCATAGAAAAGACATCAACGATGTCTACACTTATTACATTTTAAACAAAGTCTCCTTACAAAACAACAAATTAAAGGTTTAATGACTTGATATATGTATGTTTTTATTATTCGCAGCTGTTACCTTTTAATAACAGAAGTACTAAATAAAAACAAATAAGAGAATGAACATTTTTACTGACTTTAGTTCATGAAACCAAAATTTAAGTAAAACTTATTTAATTGAATTTATAATAATTATACTTTATTAACAACGAGCCTTAACCCGCGACTTCGTCTGCACAAATTATATACCAGATTTTAAGTCAGATCATAAGCTATCAAACAAAAAAAGTTTCATCAAAATCGGTTCAGTAGTTTTTGCGTGATACTCGTTCAAACAAACAAACACCCAAACAAACACACAAACAAACAGACAGACAACAAATCCAAAAATTGGTGATATGGCATCAGGGATACCTAAAAACCATATCGTAACTTTTTTTTGTTAATATCTTCAATGTACAGACAAACTTTCTGCTACAGTTTTATAATAGTTTAGATTATCTTAACTCGTGGTTAGGAACGTAGTCAGACGTGTGATAATGAATGGTAAAGTGTTTTGTTTACAAACCCACGCCACGCCACGCCACGCCACGCCACGCCACGCCACGCCACGCCACGGTGTATTTGTAATCAAAACACTTCAGCTGTAAAAAAGGTTAGTGAAAAATGTGTAGCTATAAAAAACAGATCTATAGGTAACATTTCTGATATATACCGATAAAGTAAACATGTTAGTTACGTAATCAAGCTATTATATTTATTAGACAAGACAATGACAGGTATCAAAATCATCAAGCATAGAGATGGCTGTATAGAGTTAACTAAGGAGTTTCCTATACACCACAATTCTCCCCTCCTAGCTGCTGCGGATCAAGGGTGCCGCCAAGAGCTGGTCGAGGTGTCTGCGCCAGACATCGCCGCTATCGGTGCGGAGCTCGTAGTGCAGTCTGCCCAGTCGTTTCATGATAGTACCAAATTGCCAGCGCTGTGTGGTACTGCGGTAGTCGCGAGCTTGCACACGATCACCAGGATTGAACTGCTTGATGTTGATCTGGTGTCTTAGAATAGTCTCTTTACCTTCATTTCTCAAAAACATAGCATGCAATGCTGTGCGTATTTCTCTGCCAAACATGAATTGGTAGGGCGTATGGCCATCAGCGTTTGGCGTTCTTCGGAGACGGGTTTTCACAATTACCAGCTTCTCGTGTAGGTTACCTCCTTCCCCCTCTACACTTCGCAAAACTCTCTTGACTGTCTGCACAAATCGTTCTGCTTGTCCATTGGTTGCAGGGTGGTATGGAGCGCAGGTCCGGTGCCGAACCCTACTGTCTCTAAGGAAACTTCCGAACTCTTCTGAGACAAACTGTCGTCCGTTGTCCGAGACTAAAACTTGAGGTATCCCAAAGGTGCAAAATAATTCTTTGAGTTTTTGGATACACCAGGAGCTTGTGGTTGACTTTGTAGGTATAATCTCAGTCCATTTTGAGAATGCATCTACAATAATAAAAAGTTGGTGCCCGTGAACAGGACCCGCGAAATCGATGTGAATTCTTTGCCATGGGCCATCAGGATGTTCCCAGTGGTGTAGTGCTGTTTTCTCTGGTTCATTTTGTTGCATTCTGCAGGCTCTGCAAGATTTTACCTTCGTTTCAATGTCATTATCAATCCCCTTCCAATAGACGAAACTGCGGGCTAGAAGTTTCATCTTCACAATTCCTGGATGACCTAGATGCAGTTCGTTTAGTACGCGTTCGTGAAGTGTTCTTGGAATAAGAACTCGCATTCCTCTCATTATACATCCGTCGTGTAAGGTAAATTCGTTATCTTTATACCCGAGTGTTCTCAATGATGCTCCGGATTTTAATGCTTGTAGTAAGGTTGAATAATCGGGGTCATTCTTAGTTTCGGTCGCTATCGTGTCAGGATTAATATTAATAGTATGTATTTGCTGCAGTTGAAAGTTGTAATTTTGGTCAATTCTGTTGGTTTTAGTGTTTTCAATAGGGAATCTGGACAAATAGTCAGCATTGGAGTTGTTTCCTGAGGTTCTGTATTCAATGGTGTAGTTGAATCCCGATAAGAAGTGAGCATAATGAAATAGTCTCATCGTGCTCATCGCTGGTAGGGTTTTGTGTGGATGGAAAATGGATGTCAGCGGTTTATGATCCGTGACGAGTATAAACTTTCGGCCGTAGATAAAGTGGAAGAACTTTTTCAACCCCCAGTATATTGCCGTAGCCTCCTTGTCTATTTGACTGTATTTCTTCTCACTGTCCGATAACGTTCTCGAAGCAAAAGCAATCGGTCTCTCCGATCCATCGAGGAGTCTGTGTGATAGCACCGCACCAAGTCCCAGTGGTGATGCGTCGGTAGCTAATACTAAAGGTTTTGTGGGATCAAAATGTATCAGTACTCTTTCGCTCAAAATTTCCTTCTTTATTTGAATGAAAGCTTGGTCGCATTCTATAGACCAACGAAAGCTTGATTCTTTCTTTAGTAGGTTATTCAGCGGGTTCGTGATTGATGCTAGGTTAGGTATAAATTTGTTGTAAAAATTTGCCATTCCCAAAAATGTCCTCAGTTCTGCGGTGTTTACTGGGCGTTCAGTTTTGATTATAGCGTTTATCTTGTCTCTGTTTTTGTGTAGTCCTTCTTTGTCGATCGTATGTCCCAGGTAATTTATGCTTGTTTTGAAAAAGTGACACTTGTCTTTGTTTACTCGAAGATTATTCTCTTTCAGTTTGTCTAGAACCAACTTCAGTCTCTGTAGTAGCTGCTCTTTTGTTGCTCCTTGTATGATAATGTCGTCAAAGAAGCACTTAACTCCTTCTAGCCCTTGTAAAAGTTTATCCATAAACTTCTGCCATAAACTCGGTGCGACCTTTACTCCGAACATGAGCCTATTTACTTTGTAAGTGCCTTTATGTGTGCTGAGTGTTTGTAGCATTGCGCTTTCCTCGTCCATCACCATGTTGAGGTACGCTTGCGTAATGTCGAGCGTACAGAATAACTTTCCTCCGTTCATTTCTGCAAAGATGTCTTCTATCATAGGTATTGGATATTGTTCGTCTTGAATCACTTGGTTCAGGGTAACCTTGTAATCGGCGCATAATCGGATAGAGCCGTTGGGTTTGACAACTGGTACCACTGGAGTACCCCACTCGGAATGGTCAACTTTTGTAATGACACCTTGTTTGCATAGTCGTTCTATCTCTTCATCTACTCTGGTTTTTAAGGCGTAAGGTATTCTTCGTGGTTTAATAAAAATTGGTTGCGTGTTTTCTTTCAGGTTTAGATGTCCTTTGTAATTAGGTATTTCGCCAAGATCGGCCATGAAGACTGAGGTCTTATAAAGCTCCAACAGTTGGTCTAATTCTAAGTTTTCAGTATATTGTACCGTTTTTATGTCTGCTAGGTTCAGTGTCTCGAGTTCCTTCATCCAGCTGCGTCCAAAGATAGGATCTACGTTGTCGTTAATGAGATATAGTTTCCCGTGGAATTCTTTTCCTTGATATTTGCATTGAACGTATGTGACTCCCGCTGGTTTGATTATTTCTCCAGTATATGTTCTAAGTTTGATGTCTGTCTTGAATATCCTTTTTTTTATATTTAGGTTTCTGTAGTCTCGCATTGACATCGACGATAGTGTGGCTCCAGTATCGAATTCCATCTTTAGTGTAGTGTTTTCAATTTGTACGGTTATCATAAACTTTTCAGATGCTTCTCCGACTATCACATTTATATCGTTCCAGTCATCGTTATCACTTAAAGCTGGTTCTTCTAGTTGATGTGTATTTAGTCTGGTTGTGTTGAAGTTCGCGTCGGACTGGTGTTGCAGGCAAACACGAGCAAGATGACCCACCTTATTGCATTTTCGGCAGGTTACGGTGATGGCGGTACATGTCTTGGATTCGTGAGTAGCTCCACAGCGGAAGCATTTCCCTTTTAAATCTCTGAATGTGATTTGCCTTGGGCTTTGAATGTTCGATCGGTAGGTATTCTTATGTGTAGATATTTTATTGATGTGATCTTGACTGGTGCTTGGTTGTTCATTAGTGATCATTGTTGCGTTTTCTGCCTTACCCATTTCGATGGATGTTGCGATCTGTGTCAGTGATTTGAATGTACATACTGTTGGATCTTGTAGGATTCTCGTTCGTGCGTCACTATCTTTCAATCCTCTTATAAATTTGCGGTCGTGTCTTCAACACTGCCATAAATGATCTCTTGAATTGGCTCTCTAATAGCCATGTTTTTTCCTTCTTATTGCTGTCTCCCGTTTGCAATGGAGGGAAGTCGGATATTTCGTTTTCCTACTCCTCCTATCTTCTTTGATTAATTCATTGCGGGTTCCAAGACAGATTAGAGTCATCCCCCGGGCTCGCTGGACTTCATTGTCCAGTGTTGTGAATGGTCGCCGCTGTTGATCCTGGCTTACAGGAGTTATAGCGGTGGGAATGTGTGGTGGGCCTATGCCCGATAAAAAAAAAAATCCTCTTATAAATTGTAGGCACAGATAGCTTTCTGATGTATTTTGTTGACAATGTTGGCATTTGAATTCACAGTTGGTTGTAAGTTTCTTTAGTTCTGCTGCATATTGGGCTGCTGTTTCATCTAACTTTTGTGTTCTTGTTATAAATTTGTGTTGTAGTGCCCATTTGCTGGGTTTAGGGTCTAAATAGTCGTCAAGTATTTCAGTAATAAGATCAAATGTCATATTGATTGGCTCTTCTGGACATACCAGATCGCAAAGTTTCTCATGGAGTTCTGGCGATAAGGTGGAAAGTAGGATGTTGGTCTTCATCTGTGTTTCGGTGATTTCATTCAATCTGAAGTACACTTCCAGTCTCTTTCTAAAGTTATTAAATTTTTCTGATTCTTGCAGTGGTTGGAAATTTATTTTTGGTGAGTTCTTACGGTCATATTGTTGTAGCCGCTGATCTTGTTGATGGTGTTGTTGTTGCTGTTGTTGTTGTTGTTGGTTTTGTTTCTGTTTCGTCAGAAGTTTCATTGTGATTGTAGTATATAGTTCTTCAAACTCGTATCTGTATTCCTGTTCTTGTGCGTAGGTGGTTTCGTCGTTAGATTCGACAGCCTGGTCCTCAATGTTCTCTTGTATTCTCCGCAGTGACTGAATCGACTCTTTCAGCCCTTGGGAGCGGGCGGTGATGTCCTCGTCAGACATCGTCGTCCTCTGTTCGATGTAGTTGTCGAGTCGTGTGAGCAACCCGCGTAGGGTGCCCCGATGTTTCCTTACTTTATCCATATTCTGTAGTGTTTTTACGATGATTTTATGGGTTCAGGATCGTCGCCAATGATATATACCGATAAAGTAAACATGTTAGTTACGTAATCAAGCTATTATATTTATTAGACAAGACAATGACAGGTATCAAAATCATCAAGCATAGAGATGGCTGTATAGAGTTAACTAAGGAGTTTCCTATACACCACAATTTCGATCAAGCACTCCGACAGATCTATACTAACGGACACGGACGCATATTGCCAAACTGTACATCACTACATAGTTTGCACTGGATTACTTTGTGAAACAGTCAATATACAGGTCCTTCTTAATATGCTGACACTCTTTTAAGGGGATGATCAGACCATCAAACTGAACAACTTTCTCTATGGGAACAACATCAAAATCGCGAAAAAACAATCAGCTGTCCCATACTGGCTTGAGTAGGTTAGCAGTTATGTGTCGAACAGATGATTTCTTATTTCGCGATTTCGATGTTGGTGCCATAGAAAAAGATGTTCAGTTTGACGGTGTGATCATCCTCTTAAAAAAGTGTCAGATGGACCCTGTATAGCCCAGTCATTTTACGTATTGACCCGGGATTTGTTAAGAGCCAATTTAAGCCTAGAATTATACAAAAAAACATGTCGCCAACAGCCCCAAATTAAAAATTTGACATCTATCTCGATAAAAAAACCCGTATGGTAATTTTTTTGTATTATACATTATCTTAATCTAGAAATAAACATTGTAACGGTTTCTTACCGCGTTTTGGTATATTTGAGTTCCCGATATTTCGGCAGTGTTACAACTGCCATGATCACGGGATGAATATCGGGAACTCAAATATACCAAAACGCGGTAAGAACCAGTTAAAATGTTTATTTCTAGATTAAATAATAACCACGTAACTCTCAAAAACTGTATACATTATCTTACTTCAATAACATAACGTGAGAATTTTGGCAATGAACAAAATGCGATGTTTCAGCATAATCATTTTATATATGCATTGTCGCATTCAATATGGTGACATTACGACAGTAACCTCATACTCCCCATAACGTTGGGTTCCGTCATGGTTCCGTACGTAGTTCCAAAGGTCATAGGAAAGACATCAACGATGATTAGGGACAGTTTTTCTTCTTATATTACAAAAAACTCTTCATACGACACAAACCAACTAAAGGTTTAATGACCTGAATTACGTATGTTTTTGTGCGCAAATGTTACCTTACCTTTTAATAACTTATGTAAATAAAAATAAAGAAGGTAATGAACATTTTTACTCGAGGGTTTTTATTCGAGAGTTCTTTCGCATATGAACCCAAATTATTATTATATTGGACTTTTAAAATGTGTTACTAATAATATAAACTCGATGTTACGTAGTCAGACGTGTGATAATGATAATGAATCGTAACGTCATCGCGTTAAGGTTAAAGTTTACTTGTCAGTGATAACGTGCCGGAGACTGATCCCCAATTAATTAAATATTTTAGTAAACAGCGCGTGTAAGTTCACGTGGATATTATTACAGGGATTTTTTAATATGCTGACGATTTTTAAGGGGATGATCAGACCATATTAAAACTGATTAACTTTCTCTATGGGACTGTAACCTATGCTATAATATAAGGTCTAACAAAATTAGCTGAAACTTTTTTAAGGGTATGCTCAGACCATCAAACTGAACTACTTTCTTTACGGAACCAATATCAAAAAATGCGAAAAAAAATCAGCTGTCTCATACAAAACTGCAAACAACTCGAAATGTATGGGACAAAGTTGATAGTCTGATAAACCCTTTGAAAAACAGTCAGTATATTAAGGAGGACTCTATATTGATGCATTTTATAACAGTCTCGTACTTGCGTGGAGGAGTATGACCATCACCTCTCCTCCTCGTGAAAGAAAAAATAAAAAAAACTAAAGAAATAATATTGTTGTCACACACATACATAATACGAAAATAAACCAAAAACTGAGTAGATTCTGCTATAACAGAGGTATCATACTTACCACTTGTATAAGTAAAATATCTCTTATTAGTATTGATGAGCTCCTGACCGATTTCGGCCACGGCGACTGCTTCAGCTCCGATTTTGGCGCTCATGTGCTCGAATGTGACTCACGAAGCCTATTTTGTGAGTAAAGGCCCTCGCACATTGCGGACACGAGAGCACACCATTAATGTATGTGTAATTGATCGCCGCAGGTGGTCGGGTTTTCTATTCGTCTCGCTTTGAGTCAAGGTCAGAACGGCGTTGAGCTTCAAAGTCAAGTACTTTCGATTTGACTAAAGCTCTCCATTCTGGCCGCTTGACAGCCAGCTGCTCCCACTGATCAGATGCTATGTTGCATTTTTCAAGAGACGCCTCAGCACATCTTTTTTTTTTTTCTTGAGGAGTTGCCCGCCATGCTTACGCTTGGCCTCCTCAAGTTCCGAATAGAAGATGCGCTTCGCGACTCACTCCTCTACCATACGTGACACGTGACCGCACCACCGAAGCTTACGCCGCAAAAGGTATGACTCAATGCCACCTACATTGGCTCTACGCAGCACTTCAGTGTGCCTCACACGATCGGACCATTGGATTTTCATGATCTTACGTAGGCATCTGAGGTGGAACCGGTCCAACATACGTATGTGGCGGCGATACACGGTCCACGATTTGGCGAAGTATAAGATGTTAGGCAGCTCTACTGCCATATAAACCGAGATTTTCGTAGCCAGTTTCGAGTCGTGTGACGAGAAGACCTTGGAATCCAGCTTACCGAACGCTGCAGCAGCAGCGCCAATCCTGCTGTTGATTTCTGCGTCAAGGTCGCAATTTGATGTCAAAGTGCTCCCCAGGTATCGGAACTTATCAACCTGCTTCAGCTCATCCTCGCCGAGTTTGATGATCAGCTACTCGTGACCGTGAGTGTCCAAGGACATCACTTCAGTCTTTTTGACGCTGATTTTCAGACCGAATTTACGGCAGGACTCGTCGAAAACGGACATAAGCTGTTGCAGGCTTTCTGGGGACTCAGTCACAAAGCACAAGTCATCCGCATACATAATCTCAGTGATCATTGCATGGGACTCTTTAGTGCGCGCTTTGAATCTAGCTAAGTTGAAAAGGTTGCCATCAGTACGAAACCGGATCTTATTAGTATGATGAGCATAAAACAGTAAACCGAAGTATTTCCGTAAGTACTCTATTATTATAATACAATTGAAAGGGAAAATACTCAAGACCAGATATAGCTCTTAGCACAGTACACAAATTGAGCGGTAGCGTAGCGACAAGACAATATAACCACCAGGGCACTGTTTAATAAACTCGACAATGACAATTCAGAGTACATTGCTTGTTAATAATAACGCTAAAATTGCAGTGCTTCATGTGTCCTAGCATTGTCAGAAATGTACTTTGAATTGTCATTGTTATTGTCAATGGTCACGTTTAGTAAATTGGGCCCAGTTTGTCATGATTACTCTGAACAATCTGTACTCGTTTGTTGGAGAACGCGCGAAACAGTATACCGGTTGTTAATGTTCTAAAGTTCAACATAAGAGCTGCAACATACTTTGAATCCTCCAAGATTGCTGCCATAAGCAATGTTAAAATTTATGTGGTTTATAAGCGTGAAGATTGAGATGATTCGCTTTTATTAGTACCTACCATAGACGAAGCAAACAATGGAAAAAAACGGGTTAGTCCATTCTGATCTGATCTGACGACAGAAAACTTGGTAGTTGTAGCAATATTTTTGACGAAAGGGATTACAGTCGTGAATTTATGTTGGTATGTGTGTAGATGAAGCGAACTAAATTTAATAAATAAAGCTTGCTTTTAATATATTAAAAAATGCATGTACCTATTCGTAGAGGGTCACGTGACTCCGCGTCACGTGACTCCCTCCGGGTGCTGATAGGAGTCACGTGACACTCTACGTACCTACTCGAAGGAGTGAGCATCAGAATAATGGTTTTTGTTGCTACGCTCGATGCTCGAACGTACCTACTTATTGTAAGTTCATTCACATGGGCTTACTGCCCGTACTGCCAGATTAATATAACTCAACATGGTAGGTACTTAGTGGAGTGGTTACACCACCTAGACACAGTCTAATAATAGCATCAATCAGTGCCTTCGCATCAGTCTGACGTGGCGACCACAACCGAAAAACCCCCGGTTTCTTTGTAAACAAAACATTTTAGCTGCAAAAACGTTCGTAAAAAATATGTAGGTACATATGTGTGACGGTACTGTTTAGTTTGATCAAACAGTACCGGCCCCTGACCTATCGATCTTATAAATAAAAAAACTTGAATGCTCAGTCTCATGTGAAAAAAAAAACGTTTTTTTGTTTTTTTTAATTGATATTTGATTTGATATCCTATTCTCGAGCACACGGAGTGTAACACGCACGAGTAGGTATCTCGTTTTGCATTCGGTTTGAATCAAATCTAATAGTCTAGCTAGCTAGTTGATGTAAGTAGGTACAGTTGCCTGCAGTTATAAAGCATACAGGCATGTATGGATAAGTAACTAGTGAGAAACGTATACAGAAGGTAGTCACAAGGTCTAGTTTCCTCTAACGTCTAACACTGATGGTTTTTTAAGAAGATGATCAATCAATCAATCAAATATTCTTTATTTAACACCAAAACAAAAACAGTAAAATGTAGAGAAAAAAATACAAGAGGCACAAAATAAGGCCGTCTTATAGCTAAAAAGCGATTTCTTCCAGACTACCTTAGGATAGAGGAAACGGCGAAAAGAAGAAAGGTAGGCGGTGTTTCCAGAAAAATTATAGTTCCAGTTCTCAATAAATGAAAAACAAAATGCAAGTATACAAATTAAGCCTATGATCAGAATATGAAACTGAAAAACTTTCTCTATGCGAGCATCGACGAAATAGCGATAAAAAATCTGCTCTGCCATACAATTTTGTCTCGAGCGTTTTGTATGAAACAGCAGATTTTTTTTCGCTATTTCTATGTTGGTCCCATTGAGAAAGTTGTTCAGTTTGATGGTCTGATCATCCCCTTAAAAACCGTCAGCATATTAAGAAGGACCCTGTATTTTAAAGTTTATGTATAACTAGCTGTTGCCCGCGACTCTGTCTGTGTGGCCCTTAAAAAGTATCCTATAGAATATATTCCATCTGCGCGCTAAATTTCCACCAAAACCCTTCAGTCGTTTATGCGTGATCGAGTGACAAACATCCAAACATCTAAACATCCAAGAAACCAAACTTTGACATTTATAATATTAGTGAGATTATCGGCATACTTTTGATACTGCTTGATAAGTGTATTGTGGTACAGGTTAATATAAGGGTATGACCCTATGGACGTGAGATGATTATACTGAAGGGTTTTATCATGTTTTTTATTTATTTATTTATTTTATAGGTTTACCTATAATTAGAACTTTTCACGAATCTTTTTTTAACTAAAGAGACAGTAAAACAACACGTGTATAAACAAGTAGGTATAGATAAAGAACATTTTAATTCGGAACGACACGGTGTGATTGAATAACACACATGATAGACTAAGATTCCGTTACGAGTTTACTACGTTCATATGTTTAGTTATACAATGATACAAATTCCAACAGAAATGTCATATAGGAGGTCCCTAAGAAATGTTTCCACCCTTATTCATATCCCAACCCCTTGGCAGCCTGGTGCAAAAATGTTGTTCCTGTTGATTAGTTATGCTAATGTATTGTACAAAATATTAAAACCTTCCCAGAAGAAAGGGGATTTCATAATTATTATAATTTCGAGAATACCTTTCCCATTCGCAAGACAAAAAATAAGTTTCTTTTTTATTTATTATCTTAGTAGTACTGAAATGACGTGTCAACTCTGTGTTACGACAATTTTTATGTAGACAATTTTATTTTTTCGTAAATCTGATAACTTAAGCTTCAATTTGGTACCTAGGTATACAACTTATTGCCTAATCAAATGAGTAAGGGTAATAAGAAATATTACAGTGAATACTATTTTGCACCCAGCTGTCAGGCATAAGAGTGACAAAATATTTTTTTTAGTATCCTTCATCTATGAAATTTCCACGGAGCGACGTATGAACAAACATATGAACGTGATAAACTTGTTATGAGATCTTATAATAAGTGATGTTTATTGAACTGTTTACACGTTTGTTTAACGTGACATATTTCATAAATAGGATTAAAATATTGTTCATAATAGACTTTGAAATACATAATTTTATTATTCAAAAAGCGACTCTATCAAGATGTATGATTATAATTCTAAAAAAATTATAAGCTTATAATTGTAAATCTCTTCTAGAACTAAACATTTTAACGGGTTCTTACCGCGTTTTGGTATATTTGAGTTCCCGTTCCGTTCTAGATTAAATAGTAACCGCGTAACTCTCAAAAACTGTAAATCTCTTATCTTCTAATTCACAGTTAATTAAAAACATTTAACGTTAAAGGCACATTGACCTGTTTGTGATCGTATGTATCAGTATCAAAACATTGAAATAATAAAAACGTTTTGTACCTACCTATAGATGAAATATCTACAGGGTGTAAGTGACAGCCTAGCAAATACTGAAACGGTGAACTCTGACCATCAAACTGAACAAATTTTACTATAGTGCCTACCTCAGGAAACACGAAAAAAAAATCTGCTGCCCCATACAAAACTGTTGTACCTACCCTAATTACTAAAATGTATGGGACGGTTGATTTTTTTCTATTATTATTATTATTATAACACTTTATTGTACACACAGACATAATAATATACAAAGTTGAGAAAACATGTACAAAGGGCGTTTTTTGGCGTTTTTTAATTGCTAAATATGAGCATTGCTACAACTAACTACATTCTTGAACAGAAAGTTGTTAGTTGTAGCAATATTTATAACCACCCTGAAAGGGATTACCGTCGTGGGTTTATGTAGAATAAGAAGAAGAAGAAAAATTATGTATTTTGATTTTTATTATTATTATTATTCTTTTTAGGTATTCATGTATGATTGAATATAAGCTTATCGAAAATGATGTAAGACTGGGGGCTCTGGGATCTTACTTTAAAATTGGTTTCACGCATTTCGCAGGAATTAAACTTGTTCAATATTATTCTGAGATCACGCATAAAAGTTATAACGAAATACATAACGTATTTCTAATTTCATAACGATACGTCTATTTACTCCATCGAATTAAAAACCACAAACCATTTGTGTACGAGCCATGCCCATGCAACGTACAAATGTGCATCCTCAACAATACTACCAATCGAGGTCGCATCGCACCATTTTATTAATTAGTTAGCAAGTACTCATCAAACCGAGAACACGCGCTTATTCCATATAATTTCATTTATTTTAATAATTATCAAGTTTAATATAATCAAGTTTATACCTCTTAATCAATCTTTCATCTATCATCTAACGAACACTTTTTTTTTTAATTTATTTATCAAACATTTATCAAACCCGATATCAGGTTTGTCCCAATGCCAATGCAGAAACGTCAGTCATAATAACATCGATAGCAAGCAAAACAAGTAGCATAGGTACGCACGGCGACACATCAAGCTATTCAAAACCAACTTAAGCTGGCCGCGCGCAGGTCGTGTAACGTGTAACGTATACCGTCACCCGGCCAGCTTATGTTGGTTTTGTTTAGCTTGATGTGTCGCCGTGTGTACATAACTAAAGTACACTCGTATATCGCACCGGCCAACCACAAGTTCTTATCGCGTACTTACAATCTCGGACCTTCAAAATAAAATATTAAATGATTTGTGCTAAATAAATCAACGCAATATTTTTTTATTGTGATTCATTGGTATATGAAATAGGTAACGTCGTTAAATCATTGTACTTTTTTCTACATAGTAATAAAGTACAATATTCCGTAACAGTTGTCTTAGATCAGCATGTCACCCACGACAAAGCGTTTAAACGAGAAAAACGTCATGCGCGCTCTTTCTGGCATACGTAGAATAACAAAGATATTCTAGGCACATCTCGATTTTTATCGTTTTCTCGGGGGTGGCATGCGAGGCTTACTGGGCATGCCGGATACCACAGAATAGATAATAGTAGGTAACGAGGTACTAACCCGAATACCTGTAAGTTCACTATCTTGTAGAGAACACGACTCTATAGTAATTAGTAAAGTATTGAATCTAGTATAGTTTATATCGTCATTTAGAAAAAAAACTCATTTAGGATCGTGGCGTGTACTGGGTCGTATTAATTAGGCGTTTGCTTTGATAGTTTTAATATCATACTGATTATAATTGTAATTAAAACTATTGTTCAGTGTAATTTGATTCTATAAATCAATTATTTTGTTATAATGTCCTCGCCCTGCTGCTGTTGTAAAGCAGGCAAGGCTACTACTCAGTAAAGATCCCTTCTCAAACTTGTAATCCTCAATGTAAAGAGAGCTTATGATTTTAATTTTAGTACTTGTAATGATCACCGTGTGGTTCCAGCTTTGTACGAACCACCTCATTTCTCCCCGTGGCGTGGATATTTGGATGAAAGGATTTAATTGTAACAAAAGTTTCTAGTGAAACGTGGATGTTCTGCGGTTTCAGAATATCTCTGACTACCCCTTTGGGGAATGTATGCATGAAAAAGTTTCTATTGCCGAATGTATCCTGAAAGATGTGCAAACATCATCATGCGCTGGATCCCAGAAATCGGTCGCCGACGCCCGGGTCGACCCAGGAAGAGATGGCGCTGGCAGGGTGATCTGGTGAAATTCGACGACTAATGGCCTGAGGTTTTCCGAGAAGAAGAGTAGGGGAGATGCCTTTGACCAGGTGTGGGATGACATAGGCTAATAAAACGATTATGTCCACCTACTGTATAGTGTAAGAGCCGTGAGTTTGTATCTATGTAGTAAGACGGTTTTCACATGGTGACGCATTATGGAGTGAGACTTGCTTTGATAATGGGACTTTTGATACGTTAGCATTACTCCATACAAATGGTAGTGGCGTGAGTTGCTAGAAATGTATGGCAGAATCGTACTGTGTCCCCTTAAAACATGATAATTGTATCGTTGCAGTGAACGTGCCGACGGTGTCGTTCGGCCTGGCGATGGGGTGGGTGTCGCTGGCGAGCGGGGAGGGGGGCGAGTTCAGCGCGGAGGGGGAGGGGGAGGGGGAGGAGGGGGTGGACGCGCGGGTGGTGGCGGGCGCCGCGAGCACGTTCCTGGCGGCGCTGGTGGGCGTGCCGCTCAGTGCGCGCGCGCTGCAGGCCGGCCGCAGGGTCGCGCTGCTCGCTGCCTCGGCTGCCTTCGCTGTGAGTATACTGCTCTGCTTTAATATCTGATGTGGACTGGAGACCTGTTATAGTTTAAAACACTCTGGTAATTTGCCTCCATGATCATGAGAACCTGTAATCTCTAAGTAATCATATGTACCTTCAAGATGTATATTGTCTTTCCACCTCTAGATGCTTAATTGCTATTGAGTCTTTACAGGCTTGAAGTCCTAGTTATTTCTGTCATTCCTGCTTGCTCATGGTTAAAACCACATTGAATGGGACAAAAATTTGATAGCTAGCTGATGTTGAGCTGATTGGGATTCTCTGATAGATCGAATACTTATGAGTAAGTATCTGACCTGTACAATACAATACTAACCACCGGCATGCTAGTACGTACATAAAATTATGCCTGCCTCCCGAAAGTCTGTGGAAGTTGTCTTCTGCCAAGGATGATATTAATAACTGTTACTCTCCCTGGTAAACATCTTGGAATGTTCAAGAAATATAGTTGCGTCTCAAATTCGATACACATCACATTTAGCGATAGTTGAAAATAGCTAGTGATGATAAGTCAGAATCTTGCGATAATTTCACTTGTATGAAATAATTTTGTAATGTCGGTGTGGGTGTGTGGTGAAGCTAGTTAGTACCTAATAGAAACAGTTGATTGGTGTAACCCGTGTCTATTTGTGCCCGCAGATGTGCTGGACGCTGAAGCTGGTGGGCGGGGGGTGGTGGGTGGTAGTGGGGCGGGTGTTCGCGGGGCTCGGCTCAGACATCTCGTGGGCCGCCGCGCCGCTGATGGCCAAGGAGGTCAGTATATTCGAGGGTTTAGGTTTGCACTGTCTATTCTGTTTCACGGCTATTACAGGCCTTTTGACGCTTTTTGACGGAACTGACCCAAGACAGCAAAGTGAAGGTGATGGGGAGGCATTTGCCCAGAATTTGGAGTGGAATAGGCTGAATAAACTCAAATGTTATCCTTGATTTCTTACGCAACTTTCGATCAGGTGATAATGGATTCAAACCTGAAACGGAAAATGTAAGCGCGCTGTTGGCTTTGCTGTGCAAATGAGTTTCCTTCCTCCGTTGTAATCTCAAGGACACGATCCACTAATGTAACTAACATTTATTGGTTGCTGTTTTAAGTACGTAATAACGATTCCAGTGTTTTAACAGATGTGTGAGAAGAAGCTGGGAGGTGCAGCAGTCGCCTCGATGGTCCTCGCGCACAACATCGGCTTCCTACTGATGTACATAGCTGCTGACATCGGCATGGACTACAGGTAGGTCCACAAACGTATCCGGTAATAATTACAATATGAACTTAATGAAGAAGGAAATAATGTTCTGTTCAGGACAGTGTTGTGGTGCTGCCTGGGTCTTTCGGTGGTGCACTGCATCGTGTTCCCCTTCATGCCAGAGTCGCCCGCCTTCCTTGCTGCAAAGGGCAAGGAGAAGGTATGGTATTGTGCTGTCAGGCATATCTAAGATCGTTTATGTAAAGTTTATCTCAAATACAGTTTTTACCGCGTAATCATAATAGTTATTCCGTAAAATTCGTTCTTTCCTTAAAATTTCATGCTTCTCATGAGTTACTACTTACTAAGTTGTTCATCAACCACTTCGTCTACACCCGCAGGAGGCTCGGGCGTCGCTGGCATGGCTGCGAGGAACTCAACCCGACTCGCCCGAGTTGTCCCGCGAACTGGAAGCCCTTCCTCCTGTTGAAGATCTCAACAGCAACCCCGTACAAATCGTACGGGACATGCGTGCGTTATCTTGACTTGTTTAATATTAATTCGGTACACAATTGATTCTAACGAAGCTTCTGCTTCTTCAACGTGCTATCTGTCTATCTATCTAAGTTAGTTTAGAGTGATCTCTCGATTGTCTGATGTTGTGTTGTGAGTTGTCGCCACTGTTGATTCTATATCGCTCTCAATTTGGCTATTAAGCAGACGTTAAAGTGAGCTTAAAATCCCACAAGCAGTTGAGACCTATTTCTTAATTCAATATTGTGAAAAAAACAGTCTATAAGATATTTGGTTTATCAATGAAATAGTCTGAGTAGTTGTGAGTATACTAAAGTAAATATAGATGGTCCTAAAAGTAAGCTTCGTCCTCTGTTCTGTTGCAGTGAGGGACAGGCGTCGTCGTCGCGCGTTCGTGATCTCGTTCATAGCGGTGGTGGGGCAAGAGTCGTGCGGCGTGCTCGCGCTGATGCAGTTCGCGGAGCGGCTGTTCGTGGTGGCGCAGGGCGAGGCGGGGGGTGCGGGGGGTGTGGGGGGTGCGGGGGGCGCGGGGGGCGGGTCGTGGTTGCCCGTGGTTTCTCCCGCACGGTGCGCGGTGGTGCTCGGAACAGCGCAGCTGATCGCGTCTGCGTTCGCGCTGTATCTCGTCGAGCGAGTCGGACGCAGGGTGAGATTTTATACTTCGATTTGAAATAGAAGATACTTCATCTAATTAACGATTCATATGACCGAAAACGAGTTCGAAAACTTTGCGCTTACTAAGAAGCTCAACTTTTACCCAGCCAATAAAATTTTCCCTGAAAGAAAAGACCGAATCTTTTTTAATGTCCCATAACTAACATAATACGTAATCAGATACATTTCAGTGGACCTCTACCACCGTATCACCTCCCTGACCACCACGCATCGGTGGTCTACTGTACAGAATAATGATTATTGTGGACGATTCGCCCCTGAAACTACTTTGTGGGAGCAAATTGTACATGGAGCGAATCGGACACCGGCCTATGTACTTTAACGGACAATATGCTCAGTAGACCTATCTGATGCAAAGACGTAACTTACCGATGGTCTAATTTTACTTAGAAAAAGTATATGTCTAGAATGAGCCTCATGCTTCTACCGTGTAAAACAAAAGGGGCCATCTTTCTTAGATTGGTGTGCGTGAGGCGTCATAAAAATTATGTCTGAGTACATGTATATGGATAGGGTTTAGAGGCCAGTGCTGTTTGCAATTTTTTTTACGCCTTCGTAGTTTCGACTGTCTATCTTGACATATAACTTATCAAAGGACTTTTACCTCCATCAGGGTCTGCTGGTGAGCACGTCATTCCTGACGGGGGGCCTGCTAGGGGTGGGGGCGGCGCTGGTGCGGTGGGGCGGAGGGGGGATTGGGGCAGCAGCCGCGCTGGGGGGCGCTGTAGCCGCGGACTCGCTCGGCATGCAGCCCGCGCCCTACGCGCTGCTCGCTGACATGTTCACCTACCAGGTGAGTCGATCTGTTCACTCTACACCCGGTATATTACACCTGCTTGAATCAATAGGTTCTTTTGTGGCGCAGTAATAAGGTGCAATCTAGCTTGCAACTCTGCCTGTGTCTGCGTTATACCTGCCTATGATTTTAATTACTTACAATCAAGAACCAAGTGCCCGTCTCTTCAGTAATGGTGGCGAATAGACGCGTCCACAGACCTATAGGTAGTTTCGTCAAAACCTAGTTAAGTTCTAACCGATTGGTCAACTCTTCCAGTACCGATGCTGTGCCATGCTGCTTGTGTCGGTGGTTGTTGAGTCATGGTACAAATGGACTGCGTCCAATTACCTAGTTTGATCTAAGCCCAATTCTGATCTATCCAATTGATCAACTCTTTCAGTACCGAGGCTGTGCTATGCTACTGGTATCGGCGGGGGTTTCCCTCGGCAATGCGCTCGAGGTGATCATCTTCCCGCTGGCGATGGAGGAGTGGGGCGCGGGGGGCGGGCTGGCGCTGGGCGCGGGGCTCACCCTGCTCTACGCGGTGTTCGTCGCCGCGGCGGTCCCGGAGACGCGCGGCCTGGAGCCACACCAGGTGTACGACATCATCTGCCCGCCCCACGTCGCAGCTAGCCCGCAGGCGACTGTCGAGTGCGGGGTGAAGAAGTGTGATGAGACGGAGAGTACTAAAATGTGAAGTGATGTTAGTGTGAAGCTAGACCTGTGACTTGAAATGCAGGCAAATTTAACAAAAACGTGCAATTATGTGACTGGCTCGTGCTTACCGCGGCAAGGAGCCACGTGCGACCAATTATCCCGCGTCTAATACCCGTGGCGGATCGCTTGATCTGTATACCTCGCGGCAAGAAACTCTAGCGCTCAAATGAGTGTATTTAGAAGAAAATAGTGCATAGTGTCTTGTACATACATACGGTCAGCGCATTCAAGGTCAGCGCTAGAGATTCGTGCCGCGACTTATACCTGGCAAGTAGATCTGGAGAGCAATCGCGCTAAATAAATCGCAGCTGAACCATGATCGGAGTGCATGCGAAACACAACTTTTAACACATTCGTTATGGCGTTATTTGTTTGACAGCCATTAGAGCCATAACAAATCACTCATACGCTAAAGGCTGTCAGTCACATAGTGAATGTGTAAAGTTTAGTGCGATAGTAAATTCAGGAGAGTTGAATGCAATGTGATTAGAACTGAAATTGGATTAGGACAAGGATTGGATCCAAGTTCAACTTAGATGTTTCAAATTAGCGCGATCGGTAGAGAAAAGGCAGAAACCCCTCTGCATTTCCTGTGAGGTGCTCTAATATACAAAGCAGTATCTACTTCTGAGTAGACAATTTAGTTCACCGGATGAGATACGAATTCTCCTCCCTATCATAAAACTACTTCTGTAGATTCGACGGTATGTCATAGACTTGACATCGTGACGAAAAGAGTTGCCAATTGTAAGAGGCTTACTGATTGTCCGGGGAGCGCCGGATGTTTCGCGGGCACAGTAGTCACTCAAGGTCTCTTCTAGAAGCAGAAAGCAATAGAGAACTGTAAAAGGGGCGATCACAATTAAATTTACGACACAGACGCAAATATGTCAATGCGTCCAATTCACAATTATAAGGTCCCTTCTCAATAGAATAAGAATAAGAATGAAGGAGAAGAAATCTGTTCACATAATAATATCATGTAGTAATTATAGTACTTTGCGATGTCATTGTTATTTGATGTATAGTTTTGCGTTTGAAGTAGGTACATTGCTTTCTTCAGTGTGTCATTGTAATTGAAACAGTTAACAAACAAAATAGCAATGTTCTTCAAACGCACGCACATCACATGCCCGTTGAACGTTGATTTGCTGTTGTATCATGTACTCTGTGATGTAACCTAGTGCTCAATTTAAGTTATAATAAAATTATTTATTAAGGTTTAATTATTTAGTAAGTAAATCTTAAACAACATTGTGACGTTAATATAAATTATTTATAATGAGTTAATTTATTATTACAATTGACTTGTTGTGCGAAGCGATAGATTCGCAACAGCTTCCGATTAAAATAAGTAGTTTAAAATTGATGACGATTACGACTGTATTTAGTGTTGTTTATTGTAGGTCATAATTAGCTTTAGTTAACTAAGTGAACGTTGTTAAAGGCTAAGTAAGGATAACACGATACTGAAAAATCCAAAAGTGATGACCTAATTTTCACTAGGTACCTAGAAACAAAACTTGTTATAACGAATTAAGTTCAAGATTTGTTGTAAATTGGTTTCAATAATACATATTTTTAGGCTCGTGCAATTTTTGGAAGTCACACGTTGAATAAAATCAGCAGTCGAAAATGACCTAAACAGTAATTCATTCGGGTATGATTTGAATCTCAAGATTCATAAATAGCACCCCAGGAGTGCAATTTTTTAAAGTCACACTTTCAAATCAGCAGCAGAAAATATTAAATCATAGTTTTGAACGTGTAACTTTCAATAATCGCACTCCAGGACCGTATTCCTTTTCGGGGCGGTCGGAGACATGACTACAACAAACACACACTACAACTACCAACAACCTGGATTTATAATTATTATTATAATACAAAATCACAAAAGGAACAATATTTTTGCAATTTCAAATATTATTGATTTTTAAACATGTTGTGCTATTTCGAATCAAATTTAAGATTAAAAAAATTTGTCTCTTCAATCAATTGTTTTTCAATCTTTAATTTAAAATATCTTTGCATTTTTGTAAGACTGTCAAAGAATTGAGTCAGCAGGCAGGCGTAAAGTTTGGCAAGGCAATTCGGTTTTGAAAGACTGGACACTGGAGTAGGTATGTATGTATCATTGCCTAAACTTGCAGCATGATTGGAATATTATATTATGTGCCAGTCGCAGAGAAGTTGGTGCCAGCCAATAGGTGCCAGCCCATGTCAGCACATTTGAGCACGTTGTATTGTTTTGTTGATCGTACGGTTGTTATGGCAACGCGTATCGTCTCATCGATTGCCTCCAGGCTGCAGGCGGCAGGCTGCAAGAGAAATGCATTAAACTAGCGCAATCTAGTTTTTGTTAATTATTAAACCTACGTTAAACTATAGGAATCGAGTTGATTAATACATTGATTACAGTATTATGTATTAGAACATAGTACCTACCTAGTACTAACGTAGTATAGTTACGTTGCATTTCTTAGCGAGGACAGGAGTGTGACGTCACGTGGAAGCAAGTGGGGTAATTTAGAGTGTGGACCCACGTGTAGTGATTCCTGTGATGTGTTGTGATTGAAGAGCTTGTTGAACGGATAACCTGGTATGTCATGTTTTTTATTATTTGGGATGGGATTTTAGTAACGAAAGTTATTATCTAGCATGTTGCCAATGTATTAAATTCTGCTGGGTTATTGCTGGACCTATATTTTTCTTTGCGTAGGCTTAACACCAAGACGGCTAAGTCATAAGGTTCCTTGTACAGTTTTTGACGGGTAAAAATAATATAGCGACACTGTAGAAACATAATCAAACGATGCAGCGATCTCTATGCGACAAATTTATTTCCTGACCAGTTTTCTTGATGTTTTCTTGCATCAAAACAAACAGCGATGCGTCGTCTCCATCACATTAAACTGCTTTATTTGCAGGCAGACCAAACATTTAAAGAAAAAAAAATTTCTGTTTCATACAAAACCGCAAACCCATTCGATCCAAATGTACACACAGCGGTCACGGCGACGCATCAAAGTTTACAAAAACAAAATAAGTTGGTCGCGCGTAGTCCGAATAACGTATAACGCCGCGCGACCAGCTTATAATAGTTTTGTACAGGAAAGTTGATTTTTTTCTCGGGATTTTGAATTTAATCCCATAGAAAATGTTGAATATTGTGATGTTCTGATCATATCCTTAAAAACCGTCACCCAGCTAATGATGATGATCAGCAGTTGAGAAGCAGAAGCGGTGGTATGGGTCTGCTGGACAAGCTATCGTCGTGGCTGGGCCGCACGCGCACCGAGGTCACCGTGCTCGTGCTCGGGCTGGACAATAGCGGCAAGAGCTCGCTGCTGCACGCGCTGCGCCCGCGCGACCAGCGCGCCTCGCCCACCGTGCCGGCCGGGCCGGCCGCCCACCTCGCGCCCACAGTGGCCCACCAGCATCACCAGGACCACTTCCAGAGTTAGTACTGTTGGAATTGAAACCACTGTACGCTTTCAAGATTTTTAGTGCCTTCTCATAGTGCTTCGTGTCCCGTTCGGTGTAGCTTGCGGTAGGTTAGCAGGCGTTTCTTTCGCACTTAGCATAACCTAAGATCATGGACCTCTTTATTCGAATAAAGAGATCCTTCTCTTAGGTGTTAACAAAAGTACCTTGCTACTTTATTCCAAGTATATTTTTTGAACCTATAAAAGTATTGTATAAAAATAGCAGGCTTATGGATTAGCGTTTCATGAGATAGGATCTATAATGAAAGTTGTTCAGTTTGACCTTCTGAGTTCACCGTTTCAGTATTTGCTAGGCTTTCACTTACACCCTGTATAATAGGTACAGAATATGAAACTGCACTACTTCCTTATAATAGTAGTTATACAGGGTGTAAGTGACTGCCTATAGCAAATACTGAAACGTTGAACTTAGACCATCAAACTGAACAACTTTCACTATAGAGCCTACCTCAGGAAACACAAATTTTTTAAGCTGATTTTTTTCGCGTTTCCTGAGTTAGGCTCCATAGTGAAAGTTGTTTAGTTTGATGGTCTGTCTCTCACTTACACCATGTACAAAGGATATTTTTACTCCTTTGAAACTTTCAGGGGTATTTAAGACCGTCAAATCGAACAACTTTTACTATGGAAGTAAACCTGAAATTTCGTAAAAAAAAATCTGCTACAAATTTAATCTTTTGTTTCGTTCGTTCGCGTGCAAATAGAAAGAGAGCGGAAGCGTGATAGCACTATATGACGCTATCGTAGGTTGGCGTACTAGCCCTGCAGGGACTGGACAATTTGCGTTATAAAATTACACTTGAAAAAAATAAAATAATGTATTCATGACTTTTAAATCAAAATGAAATATTTATGATCTTTTTATTCGATGATTAGTTGTCGCGGAACGAAATAATCATCGATTGGTCATGGTTTATAATATAAAAAATATAGTATTTTACCTTCAATGCTATAAAAGTGTGGTTTAATTTATTGATAAGAACGTCGTCGCATGCTACAAATTTGTCGTAGTTTTTTTATGTATTTCTATGGTAAAATTTTAATAATTGGTACTATGGTAGGTACAGTACGACCACGAAAATAATTTCGCTCGTCAATCTTAGTTTGCGCAGAGCAGTGCAAAATCGGGTATTCTCTATCTCGCTCCAACTTTAATAGCAGACCTATGGATGCTTAGGCAGTGAAAAGGGCGCGAAAGCAATAAGCCATTAGCGGAAAGGTGTCAAATCGCGCGCTTTTAAAATTTGTCAACTGCGCAGGTACATCGGTGAGACTTATAAACCTGGTACTACTGTACTGACTATGTCCCCGTGCCGGCAGGCGGGGGGGTGACGTTCAGTGCGTGGGACGTGTCAGGCGCGGCGCGCATGCGCGCGCTGTGGGAGCGCCACTACCGCCGCACCGATGCCATAATCTTCGTCGTGGACGCCGCCGACCATCTGCGACTAGGTCTGTACCTATCACATCACACCATCTTACTACATGCGCGCGCTGTGGGAGCGCCACTACCGCCGCACCGATGCCATAATCTTCGTCGTGGACGCCGCCGACCATCTGCGACTAGGTCTGTACCTATCACATCACACCATCTTACTACATGCGCGCGCTGTGGGAGCGCCACTACCGCCGCACCGATGCCATAATCTTCGTCGTGGACGCCGCCGACCATCTGCGACTAGGTCGCAGATGGATATAACACCACACCATCTTACTATTTCCAAATTCACTATCAGAATCTATTTGACTGCCAATGAAAACCCATGGTGTCAATATTGGTCCCATAGCTAAAGTTTTTCAATTTGATAGTCTGAAGCACTTCCTCAAATATGTAACGCATTTAATTTTACACCCTGTATAAATATTATACATAAGATCAAGACCATAATGCCTTTGATGAAAAGGTCTATGATTTCGGGGTAGGGAGGGGGTGACTTTGCACTTATCACTGTTACATTTTTACGAGTATGATTCATAGTTGAAGCGTGTGGTAGTTGTAACTGCAGTCGAAAAACATTGCTACAACTACCAGCTCAAGACCTAATTTTCGTTTTCAACATTTTTATTTTATTGTATACCTAGTCTCCTAAATCCTGCAAAGAAATCTTTAAAAGGAGAAAAAAAATGAAATTCTCTTAAAGTTATGAACAACGTCTTCTTTAAAAGATTTGCGGTACTAGCCAGAAAAGAGGACACAAAGGTTATCAAGAAGGTTGAAACAGTTACCTTGACATATCCAAACCATCTGTTCCATATGCCGCCTACTGTCCGCTGGCCGCTGGAGCAGTGGTGGCGCGCGAGGAGCTGGAGCTGGCGCTGGCGCACCCCGAGCTGTCGCCGCGCCGAGTGCCGCTGCTCGTGCTCGCCAACAAGAGCGACGCGCCCCACGCCCTGCCCGCGCCGCAGGTCGCCGCCGGTACGTACTGAGTACAGACCACCTGCCACAACCAACTATCACTATAATTAAGCATCGATTGAATCATCATCACCTCTACCGTACCTACTACTGAAGCACAGTCATACGTTGTGTGAGGTTGTATGTTTTAATCCTGTCCTGATAATTGGCGCACCTACGCATTAGAGTTTTGTTTCGTTTAGATTTAGTCACAAAACATCTGAACATCGTCACAAAATTCGTCTTTTTTATTGCATGTACTAGAATTTTAATGAGTTTTTTATTTTCTTGATTATGTTTGTAATTTAAACAAATTATTTTCTCTCGAACATTGCTGTGCCCAACAGGGTTCATATGTCTTACCTAACTTATATTCTAAATGTTAAACCCTTTGTTTTTATGTATTTATATGAAATGCAATGAATGAATGAATTATGAAACTTTCACATTTAGGTAGAACTAGTTATACATATTCATAGTAATGGGTGTGAATGTTGGTTCCAGCGCTAGGACTGGAGCGTGTGGTGGACAAGCCGTGGCATATCTGTGCGACGAGCGCGCTGTCCGGCGCCGGCCTGCCCGAGGGGATCTACTGGCTCGCGAGGCAGCTGCGTGAGGACATCGCGCACCGATGAGATTAACTACCTGACATTTTTAAATTATAATCTACTTCTAATATTCCGGCCTGGCCCTGCTAACTTTCCTCGCTACTTCTGTTAAAACCACAGTGAGAAAAAAGTGTAAGTGACAGCCTAGCAAATACTGAAACGGTGAACTCAGACCATCAAACTGAACAACTTTCACTATGGAGCCTACCTCAGGAGACACGAGAAAAAATCAGCTGTCCCATACATTTGAGTCGGGTAGGTACAGTAGTTTTGTATGGGATAGGTGATGTTTTTTCGCGTTTCCTGAAGTAGGCTCCATAGTGAAAGTTGTTCAGTTTGATGGTCTAAGTTCACCGTTTCAGTATTTGCTAGGCTGTCACTTACATATAACTACATAAATTAACTAAATTCAAGATTGAAAAATTCAAGTTTTGCGGTATTTGCATTACACAATTGCCGATTGTTGCGACTTTGCTTTATAATCTGCCGAGATTTCTTTGAGAGCAACTGAATTTTATAGCATGCGGTGCTTTTACAAACTACCAATTAGCACTTAATATAATAAGAATTAGAATGATAAATGAATCTACAATGAGTTATAAAGAGACTGGGGGATTTCTTTGAACCGTCAGAGAAGACAATTGTAACATGCTACCGGCCAAAGGCACGATAACTCAAACTTCAAAGTTGTCCATCGTTGGACATCGCTGGGAAACTATCAGCTTTTATAAAATAACGAAGGTCTGGCGTTCATGGGATCTTGGACTAAACCCTATATCGTCAAAATGATCTTATGAGCATCCTTTATTACAACAAACAATACGAGCGTGAGTAACTATTCTTAGCAATACATAGTTTCAGAAGAATAGATTAATTGTTAATATTGTTAATTGTTTATTGTATGTATGTATGTAAGTATGTGAAACAATAACATAATAAAATACTGATTTATTATTATTATTATTTATAATTTTTCTTGTGTTTTAATAAATAAACTACAAGCCATCACTAGTCACCAAAACATGCTCTCAAGCACATTTACTTTTGGTATCATTCTTTTACATAAATGAACTCTTAATTTTTTTAGTGCAAAGAAGCGCTGGTATTTTTATTATGAGAATATAAAATAAACATTATAATGTAAACCTCATCATCAGCATTTAAACGTCCCACGTTAGTCCACCACGCGTAATGTGGATTTGTAGACTTCACATACGCATCAGAATTTCTTCTTCAGCGTATGCAGGTTTCCTCACGATGTTTTCTTTCGTATTATGTACATAAGTTTGAAAAACTTATTGGTACATGGTACATCCGTGCGGATTCGAACCTGGACTCTCATAATTTAGTGTCCATACCTCTCCGCATCGCACAACCGACGCACCGATGATTATAAAGTAATGTTTATTTGATATTACCACAGATTACTATCATCTCAGCCGATGGACGTCCACTGCTGGACATAGGCCTCCCCAGATATCTATAATACTGCATAAATATTACCTGTTTTATAGGTTTTTTGATATTGAAACTTGTATTGTAACGTTCGAAGGTAGTAACTATTAAATAAGGAGTCACGTTGTAGGTCTGTATGGGAAGTCGCGCCGCGTGTCGTTTGTCGGTTGCCTACAACGAAGCTCCAGTGGTAGCTCAGGATAGTGTTTTTTTCTAAAAACAACCCTTGAAGTCACCAGAATACTTCTATGACCGTACAAGGTCAAGCACTTTTGCCAAATAAACTCGACATTGGCTAAAACCAAGATGGACGCCATATTTTTAAACCTAGAATAGAATGTATGTGGGTCTGTGGCCTTGTTAAGTAGCATCTTTTACCGGATGTTGGGTTTCATTAGGGCTATTTAAATTAAATTAAATTAAAAATTATTTATTTCAGATTATTCATCCATATTGTGTTAGTAACAATTGTCTTATAACTATGTTAGTTCACAAATAAATTCATTCATTAATAAAATTAAATAAATTACAATATTACATAACATTACATTATTGTACAAAGGGGGATATTTGGAACCTGGAAAAATAATAACATAAGTACCTGACGTCATTTGAAACTTTAACAGCAATAAAAGACACTATAAGGCCCACTTACGCCAAATGCTGGGTTAAATTGCGTAACCCCGTCTTTAGTAGCACCGACCTAAAGATTTAACGAGTGGTATCGAAGATAGTCTTGCACCAATGAAAACTAGTTCATAGTTAACTAACCTGACAGTTCTCTGTTTTTCGCTGGCAACATCCTAAATGACCATAGAGTTTATGTAATCCGACAAAATATGAAAAGTGAACGATGAATGAACATAATATACGCACGTCTCTTTCACGCTGCATCTCTTTGTATTTGTTTGTCTCATTTGTTTTATTTTGGCAATAACATTTCGTTTTCATCGTTCATTCATGTTATCAAAGAGCATGTAACACACTACGTTACGAGTCGGGAGTTCCATACTAAAAACTGGTCGTGACCGATTATCCAGAATGTATGAAACGTGTGCAACCGTTCAAAGGAATTAAATGGCGCGGTGCACGTTTCATTTTTTTTTTGTTAGAGAGTTGCGCGAGCCTACAACAAAACTGGAAAAACAGCTGTTGCCTCAATTTTGACATTTAGCACGTAGTTTAGTGACTTAAACCTACCACATCGGCGGTTTAAATATAACACAAGTTTAGCCCCTAAAACAGGATGGTGCAAGACATAATTATAATTTAATTCCAAATTAGCGTCTAGTTCCGAGTTAATAACGATAACCCTGCTAGGCGCAAGCGGGCCTAACCGAAGCATTTGCGTCTCGAGTCTCGAGCGTCTTTCAAGCTTTGCATAAATACTAAATATTAATTAATCACATAATTATACAGAGTAAACTTTGTGAAGTTATTATAATAATTGGTCGTTCTGTTAGCTTCTTCTGAAGAAATTAACAAAACGGCCAATTATAATAATAACTTCACAAAGTTTACACTATAAGTACAGAATATTATAAGAGCACTATTTTGGTTAATTCTGTTTTTTTAACAATTAGTACTCAGTAAGAAAAATCGTACGGTTGGCAACAAGAGTTGATTAAAGTTCTTAGAAATAATGTTGAGAAATAATTAACAACTTTCAATACATAAAATCAGTTGATTGCCAAAAAAACTGAAAAAAAATAAAAAGTACATGTACGCACGGCGACACATCAAGCTATACAAAACCAACATAAGCTGGCCGCGCGTAGGTCGAGTAACGTATAAGATCGTGCGGCCAGCTTATGTTAGTTTTGTATAGCATGATGTGTCGCCGTGTGTACACAGCAAAAAAGCACACAATATAAAAACAAGCAAAAAATTACATTAATTAAAATTACAAAGGCAAGAGGGCACGAGCTCAGTGATACTGACTACAGCCAGCGGAGTTGAGCAGCCTCAGGACAAAGATGGGGTCGAAAGTGTAGCGAGCTTACCCAGAAGAAGCCTATTCACTCGCGCTTTAAACGTACCCAAGCACCCTTGGTACCTGGTAGCGACTTCTCTTTGATTTAGTGCAACAAGATTTCTAAGGGAGATAACGGTTGTGAGTCCATGTGTAGCACAATAGGAATAAGTCACCTGTGCTCAAGATCTTTGCCGGCACGTCGTCGCTCGCCCACTCAATTCGCGGTACACATACTAATTTATATTCCATTTCTGAAGACTCACTCTGAATATTATCTTTACAGCTATACGAAATTTTACCCACGACTTAGTCCGCACAAATTATATAACCAGATTTAAGTTATTCCCCAATGTTATTATATAAGGTCTAACAAAATTAGATGAATCTATTTTAAGAAGATGATCAGACCATCAAACTGAACAACTTTCTCTATGGGACCAATATTGAAATCACGAAAATAAAATCTGCTGTGCCATACATTTAGGTCGAGTAAATTTGTAGGGAACAGCTGATTTTTTTTCTCGATTTCGATATTGGTCTGATAGAGAAAGTTGCTCAGTTTGATGGTCTGATCATCCCCTTAAAATAGTTTCACCTAATTTTGTTAGACCTTATATAAACTAAATCTACAAATGCATAAAAATTACAAAAAAAATAATTTTTAAATTAATGCAATTCCATTATACAGGGTATAAAGTTAAATACATTACATAGTTTAGGAGTGTTTCATTGAAATTGATGAAACATTGAAATAATTTAAAATCACGTAGAAAATAAATCATCTGTTCCATATGAATAACGGCTACTCGACCCAAATGTACGGAACAATATTTTTTCGCGATTTCGATGTTATCAAATTTGTCCTTTGATGGTCTGAAGCACCACCTAAAGTATGAAACGCATTTTAGTTATCTAGAATCTGCTCCTATTTTATTTAACACGAGCGTTAACCCGCGACTTCGTCCGCACAAATTATATACCAGATTTTAAGTCAGATCATAAGCTATCAAACAAAAAAAGTTTCATCAAAATCGGTTCAGTAGTTTTTGCGTGATACTCGTTCAAACAAACAAACAAACAAACACACAAACAAACAGAGAGACAAAAAATCCAAAAATTGGTGATACGGAATCAGGGATACCTAAAAACTATATCGTAACTTATTTTTTGTTAATATCTTCAATGTACAGACACACTTCTGTTACAGCTTTATAATAGTATAGATACACATTATTCTTCTTCAAAATGTAACATACATAATGTTCTTCTCACGTACACACATAGGCTATCTCCGTATTCACTTTAGGGGTGGGCATGATCTTTGCTACTCCTACCGTAGTTCAGTTTACCAAAGAGTTTGGTAACTGGTAAAGCAAGGTCAACTATTACCCGAATTATTAAAACAAAGGAAATGCGTTTCTCTCATGCGTGCGTTGCCGGCGACTTGGCGACGACGCGGCGACGACGTAGCGACGCGGCAGTCAGCGCCCGCGACCCGTCCGCGACGCGTGAATCCACCCCGCACCACTGTACGCGACCCGCACTACTACTCGCGACAGTTACCTCGCAACTACACGTGACATGCTACCGTTGTGAGTGAAGTGCTGTGTTCCATAGTAAGGGTTTTAAACTTTTCTTATTGCCGTTGGAAAGTTAATGGCAGTAGGCAGGCTGGCCGGTGCCGGTGAGTAAATCTGTCAAACTGTAATTAAATTAAATGTTTTAATTTGTTAATATTTCATCTAGAATGATTTACTGGTGTTTACGCTATTGAAGTTTCGAAGTTCTTTCGTTATTGAAATGTTTTTGGCGAATTGTTTTGAGTTTTATAATAGGTACTATGATGGCTACTGATACGGAGGTCGTGGATTCGATTCCCACGAGGGGCACCTAGTCATTGAAATATTACTTTGTGCGTTACTCCCCAGTAGGTTAGGACATTGCAGGCTGAATCACCCGATTATCTGAAAAGAAAGATGATACCGTGGTTCGGATGGCACGTTAAGTCGTTGGTCCCGGCTACTACCTCTGGTGGTAATGGTCATTACATTAGAAAACCACGTCAGATGCCGTAACGCGGTTTGAAAAATCTGGCACCAGGGCTTGCTGCTCACAAGATAATATACAAATACTAACCCAAAATAAATTCTACTATACAACTGCTATCCAATGGTGACGAAAACCTGTATAAGTACGCTGAAGAAAAAATTCTGATGCGTATGTGAAGCAGACCCTGATGAAAGAACTAGATCAACAATTCGAAGTTGCTCTCCGAGCTATGGAGAAAGCTATGCTCGGTGTTTCTCTGAGAGATCACATTAAGAATTAGGTGATAAGTTGGAGAACTAAAGTGTTTGACATAGCTGAGAAAGCAAGCTGATGTGGCAATGGGCTGGTCATATCTGCCTAAGAACTAACAGTCAATAGGAGCCAGAGTTCTACAGTGGAGACCACGAACTGGCACGCGTATAGTGTGGGATGCCCTGCTGCGCGGAAGACCGAGGACAGAGTTTTGTGTCGCACCTTGGGAGAGGCTTATGTTCAGCAGTGGACGATGATAGGCTGATGATGATGTGAAGAGTACTAATCCGCATTGAGCACGTGTGGTGTATTAACGCACACCCTCATTATGTCGGTTTCGGAGTACTCCACACCTCACCTTTCTGTAGTATCATTTTACTGTTTGAGAGCAGTTCCGTATATTACGTACGGGAAAGTTAGACGACCTTATTGGTACATAGAGGTGCGTGCGTATTTAAAGACGAACAATTTTGATTAACACTTAGTTGCAGAAACGCTCATTAGAGTTAATCCTCCATTAAATCTTTTGATAGTTTTAACTACGTCAACAAGACAAAAAGTGACGGCAAGAGATTTAATTAATAAATAAATAAACAAACTAAAAAACAACAATATAAACAAGAAGGGTACAAAAGGCGGCCTTATAACTAAAAGTGATTTCTTCCAGACAACCAGTTAAACCAGACTATTGTGTTTCTATTTACGAGATATTCGGCGAGCCTGACAGCATTCAGTGTAGCTTTATTGAGGTCATTTCTCGTGCAGGTGTTCGGGCAAAACGGACATTCTAGCAGGTGTACCATCAACTGAATAGATTCGCCGTAATCGCATTGCATTAGGTCAGGGTCTCTGTACCCATATTGCATGAACTTTGTCTGCAACGGCCAACTTGATGCTATATAATTAAGGTCTAACAATTAGGTGAAACTATTTTAAGGGGATTATCAGACCATAAAACCGAACAACTTTATCTATGGGACAAACATCGAAATCGCCCTAAAAAATCAGCTGTTCCATACAAACCTACTCGACCCAAATGTATGGGACGGTTGATTTTTTTTCGCGATTTTGATATTGGTCCCATAGAGGAAGTTGTTCAGTTTGATGATCTGATCATCCCCTTAAAATAGTTTCAGCTAATTATGTTCGACCTTATGCAGGGTGTACCAAAAAACCCTAGTAATACTTAAGGGGGTGGTTTAGATCACCAAATTGAACAACTTTCATTATGCAGCGAACATCGAGAAAAAAATAAAACAAATCTGCTGTCCCATACATTTTAGTCGAGAAGGTACTGCAGTTTTTTATTTTTTCTCGATGTTGTTTGTTTTTTATTTTTTTTTCTGGAAACACCGCCTACCTTTCTTCTTTTCGCCGTTTCCTCTACCCTAAGGTTGTCTGGAAGAAATCGCTTCATAGCTATAAGACCGCCTTATTTTGTGCCTCTTTTGTTTTTTTATTACTGTTTATGTTTTGGTGTAAAATAAAGTTTGTTTAAAAATTGATTGATTGATTGGCTCCATAGTGAATTTTGTTCAGTTTAATGGTTTAAATCACCCTCTTAAGTATTACTTCTTTTGTTACACTCTGTATAAACTAAAACAAAACACGTTAGCAACAATGTACACTTCAAATTGCAGCGCTCAGTTGCATTAATGTAAAGCGGGTCACATTCGGCCTTCCTCGAAGTATCTCAACCAGTAAACGTCTCTTTGTTCCTCCCCGCCTGGTCATAACGACGCACCGCCGCGCCGGGACGGTAGGCAGAGGCACTTAACTGGGACGACACTGAGAAGGCCCCGAACATAACGTGACCGTCACGGTAATCTATTGATGGCGCGGCGGCGGTGGAATTTTATTCATTTCTTATTCGAGGACTGATCAAATTAATGAAAGCCGGTAGTGAATGTTGAAAAGAACTCAAGGAGATTGTTCTGTGATATTTCCGTTATACTATGTGGATGAAAGAGAGGAACTGCTGAAGATCGTTACATGACAATCGTACTCAGCTACAAACAAATACTCATCCACGCAACGCACTCACGCACATACACACACATATTCATTTCTTACACACACACAGACCCCTACATACACACGAATATTAATTTTTTAAATCTGCGTTTTAATATTAATTTCATTGATTTTTATTATTTTTAAATAAGCATAGCATTTATGCTCACGACTATTTATAAGGTCTAACAAAATTTGCTAAAACTATTTTAATAAGGGAATGATCAGACCATCAAACTGAACAGCTTTCTCTATGGCATCAAAATCGAAAAAAAAATTAGCTGTCCCATACAAAACTGCAAACATAACTCGACTCTAATGTATGGAACAGCAGATTTTATTTTCTCGATTCCGATGTTGGCCCTATAGAGAAAGTTGTTCAGATCAATGGTCTGATCATCCCCTTAAAATAGTTTCAGCTGATTTTGTTAGACCTTATATTCCCCGAGTGGTACTTCATCTCGAGCGTCTCCGTGCTTTAGAAGGCACGTGGTGCTGGATAGTTCCATCACATGGCGGTGTAACTGTTTATTAAGCCAAGTCAAAGGCCTATTTAGGCTGTTTGAAAATCCTCTGTCAACAATACGTGGTGGAATACGGCCAAGTCTCTCTCAACATTATTCTTGAGTCCCACCCTTTGCCCTACAGTAGAAGGGTACCCTACAGGCTGTAACTTAACTTATAAGTTTTATACAAAACTTTGACGCACAAGACGCGTAGACGGTATTAATATAAGTAACTTTGTATATATGGAAAAATATTTTGGAAAATCAAGATGCCGCGTCACAAATAACATTTGCAATTTATAAAATAATTACGAAGATATAAAGCTTTGATATTTTTTATACAAAATTTTAAAAGCTTTAAAAGCTCTTCATTTTCGTAATTATATTATAAATTGCAAATGTTATTTGTGACGCGGCAACTAGATTTTCTAAACTATTTTTCCATGTATAAAATATTACTTTTATTAATTCCGTCTACGCGTATTGTGCGTCAAACTTCTGTATGGATTGAAACCACCTTAAGTACGTTTAGAACGGTTTACAGTATTACATAAAACATGACGTAGCAATATATCGGTATAATGAAGAGCACGAATATGATCTAGGTATGAATACAAGTAAGCTCGTAATGAAGGTCATGTACAGTTTATGTACAGAGTGGTCGGCAGCACGCATGCTTACATCATATCTAGGTACATCGTTTACATACGATACAAAAAAAAAATCTAATTTAATAAATAGCTGACGATATTCGTGCTTATAAAAGAAAAAATATGCAATAGAATTACACAGTCAAACGTTGTTCTGAACAAGAAATTCAAAAAAACTTATTTAATTTCTAAATGTTTCTACTCTCTACATGAGTACCTTGACCTATGAGAATAAAAATGTAGACTTTATCACTAAGAATATTATTTAATAACGTATGTTGTATAAGTTAAAGTTAATTTTGTTATTGGAATACTGTCCTCTTTCTGTAACTCCTTTTGCAATACCTTAAAAGGTAGCTAAGTTGTAAGTACACTGTAACATTATTTTTAAGAACATATTGTACACTAACACTCAGTTGCAGAAACGCTCATTAGAGTTAATCCTCCATTAAAACTTAGCTAGAGTTTTAATGGAGGATTAATTTTATTGAGCGTTTCTGCAACTGAGCGTTAGTATGCAAAAAATTTACAAATGGTTGTTAATATTGGCGCTCACTACTGTAAGTATAAGTCTGTAAAATTGTTATAGCTTTTATATTCCAAACGCAACAACAACGTCACAAAGGAGAAGTTACTGAGCGCCAAACTATCGCGACAGAGTTCCAGTTTGTTAGAAAACGCGACGAAAGTAGTCGCGATATTAACGACAATATCTCCGTCGTGAAGGAGAGCTTCTACTATATATGCACTGTTATACAATAATTCAGCTTTATATTCAACTAGAGTTTACCCGCGACCTCGTCCGCACAAATTATATACCAGATTTTAAGTCAAATCATAAGGTTTCAAAACTCTAACACCAGGGTTTGCTGCCCAAACGATAAGAAGAGAAGCTTTTAAACTAAAAAAAACATGTGTGCAGTTCACACGAGGCCGAGGTAGACGTGAAACCTTCAGAAACTGTTTAGTATATCTATTTTTCGTTTCATCGAGTTTCAAATCACAACTATGCTCAAGAAGTTTTCACTTCAAAAATCTCAATTTCATCAAAATCGGTTCAGTAGTTTTAACGTGATGCTCGAACAAAAAAACAGACGGAAAAAATCTAAAAATGGTTGATTTGGAGTCAGAGACACATAAAAACCATATCGTATTCTTTTTCCTGTAAATATCTTCAATGTACAGACACACTTCTGTTACATTTTTATTATAGATGACAATAGTAACGTAAGCTAACGTGAAGTCAGATCGTAAGGAGACCTACAAAAGTAAGTAGGTACTTAAATTTCAAATTGCCTACGAGTGCCGGATGATCAGAAAGTTCGCTACAACTACCAACTACCTTTGAAGCTTGCAGTTGAGTTGTAGCAAGCATCGCTTGTCGCAAATGGAAGGTTCCGGGATGGAGTGATGTGTCAAGTGGTGATAGGTGGAGATTGCCTGAGAATATTATCTGACCATGCCCAAAAGATGTAAGGTCATAATTGGAAAATAAAAAATATCTTCGACACTGTCACATAGATTATCTAGTCCTATTTAAAGTACCACAATATAGACGGTACTTAAGAAACATTTTATTTTCACCTCAGCTTGAATTTATGATAAAAAATAGACAACGACAAGATAATGATTATAATTAGGATGATGAAAAAAAAAAATTGTGACTTTTAAAAAAACTGTGTGATTTTTTAAAAGTAAATTAATTAAAAAAATAACTGAAATATAAGTGTTTAAAATTTACGATTAGAACGAGAGGCATATATCACAAAAGTGAAGTCATAATTGATTACTGTCATACAAATCATACAAACACCTGTTTTGCATCAAAGAGATAGAAGATGAAAAAACAAATGTTTTTCAATCACTTGTAACTTTTTTGTTTAATATTTGATTCTAATTTTGTTTGGAAATGTCGTTATTAAATTTATCCTATTTTCGTAATTCGTTACAAAATATGAATTTTCAGGATTAATCATCATCACAATTATAAATACAAACACTAATATTTGCCCCTTTTGAAGCCGCGTCTCTGGATCAGCAGGCAGGTTCACTATCAACTAATTTACGTTTGTACCTATATGTACGTATGAATTTTTTTTTTTGAGATAAAGATAAATGAATAATGAATTCGTACAAAAGCACCGCGTACGACACGACAATAGCAGAAAATGAAAATGAAATAACACATCTCAATATTATACTACGTAGCACAAAGTATTTCCAAGCCTCCCCGTCTGAACAAACTGAGTAATACACTTATTGTCAGAGGCGCAGGGTAAATAATTGAATAACCAGTGAAAGGCTCGTAGCAACGTAGCGCGTAGCTCGTAGCTGCGTAGCGTCGTAGCATTATAAGTTCCACTCACTCTGTGTTTTACGCTTTTTAAGAAAGAAAGAAAAATTATTTATTTGGATCTCCGACACACATTCAATCTTTTACATTATCACGGATACATTTTTGTAAAATATTAAAAACGGAATAACTATTAATAAAAGAGATTGTTTGTGCGCCGCAGTGGCAAAAAGGTCCCAACTCTGAATTTATGTCGGGGCCTGGCTTAAGCTTTGAATCAAACATTATATTATTATGTGCAACGAATCCAATAAAAACTTATACTGTAACTATTTAGCATCAAGTGTGTGTCTGTGGGGCTGTGTGGGGGTGTGTGTGTGTGAGTGTGTGTGTGAAATTAAAAATGAACAGAACAATGTAAAAAAAATATAGAAAAGTACAAAATTACTACGCAGAATTTGCTACCAATTAACAGATATTCTTTTGACAGTCGAGAACATAGAGTTTATATCGTTTTTTAAAAGTTAATTTTAGGGCTCCATACATTGAAATACAGATTAATGGACGCCGGGTCTAGTACAAAATTCTCGAAAAAAATAGTCCGAGACTAATCTACACAAACATACAAGTTTATTTATTTATTTTAACACTTTATTGTACACACGGAAATATAAATGAAAACGGCATAATAGATAATTTTAATAGGCAAGTTGTATTTATTTACACAAAAACATAGGTATATAAACATTGACAACGCTACTTAATATCTAACTTAATCTAACTTGTGGGAAAGGAACGAAATTTAAACGAAATTAAAACAAAAATAAAAAAAAGGCTATACAGAGTGTTACAAAAGTTAAAAAAAACATTTATAACTTCTAAGGGGGTTGTTGAGACCGTCAAACTGAACAACTTACACTATGGGACCAACATCGAAATAGCGCAAAAAAAATCTTGTGTCCCATACATTTAGCTCGAGTAGATCTGTAGTTTAATATGAAACATCGCAAACGCATCATATCACGATGATTATGGCAAATCTCTCCATTTTGGGAGAGACCTTTGTCCAGCAGTGGACGTCTATCGGCTGATATGATGATTATGGAACATCTGATTTATTTTTTCGCGTTTTCGGTATTTTGGTCTCATAGTGAAAGTTGTTCAGTTTGATGGTCTTAATCAACCCCTTAAATGTTTATTTGTATTTTTGTAACACCTTGTATGAGTATGTATAGTATAAACCACCTAAAATTATTTCTCAACCCACGCGCGTAGTCGGCCGATCAAATGAAGACTGTCGCGTAATTGGTTTTCTTTATACGTTTTGGTGCTCTTTTGGTTCAGAGACTTTTGAGCGTGGACCCAACGTCCAGTAGTTGGTAAGTCAATGGTTTCGTAGTAAAACAAAGAACTATCTATTTGTCTCAATTACTCTCTCATGTGTGCACTTATGTGCGGGAGGCGACGGGATGAGGAAGGCCGAGGAAAGAGTTTTTTAGCGCCTATGTTTAGTAGTGCACGATGATAGGCTGATGATGATGACGATGATGATGATGTGTGAACTTATTGAAATATGGCATGAAAACAGATAACAAATTACTAAAAATCTGAAAGGTGAAACAAAATATTTTAGCTACCCCATCGAGTTGAATGGTAATGAAATGGAACAAAACACCTTTCCTGTCGGTGAAATTAAAAATTAAGCGTTAAATTAGGAATACTGTTAAATGACTAGCATTTCCTCGCGACTTTGTTTTCATTGACTTTAAACAAAATAATGTGTTAATCCAGAATTCCAGAACATAAAATTCTGTCAGTGTACTTTCACATTTATAATACTAGTAGGCAGGATGGAAGATATATGAAAAATTCACAGATCTCGTGTTTTCCACGACCTTAGGGTACATTGAAAATAAATCTGCCAAATGAACTGAATTAAATTTTTTCTCCGCGTCACAAAGGTACAACTGTTAAATAACACATCAGTGATAAGCATCCTTCAATATTTTTTTAAAATATAGCCCAAAGTCTCTCCCAAAGTTATCTCTAAGGGTTTTTTTTATATTTTTTCGATATCTCATTTCATTTTTGAGATACGCATTTTTTTCTGACCGAATCCAGACGAAAAACGATTAATTTTTTTTTCAATTGTCAAAAACAGTTATTGAGTTTTTAAAATAAAATCTGCCACGTAGTTCCAAAACCCACGAAATCAGGGTGGATATCGCAGTTTCGCTAAAAATCTGGCCTATACCGAAGCGACAAAAAAAAACCATTTTCAATGTTACAAAACTGAAATATCCTTGACGTGTAGGACATTTTACTTAAGTGTCCTTACGATACGAAAGGTCCACAACATGTAAGCACGTCTACTAGGTACATTATTATTATAATCATCAGTCTCCCTTCACTATAAGACACAAAGGTCTGACAGAAGTATTCCTAATCCCTCCTGCGTCAACATGGGTCAGCAATAAACTCCAGGTTAAATTGGTTGCTCATGAGTTATTGTACAGAAAAACAGCGGAAAGAGCTATTTTACCTGGAGTTATACTAACCTAGGTTGACGGAAGTGGGGCTAAGTCGGTAATGGGGTCGCGGTTTGACTCCCGACTTCCTCTTCTATTAGGTACTCGTCATACAGTTTCACCATCTTGTGTCGAGTCACGTTCCTTTGTATTCGAGTGCCGACAACTTCGATCTTGTGAAACTGTAGATGTCTCTACAATCATTGTTTAATATAATCTAGAATTAAACATTTCAACGGGTTCTTGCCGCGTTTATTGAACTCGTTAAAATGTTTGATTCTAGATTAAATAATAACCGCGTAACTCTCAAAAACTGCATTGTTTTATAATTTAAAGGGCAGGGAAAAATATAATACGGAATGTTCTCAAACGGTGAAGGAAAACATCGTGTGAAAACCTGCATAATTATGCTTAAGAAGTAATTCTGATGCGTATGTGAAGTTCAGCATATGAAGGTGTTCAATCTGTGCCATAGATAAATGTATGTACTGGCGTAATCTTTGCGTCCTGCCGGTAAAGATTAATGGTGCAGAAATGTGAACCCTTTGAATAAGACTAGTTCATCAATTCTGTCTTTTAGCGAGCCATGGAGAGAGCTATGCTAGGTGTTTCTCTAAGAAATCTCAGAGATCATCTGTGGAGGTAATCCCAATGTGGGTTCGTCACTTAATTTAATTTATCTTTATTTGTAAATGAAATTAAAGCAGCAAATTACTAAACAAAAAACAGCAAAAATAACAAATTATTTAATTTCTAATACAACAACATTTAAATTTGACTCCGCCAATTACATGATAACACGTTTTAAACACTGTTTTAGGTACAAAGGAAAAAGCGTAAAAAATATGAAAATTTGTAGAAATAAAAAGATAACCAAACATTTGAACTAATTGCTTGTACAGGGTTACATTATCCAGTTTTAGAAACTGTTAGAGCTTCACTTGGGTGAGATCAAAACAACCCCTCTAACAATGAGTAAATCAAACCCACAGGCATCACATGTCGATGTAAACACGAGCTCACTAATAACTGCCGCCGCGCCGTATCGTGCTGTAACACGACACTCAATTATTCACCTACACTACACTACACTACACTACACCCAACCGGCAATGAATCAACAGGTGGCTATAGATACGTACCATTGTGTATCTGTTGTTATGTACACACCTGTTTGATTTATTGTTCGTTAGTATAATCCTGGCAGAAACGAAATCACGTTGTTGTGCGCGTTAGATGTTCGCTGGTAATGATACAACGCACATATGTACTTGGATAGTTTATTGTTCTTCAAAGTGGACTGTAAATACGTAATCTCCTCCTTCACAATCTTCAAAACCTTAATAGTTTTGCCAAATATAATAAATTCTTAATAATTATAAACAGATCTTTCATTCTGCATGATGTGACATAAGTCAATGAAAAAAAGAACCCGGAAACGGATCTAGTGTTCGATTTAAGTATTGAACATCTGTCACAGAAAAGAGAAATCGTTTAAAACTAGGTATTTACTACCACTGCTGCGGGTGCTGAGGTCGAGAAGTGTCGAAAGTACCGCGATCTGGCCGGCAGCTACATATTCACGCCAATAGGTTTTGAGACGCTGTGTCCTTGGGCCAAAGCATTCCTTACAGACGTATCCGCGCGTCTCAATGAGACCTCTGGTGACCGCAGAGTTGGCAGCTTCCTGGCACAAAGAATCCGCCTCACCATCCAGAGGGGAAATGCTGCTAGCCTGTTGGGGACCATGTCTTGCGGCGACGCTCTGGAGTGTGTTACTATTTGTAGGCTTTTATGTTTTGCGATAAGTTTAATAACTGAATATAGCTTGTTATTAAGTTCGTTGAAATATTTATATATTATCATACCTATGTCTTCAATAAAGAAAAGCAGATTTTTAGTATCCACTTCTTCTTTTAATGTACTCTGCAGGGTGTACCATCAAAGTGAATAACTTTCACAAACCTCAGGAAACCCAAAAATAAATCTACTGTTCCATACAAAACTGCTGTGCCTACTCGACTCAAATGTATGAAATAGCAGATTTTCGTGTTTCCTGACGTTAGCTCCATTGCGAAACTTGTTCAATTAAAATTATTGATATCAGACTATTATAGCGCTTGTTTTAATTCACCGTTGTTATTTTGCTCCGTTATCTTCCTCCTCATTCCCTCCCGTGCGAGAGAGCGAGTATCACAGTGTTATTTGAATTAATTTCGTTGCTCATTTGTTTTTCATAACCTTCCCCTTTTTATAATAACTCATAAACATAACACTGAGATGTTTACGAGGGAGAGAGATAAGACACCTGTTTGATTACCGATTTAAAAAAGAAGGTTCTTATGATTAGAAATCCGGATTTTCTTTATCTAAACTATTATAAAACTGTAACAGGAAGTTTGTCTGTACATTGAAGATATAAACAAAAAAAAAGTTACGTTATGGTTTTTAGATATCCCTAATTCCATATCACACATTTTTGAATTTTTTGCCTGTCTGTTTGTGTGTTTGTTTGTTTGTTTGAACGAGCATCACGCAAAAACTACTGAACCGATTTTGATGAAACTTTTTTTGTTTGATATCTTATTACCTGACTTAAAATCTATTATATAATTTGTGCGGACAAAGTCGCGGGTTAACGCTCGTATATTATTAAATTGAGTTAGTATCGAATCGATATCGACTTTTTAAGAATCGAATTCGAGTTTACATACGCCAAGGTTTTTGATCAAAAGCCTGATTTAATCATTAAATATTTGTTTTTATTTAGTCTGTTTTTTGTCCCACTGCTGGGCAAAGGTCTCCCCTCTTCTTCTCCAATCCTCTGTCCGTCCTACCTATTTAGGGCTGTAACATTAGTACCGCAATAGCTAGACAGTCAACATTTTCACAGAATGTGTGTGCATTATTAAGGCGCATTTGCTAACAAATAATAAAAATGTCAAAAAATTTAAAATTAAGAGATATCCTCATATTTTCTTCTTGCTCTTTCGTAAAAATGGTAATACATACAAGCGTCAAACTCAGTGTTATTATAGAAAAACTCTAAAGTATAACAACAAATAATAAAAACCAGCCAAGTGTGAGTCGGTCTCGTGGTAAAGGTGCCAGAGAAAAATTTTTTATGGTAATTATGTTGTGTGCTGGTGTGGTACGGAGCCCTCGGTGCGCGAGTAGCCCGACTCCCACTTGACCAAATTTTTACAATTCAAAGCAATATTGTCTACACACATTTGTGTCAATTTAAATGCTATGAACTTGCGCTGCGTAGCAACAGCGCTACGCCGTAGCAATTTTGTAGCGCTATAAAAGTCCTAGTAAATTTCGTACAAAGCTCATAACAATAAATAAAACGTATAATTTAACAAGAAAGTACAATAAGGTACAATTCAAAAGTTTTTCTTTACAAAGTAAGGTATAATAAAAGTGTGGTAATGAACGAGTGTCCGCGGCAGGTACTGCGGGCGCGGACTGAATCGAATTAAATGTAACTTTATACGCATTTGGTTTGCTAAGCGTGACGACGATTGTGGGAGGGGGGGGGGGGGGGGGAATTTTCTTTACATCCTATTTATATTATGCTACCAATGTAGATATGCGCATTTTTCGTCCACTGCTGGACATAGGCCTCCCCCAAGGATCGCCATAACCGGTCCTGCGCTGCCCTCATCCCACGGGTTCCCGCTGCCTTCACAAGGTCGTCGGTCCACCGTGTGGGGGGCCTACCCACGCTGCGCTTTCCGGTACGCGGTCGCCACTCGAGAACTTTTCGGCCCCATCGGCCATCGGTTCTGCGAGCAATATGCCCCGCCCACTGCCACTTCAATTTAGCAACTCTTTGGGCTATGTTAGTTACTCTGACAAGTCTAATAAAGCATGGTGATGAGAAAATAATTAATTTCACAAAAAAAAAGAAATGGCTGTTTAAAGCAAAATTTTAACCTATATAAGTAATAGTACACTGAATCAAATGTGTGAATCAAATATGACCAAAACCATACATTTTTATTCAGATGAGGGGGGAAAATGCCCGAGCCACTTTTAAGTGGTAATTAAATATCAGCCGCATTCCATTCAAACAGAGCTGAAAATAATGTACAACAGTAAAATATAATACAGCGGACAGCCAAAGAACCTTAGGGGTTAAAACGTGTTTGCTATTTGTATGAAGACTGCAATGTTCACTGTCCTCTTAAGGGTCAATTCAGATTAGGCAGGAAAATTCTCGATTATGTTGGAACATGTTCTTTGGCCGCCATTCCCACCTAGCGGAATACGATGTTGCTGTCTTCTGGATTATATTCTACTGTTGCATATTATTTTCAGATCTGTTTGAATCGAATAAGTGTAAGGTTTTAATAATATCACGTGTTTTTGTAATTTTGTTTCTGTTCAACAAACCTCTTTTAATCTTCTAATACCCAAAGCTGGTATTTTTAGCTGAAATAAATAATATTTTATTAATTATATTAAAATTGGTGTTAAAAAAAGGCGATATCATTCAGTTAACTGTCCATTATATAATGTTGATATTTAATTGCCACTGTAAAAGTGCTCAATAATTCTAATCTGAATTGACCCTAACGCTTAGGGCCTAAGCTTTATCTTGTCGATACATTAGGCAGAGACAGTAAATAGCCACAAAAACAGATTTATTTGATATAACGTAAAAAACGCACCCTCGACCAACGACGGTACTCTAAAATAACGGAACCGGAAATTACGATTCTTCACAACAACTACTGTTACGGAAAATGCGTTCAGAATCTCTTTGAGTAAACACTTTGATAACAACGAACAATCAAACGAAACTATACCTTATTCCTTTAACTTTAAAATCTAGTTTGCTTCAGCACGGCACAGCGGCAGGAGAAGAGAGACTGATTAAATCATCGAGTACGTAATTTGATGCAAATTTTTCAGCCCTCCTCTCCCCTTCCCCTTTCGGAACCCGCAGCCTCACCCCCTCCGTCGCCTTCAATGTTGGAGATAAATTTTAAGCACAAGGAGTAAAAATAAAATTTTTTAATGATTCGTTTTACATAAATTCATGACCAAATAACTAAGTTGTTCACAATATTATACGGGGTACTTCAGACTATCCAACATTGAAATTGTGAAAAAAGTACCTGCTGTTCCATAGAAGACTTCAATGGTGACTCGACCCAAATGTATGAAAAAGCTGATTCTTTTTTGCGATTTCGTTGGCTTCATAGTGAAAGTTGCCTACCCTGATAAATGGGAGTGAATGTTGGGTATGGAATAAAAGGAATGAAAGTCGAGTGAATGCAGTTGAAATGCGCTCCTTACGAAGTATGTGTGGTATTACTTTAGTTGATCGAATCAAGAACAGTGTGATAAGGGATTGGTGTAAGTTGAAGGATGATATTGTAACAAGGATTGAGAGGGGTATGCTTAGATGGTTCGCTCACGTAGAGAGAATGAATGAAAGAAGACTTACGAATGAAATTTATCAGGCAAAGATGAGCGGAAGTGTTGGGAGAGGCCGTCCGAGGAAAACATACCATGATCAAATCAATGATCTTTTCCAAAAAGGACAAGTGCGTAGCACCCTCAATCGGAAGTGCATGAAAAGATGAGGTGTGTCAGAGTCGTAGCGTGTGGCGGTCCGTGGTCTCTGCCTACCCCCATGGGACAATGGCGTGAGCTTATGTATGTATGTATGTCATAGTGAAAGTTGGTCAGTTTAATGGTCTGGAGCACCCCTTTTAATATGTACCGCATTTAACGGAACATTCTGTATACATAATGGATGTATTAACACGTTCCGGGACAGTGAACTAGACACAATAGAACTTTTATTGTTATCACGGCTATAGGCGGTCACTGTCCCGGAAGGTGTTAAGATCTAGAGTGCGATTTTTGAAACTCATTCGCTGAGCTCAGCAGTTGAAAATGTCAAAAGTACTACGGAGATATGCATCTTTCTACTGCTGACGTGACTTTCAAAAATTGCACTCCCGAAGTATGATTTTTGAATGTCAAATCAGCAGTAGAAAGATGCATATCTCCTTAGTAATTTTGACATTTTCAACTGCTGAGTTCAAAGTATGAGTTTCAAAAATCGCACTCCTAGGCATAAACAATAATCACAGACGCATCATTCTTCTAGTATACACAATATTAAACGAGTAATTGTACCTAAGCCTTATAACCCAGTCGTTTTACTGTTTGAGCCGGGACTAATTAATACTTGTTGTTTTTTTTTTCGGTATAGTATTTAAAAGCTAATTTGAGCCTTGAAATATACCAGAATTAAAATAAAACACGTCAGCAACATCACCAAATTTAAAATTTAGTATTTATTTCGTTCTAAAAAACCTGATGGTAAAATATTTTTTTTGCACTTTTTTAAGGCTTTACCATTATACATACTTCAAACATTGTCTTAATGTTTTTGTCTACTTAGAAGGCTTTGAAATACATTAGTATTTTCCTAATAAATACCTCATTTTTACATTTCAATGCATATTTTATTGCTCAAAATTCCTTTTTATTTTTAAATCTAATTTAAATCCGTGCATTGGTATTTATATTATTAAGTTACAACCCTTCTGGGCGATACAATTTTGATTTCTATGTTGCGTAGTCCATTTTTTTTTACCCCTACTGACAAAAGTCTGTAAAATTACTGGGCTATTAGACCAAAGCCCTGCTGTGCTATTTTGTCTCTTGACTAACACTATTATATAAGTGTAAAGTAACACAGTGTCACGGGCGCGGAACTAATAAATACCTATGTAACCTGTGGCGGTGCGACGTGACACGTGTTGCCCGAGTTGCCCCTCTCCGAGCCTAGCGCCGAGTCATAGACAAACTTACCTTATAGACTCCGAAGACATAAATTGAAGGGCCTGTTAGTCAGCCAGGTGTGATCAATGCGGATTTAATTCACTGGATGCCGTTTTCCAGACAAAATGACGGTTTATGAGCTACAAGGTGTCAGTCTTAGAAAAAGTATATGTCTAGAATGAGCCCCACGCTTCTACCGTATAAAAGAGCCCAACTTTCTTAGTTTAGAGGCCAGTGCTGGTTGCAATTTTTTTCGACGCTTTCCTAGCTTCGATAGTAGTTAGATCGTAGGTGTCAGTATAGAGAGTTGCACTACTTGAAAAGGTGATTATATGAATCACCGTATGTATGTCATCATTTCATATTTGGTTCAATTTTGACCCACCCTAGTGACATCTTCGTGACATTGTTTTTCCAATTTTTTTTTGATACGAAGTAAAATGCGAAACTTTTCTACTACTACTACTACTTTGAACTAAACTAGATGTCTGTTAGTTAACTTGTCTAAGAGCCGAACAAGAGCGGGTTCGTATGTTTAAACAAAACACCTTGTTCTAGGAAACTCATACGAGGAAGGATGAGGTAGCAATGAGCTTAATGCTGACGAACAGAATTAATACAAAATATGAACATTCGCCATGTGAATGTTAATTATAATTAGGTAGAAACAATATACCACATACATCTTTCTCTAATCTAATAAAATTCTCGTGTCCGGTGTTTGTAACAAAACTCCTCCGAAACGGCTTGACCGATTCTTATGATATTTTGTGTGTATATTTATTAGGTCTGAGAATTGAAAGTAAAGTAAAAAAAACAGGTCAAGTGTGTGTTGGGAAAAAAAACGGGCGTTGCAACGCACGCCGGGCAGTAGCTAGTAATAATATATAAATTCACTGTCCATTTACCTTTTCAGGGTCCTTTTTATCCCCTGTTAGTAAGTACTGTTTGTCATATTTTGTGTTAAACATATTGTATTCTGTTAAAATGAAAACTTACCAAATTGGAATAAATTGAATAATATATACTAACTAATGATGACAAATATCAGGTACAAATCTAAAATAACGTATTCAGAAAGCTAGCATGTGTCCACCATAAACACATTGTGATAAATCTCTCGCAAAAATTCTACAAGACCAGCGGCCGTAGTATGGCAGCGTGATACAGCGCTATCTCGCTTAAGCTCTTTTTCTATTTTCTCATCACCTCAAAAAGGATTCGTCGTGAATTTATGTTTATGTAATGTATGTACCTACGAGTACATACAAATTAAGTAACGTGTGGAAACCTTGTGGAATTAATTTTTAATATCAATCATGCAATCAAGCAATTAAGATTATGATTATGATTAATCAGTACCATATATGGATTTAGAACAATACATATTTCCAGCTTCCTGGTACCATACAACTATTAAATAATCTGTGACCATACGACTTTGATTTGTATGTAGTATTGCAACAGATTATTTAATAGTTACTACGTATTTAATATAATAATACGCTTCAATGACTATTCACTTCAAGAACAAATTATTCATTATAACAAACATGACCGACAGACGCCCGCGCCCGCGCCCCGACCCTGTGGGCGGGGACGACATGAAGTGATTAACGACCTCTCTACGAGCTATTGAATGCCCACATATTGCACCAGTTAGTTGCGGTGCCGCTTCTACTAGACTCTGTACTGTGCTGTGTAAATTAAAATATTCAGATGACGATGCAACATTTTATAAGTACTAAATTGTTTAGTTAATTTTAATTTATTTCAGCATACGCTCTCGACTATATTCTACATGTGGATAGTCAAAGATCTTCTTATTGTGTCATATTCAGAACATCCTTTTTTCACTAGCAGTTCCAAAACTCAAGTCCCTATCAATGTGTCCTATCGTAGAGTTACTTTGTCCTGGTGATGGGGGATTTTTTTCAACGTGTCTATGTCTAGGACAAAGAATATAAATATACTAACGTATATCTAGGATGAATGGAATAATAATGTAATTTTTATCTAAAGATAGATTTTTGACAGTAATAAGTTGGTACTGTTCTACGTACTGTCTGTTAAAATAATTCTTCAACAGATATTATAATATTTTGTTAGGTGTGTAAGCGTAGACAGAACTTTCTAAATCTATGGAAAATTACCAATAAAATATGAACTTGCCATTACGATTGTGGATGTAATGTCTGAAATAAAGATTGTTTTTATTACGTCAGAAGTCCACATTTTTCAACACTAACTATTTAAGAGGCGTAATTTTTATAACGTTTTTCCTTCATTTATATTTTAGACTTATTATAATGGAACAAACACCAATATACATAATTAGCTCGACGATCATAATGGACGATGGAGGAAAAGGAAGGATAATATCAGATTTTAATAATATCAGTTTCAGCATTGACAAAGCACAGTTTAAAGTATTATAAAATAAATATTAGTTTAGCATATTTATTGGAACAATTAAGACTTAGTTGAATAGACTTGACTTTGAATTGGGTCCTATCATTATCTCAGAGAGTTTCAAACAATTATAAACTTTGTTAAAATATACATAAAGGACGAAAGTCTTATGAAACTGTCACCGCTTTTAATTGAAATCCTATCTTTTGTTATACAATATTAAGCTTATATCTCAGAATTTAGAATATCTTAGCCGCTTAGTGCGCGGGCTCCAATGTGCTATCATATGCTGGATTGGCTGCCGAGGCCATGAGTAAATCCCCCCCCCCCCCCCCCCACAGACAGAAAGGTTCGACAGTCGCGCCAGTTGACAATCTATGGGTGAACCCACACCCGGTACACGGAGCGGTACTATGTATCGGGGCCGGAGTAGGACAAGTATTTGTTTAGGAGCCTGTTTGAAATTGAGTTTGCTGCGACGTGCGATCCTTGCTTCTGTCAATACAATAGTGTACAGCAGGGATCACGAACCATTATTTTTAATTTATTTTATTTAGGCTCACCAACATATCACTAGCAGAATTAAATGTCAATAAGCGCCTAAATTATAGGAAGGTTTCTATCACTACCATTTAACAAGTTATGGTACAAGTAAAGTTATAAAATAACTACATTTTCTTGTAAGTATTATATAAAACTATACAATAACTAAATAATTACATACAAATTTAACATTTATACGTGCCAATAATGCTAATAAAAAAAGGTTTTTGAAAAAGAATCTTTTAAAAAGTCACATCAGTATTTCGCGTGCCACCTACACTACGACACATCAAAATAAGAAATAATCTTATAACCAAGAGCTTGTCAGTTCTGTCCACCCTTATAATGTGTTTATGCATACAAAAATCGAATTTGAATAACTGGAACCGAAACATCCCCTTTTGGGGAAAACAATAATTGAAGTGAGAAAAAACTTCTTTAGAGCCGTTGTCATATGAAACTCGATGAAACGAAAAAGCGACCCTAAATATTTTCTGAAGATTTCACTTCTTCCGCGTGTCAACATGTTTTTTTATAAACATGATTCACAAGCTCAATTTACCTAAGGGAGATATTTGGAATCTGTTTTTACTGGTAATAGAATGGGAATGATAAGCTTATAGTCGACTATCGCTCAAAACCATCCTTATCGCAAATTATAGGTAGCTTCAACCACCTCCCACCGAAATAAACAATGCTAAACCAAAAATAACAAGGCAGAAAATCCGCAATTAATAAAAGTTTAAAAGAATGTTTAATTCTGAATGCTTGCGTCGAGATAAAAGCAGTAAATCCTCTCCGAGAATGTAAATGAAGAGAACAAGCTGAGACAAGGTGCGAGTGTCGCTTCAATCGTTTATTATAATTACAAGGAGCCCTCTGATTACACTAGATGAAGGGTCGATGAACTCCAAGACTTATGGAGTACCTTCTTGTGTAATAAAATGCAAGGTTACGTATATTAAGAGAGATGTTCTTCTTATGTCTGTGTGTGTGAAGGCATCATCATCATCATCAGCCTATACAACGTGCTAATGAATAAGCGCAAAACATCATACACCCCAACTGATTTCCACAGAAATAATTGCTTTGAAATGATAATTTCATTATTCGTATTTTAAGTTTACATGGAAAAATTATTTGTTATCATCTCAGAAATGAATGAAAACGCTAGCCTGATCATGCATACATTTTATGAATCTTGTTTTGGTAGTGAGAAGGGTGAGTGTGCTCGTGTGGTGAGTTGACATCATCCTCTTAGGTTGACAATTGACATCGAGTTCAATGAATTTTAAATTATACAAACAAATTATTTCATATTTTGAAAAAATGTAACCAATAATGTTGAAACCTTGATAATTTGATTCTGCTCTCGATTCTAAACCAACTATTTTCTAGTTTTGCGTTTATGCATTAACATAAACACGTTGTCAACGTCCCATTGCAGGACACATGCTTACCCTCAGGGAAGGTGTATGCACGTCAGTTCACCACGCATGCCCAATGCCGATTGGTAGACTTCACATACACATTAGAATTTCTTCTTCAGTGCGTACGCAGGTTTCCTCAATATGTTTTCCTTCACCGTTTAAGCCTATTAGCACCTCCCCTTAAACTTTAAGGGGATGGTATTTCATATAAAATTAAACATTGAAAATTATAAGTTTCAGAAGGGGAATTGAACCCGCAATGTCCAAACCGGGGAATTGCTTTTTCCAATTTAGCTACTAAGCCACTACGCCAGAGAACCTATTCCGTCTTTAAGGGGCGTGGCGCCATCTACTGGAGTTAATACAAACTAACCAGTTTTCAATTATTAATTTGATTCCAAAAGTCTATGCTTCATTAAGACCATAAATCAAAACGTGCCACGATTACACTCATACATTAAAATATCTTAACGACGCCCTTATCTTGGCGGAACTATCTCCTGCCTGTAAACGTCCCACGTCCTATGACGTCACAGGTCCCGACTGCACCCGGACGAGATGGTCCGACTTACAAGTGGGACGCTTCCGGTTCCGGACCCACTAGACCGGACCACGCTCATATCCGGATAGCCGGACGGTGTGTGAAATGCGGCTAATGGTTCTAAGAGCTTGTTAGCTGTTTACGGAAACATTGTGAAGTCAGTCGGTATCTGTTAACTCAGTATTATAACCGAGGAGTACCAACACTGACATTTGTCGGTAATATACAGGGTGTAAAATCAAATGCGTTACATATTGAACAGGGAGCTTTAGACTATTAAACTGAACAGCTTTCACTATGGAGCCCACATTAAAATCGCGAAAAAAACGGTGTTCCGTAGAAAATTTCAATGGCAATGGTGCCTCCTATGTATGGAGCGGAACACCAAGAAGAAGATAGTTTCAAAGTTGACGAAGACCTAGTGTTGAAGATTTACATACACATTTTAATTAATATAATATTATATTTTTAACGGAAATCTGACAAAGCACAGAAATTCGATTCTAGATTGGAGAATGTTAAAGTAACTGTTAATATCAAATAGTCTCATTATCAGTGATAAGCTAGTACGTACTCTGTACGCCAGACATATAACGTGTAAAAACCATAACACATGGTTTTGTAGGACTATAATTAAAACATTTATATCGAAACTTATTATTAATTAAATAAAGAATAAAAACTCGTGTATAAAAATTTTCATGGACTTTAATTTGTTTATACATATTAAAAAAAATAGAACAAAACTTAGTTTTGTTTCAAAATTGGTTCAGTAATTATTTCAAAACTGGTTCAGCAAAAAATTTTTAGAAATCGTTTTCAGGTTTTGATTTCACAGATCTTAGATGTTGAGTAGACAACTATTTGTATACTAACCGCTTTATAACCTTTATTTTAAAATGTTTGTGTTATAATATAAGGTTTTCCCCAACAGTAAGTAGAGTATAATGTGTCTGTATGTATATTCAACACACGCCCATCTTTTAACAATGTCAGTAACGCTAATTAGTAAGTAATTGTAGGTCGCTTTGTGACGCTGGAGCAGTGCTTCCCAATTAGTGGTACGCGTACCCCCTGGGGGTCCGTGAGGTTGCTTAAATGGAGGGGTACGCGAGGCAGTCTCTTGACTAAGGTTATTCATATCAAATAGCTGTTTTGTGCAAAGAAAAACATTCATATGGTCCCATCGAAATTTAAAGATTTTCATTATTACAAGATTACACAGCAATAAAGAGTTGGTTATATGGAAGGCACCGATAGCGCCATTTATTGGCTCTCACTTACTACTAACTTATTAATTAACACAGTTGCAGCACAGAGTACTATAACTAGTTTGCAGAAACGCTAATTAGAGTTAATCCTCCGTTAAATCTCTTGCTACAAGACAAAAAGTGAGAGCAAGAGATTTCATGGAGGATTAACTTTAATGAGCGTTTTTGTATCTGAGTGTCAGATTTTAAAGTTAATAAATTGTGAAAAACTAAATTTACACCTCAATAGCTCAGTCAGTAGTTAACCTGCCTGCTGTGTCAAGGGTTGCGGGTTCGAAACGCATCCCATAAATATTCATATTTGTCAAAGAACGTACGAACCTGCAACCTTCGGATCAGCAGGCAGATTTACTATCAACTGAGCTTGCCAGGCGTCTAGCTTGTATTCGTTATTTGCCCTTTGAGGTTTGAGCCCCAGGCTATGTTTTTTTTCCAAAAGCATAACTTCCAATCTTTTCCTCCTCACCGTTATAGAAACGACAACAAAACCTCTAAATTAAAGCAGTGATAGCCTGTCAAATAAATTCATCGGTAGACCTCAGACGTCAAAACAAGTTCTAATCAATTTCATAGAAATGAATCCGGCAGTCCACCATTGCGTATGATTACTTAAATAAGACAAGTAATCTGATTCCACAGCGTTAGTTATGTAAGTTATACCTGTGACTGTAGGCCTGGCATGTCACCCCCCAGAAAACCACATTTTTTTCGCCTAGAATGCCATCCCCGACAAAACGATAAAAATCATAGAGAAATGGGATGAGATCATGGGATCAAACCTGTCAGCGCAAAAAATCTGCTGTTCCATACTAGTTGAGTAATGCCTACTCGACTCAAACGTATCTTCTTCTTATCGTGTGGGCAGAGCCCTGGTGTCAGAGTTTTTCAGACCGCCTTAAAAACGTATAAAACAGCAGATATTTTTTTGGTCTGACAGGTTTGCTCTCATTGTATAAGTTGTTCAGTTTGAATGTGGTTTAAAGGTTAACGATACTTTTCTTTACACCTTGTATAGTTGTAAGCATATGAATGCGAGCATACAAACAATTGAGACGCTGCCGCTGTTTGTTTTACTAGTAGAGTAAAGGTAATAAAATAGCTCTCACAGGAGGTCGGGTCGGGTCGCTGGCGAGTAATAAAACACTTTATTAACAACACCTTAAAGTGCAATATACGAGTTAATACCATATCGTACCCAGATACTAGGGTTGACAGATAGAGGTTTATAAATTCCTGGATATTTCTAGGAACGGTGTTGGAGTCCCAAGTTGGAACTGTTGGATGGAAGATAGAAAATAAAAAATTACTATTTAGGTTTTTAGTGGTATTCTTAAAGAGAAAAAAATACAAACTATTGTCAAACAAATGTATTTTAGGTAAAAGCTCCGTTAACTAACAATCCTTACATACATTAAATAAGTATAGGATCTTAAGAATGAAAGGTACGGAATAATATGCAGAATTAACAATCTTAAAACTACATACATTTTGGCCATAGAGTTGAAAAAACTTGCCTCTGCTTTGGTGTCGTAATTTAATAAAAAAAACTATATTCGGGAATTCAGGGACAGTAAAGTATAATTACTTACTGGAAACTGGATAATACTAAAAATTCCCGGACTTTCCCGGATTTCCTGGCCATCTGGCAACCCTAACAGAGATTGAGACCAGATGCCGCTGTAAAGGAAAGTAATACTCTTTAAATTGTATTTCCTTTCGTCACAATGAGAAAAGTAATAACTCTTATTGTAGTATTATCTAATTAAATTAATGGAATACGGCACATATATATTTTTCTATGAGAGTGATGACTGATGATTTCACGTTTCTGCCCCTTTATTTGACTGTCCCCACCATGTGCAATTCATAAATTGTTTCCACGCACGAAGGAAAGAAAGAACCGGGGGTATCGCAAGGCACTTAGGTCCGTCGCCAATTTACATTAGGTCATTACGTCACAGTGGGCGTGGCCTATGATGCTCAGTTCGAAGCTTACCGCCATTCTTTTTAGTATGAGGGGTTTTGTCATCTAAAGCGATGAAGTGCGCTGTTCCAGGATTCGGTTTTAAGTATTGTACCCACCATATCCCCCATCCCTGCATTTTTGGCGACACTTACTTCGACAACAATATTTCTTTGTGACACCTCCCCTTTTTTCTGTCCTCCATGTCTCCACGCGACACGCCGCACCATCTACCAGCCACCAGCCACCTGTTGGTCCTCCCAGGTATACCCTCCCGCCTCACGGTACGTCACGTCGCTCGGTGCTTCAATATACATCTTTCTATGTACCTAATAGATCACTGACCCATTTGTTACTGTTCTGTCTGGAAAGTTAGTAACAGAACAGACGGGCTGCTGGAAGCGAAACTAGGCGTAATTTGATGTACGAACTTTAGCTTCTTTCTTATACTTGCAGAATTTGAAATATCTAAGCCGCATTGACCTGCAAGGTATATTATGTACCTATCATATTATTATTTACGAGCGTTAACCCGCGACTTCGTCCGCACAAATTATATACCAGATTTTAATTCAGATCATAAGCTATCAAACAAAAAAAGTTTCATCAAAATCGGTTCAGTACTTTTTGCGTGATGCTCGTTCAAACAAACAAACAAACAAACACACAAACAAACAGACAGACAAAAAATCCAAAAATTGGTGATATGGAATCAGGGACACCTAAAAACCATATCATAACTTTTTTTTGCTAATATCTTCAATGTACAAACAAACTTCCTGCTACAGTTTTATAATAGTTTAGATTGATTAATAATACCTAACATAATGCCAATCATTGGTACATACAGACATAACCTCACGACCACAATTACCTTCAGTACGGCTAGCGTACCACCAACGACAAAACGATAAAAACCTCATGCGCGCTCTTTATCAACGTATTATAACAAAGATGGAGGCACATCTCCTGTTAAATGTTGGACAAATAAGCGAAAATTAGGAACAAATAAAAATACCTACAATATCCATAAACTTGCCTAGTCAGTCAGCCAGTTTGTCTTCTTGTATGACTAAAAATAATAAATCAAAGTAATAAATGAGTTTCTAAACAGACTATACTTTACCCGGCTTCTTCCAAGTTACAACTCAATATGGTTATCAATTTAAGTAAATAGACAACAAAATTATGCGGTGTCTGGTACACAATATTAGTGTACAAGCATATACTTATCTGTAGATATCTCGTCAAGCGCAATAGTAAACAACAGTGTAGTAACAAGGCCTCCACACCACACAACAGGTGGTCGGGCGTCCCACGAGGCCCCTCCGTCGTGCGGTCGCGCGGTCGTGCGGTCGCATCGCACACCCGACAAGCGTGATCATATTTATTTATGAGCGAGCCGGGTTTGAATAGTGCCCCGGGTCGCCTAGGGGGACCATGTCGACCGGGTTTATGTAGATTGATTATAAATTGTCAGTTTAGAAAGATATGGTTTATCCTATTTCAAGACATGTTAAAACCACATAATATTATTATGCTTAGTTTGGAAAACAACAATTGCAAAAATTGGTATAGCTATATTTAGTTCTCGGTTTGAAATATTTTAAGCTTAAGCACTATTATTTAAGGTGGTTTCAGTTCATACAAAAGTTTGACGCACAATACGCGTAGACGGAATCAATAAAAGTAATATTTTATATATGGAAAAATAGTTTAGAAAATCTAGATGCCGTGTCACAATTAACATTTACAATTTATAATATAATTACGAAGATACAAAGCTTTTACATTTTGTATGAAAAATTTCAAAGCTTTATATCTTCATAATTATTTCATAAATTGCAAATGTTATTTGTTACGCGGCATCTAGATTTTCTAAACTATTTTTCTATATATACAAAGTTACTTATATTAATACCGTCTACGCGTATTGTGCGTCAAAGTTTTGTATAAAATTGACCCCTCTGCAACCACCTTAAACAACTATAATTTTAACAGGTATTTATTATTATGATGCTATTTAGTTGCTGTTCAAAATATATGCTCAGTGGAATATTTATTTCTTCTACCAATGCTTTAAAACTTCTGGATTCTTAAAGATGATTTCATTGAAAAATTTAAAACTATCAATTTCCCAATGTTTTACTTAGGGCTAGCGCGATTTCAAATCGCGACCTTTCCCTTATAAAACCTTCGATTAAATCATGCCTCGGGTAGACATGCTTTAAAACGACTACCGCTTACTTTTAACATACATCGCCATGTCCAATATTACTTATCCATTACCGGAATTCCGTCGTCTTACAACAACAAAGATTTAAAAGTCAAATTGAAAGAGTTCTTCTCTAACTTTGAATTCGAATTGTAATCCCTAAAACCTTAACCACTTAGATTAAATCCAAGAAAAGCACACATATAATCTCAAATCTCCTTAAACTATTATCCCGAGCCCGCATCACAGCATGGACACCCCACCTCATACACTATTCACGAGTCGAGATTGGCGGCGTCTTCACACCACTCTCACATACATACACACATACAAGCACACAAACTATACGGACACGTGTAGGTGATATGCATATACGATCACCTTTTTGTATGCAAAAATGGTTTTCTTTTCAAGTCTTAAATAGCTGGTAGGGAAGAAAATGTTGAGAAATACAGAGTGTAAGGGAACCGCTTCCGAAAATTTAATATGAACAACTTTTACTATATGACCAACTATGAATATAAAAAATTTATACTATATATAAAAAATTATAAATACGCCGTTTTAAAACGGAACTATTTTTTTGTGCCATTCGCAGTGGAGACGGCAGGCCCTTGGGGACATGAGGCAAAGGCTTTTGTGAGGGATCTGGGCAAACGTATGAGAGAAAGGGGAAATGATTTCCGTGTTGGATCGTACTTGGTCCAACGCGTGTCTTTAGCTATACAACGCGGAAACGCAGCAAGCATTATGGGCACGTTTGGGCCAGGTACGGCTAGGGGCGGACTTTTCGATTAAGTTTTTGACGAGGCATGTTGCTGAAGGAAATTGTTTTTTTTTTAAGGAATTTTGACGACGCATGTTGCTGAAGGGGTATTTGTAAGCAATTTCGACGACGCATGTTGCTGAAGCAGATTCTGTTACAATTTAAATTATTTTTGATTATTTAAAAAAATACTATTTATTAAATATAATGCTATATAAAAATTTTTTTTTGTTCTGAAATTTGTTCATATTGATGGTACTTTCACCCCGGAAGCGCTTCCCTTATACCCTGTATAGTTGGTGGTTGATTTGGCCCGGAAAAACTGGTTTTATTTCCAGCTTCTGAAAAGAAATGATGCAACTTCAGAATTCAGTATTAAATCATTACATCAGTTAACTAAATACATCTAGTTCTACAGTTTTTGAGAGTTACGCGGTTATTATTCAAACACACAGTATAGTAGTTATTCAGTTTCAATGCTGGGCTTAATTTAAAATTTGTATGGAAATCTTTGACCCACGGTACTTTTGAAACTACAGGGTCTTTCTTAATATGCTGACACTTTTTTAAGAGGATGGTCAGACCATCAAACTGAACAACTTTCTCTATAGGACCAACAACGAAATCGCAAAAAAAATCTGCGGTCCCATACATTTGGCTCGAGGAGGTTTGCAGTTTTGTATGGAAGAGCAGATTTTTTTGCGATTTCGATGTTGGTACTATAGAGAAAGTTGTTCTTTTTGACGGTCTGATAATCCCCTTAAAAAGTGTCAGCATAGAAATAAGTATAAAAAATGGCAACAATTAATCAATCATTTATTTATTTCAAGTAACATTGACTCATAATTTTGTATTCTAATGTGTTCTGAGTTCAAATATTACTTTACCAATTTTCGCCTACACAATTCTGCAAACGAAACGTTATCTCTAGACTTCCCGTGTCTATATAATATGATGAATGATATCATAATACATCTTCACGAAGACAAAGAGGCTGGCTGAAACGTAGTCTTTACCGAGTTATAGAAGTAGGTTCTAAAATCTTCTTAGCATAATAACATAACACTTTGAGAGCGTATTGTACGAATCTCTTGTATTTTCTTCTATAGTCTCTGCCGCGTACGAGTTCGTAAAACTTTATTACAGTTTGAACGACATTTTGGATGCTAATTAACACGACTTCTATTTAATAGCATTATTCTTCCCTAAAAAACGACATTGTCCTCTGGAGTGCTGAGCTGATCCGAGATGTTGATCAGGTCAGGAACTTATCTATACTACTAAATATCTTTCAAAGCTGAAGCAAGCCTCGCTTCGAAACTTTATGACAATATCTATGTTCAGTAACATAAACAAGTAGGTAGATAACTACAAAACACATTTATTTAAATAAATAAATAACGCTCACAGGCACATACATTGTAACGATCCCAGCAAAGCACTATAGGTTGTTTATAATGGCAAACTATACAACAACGGCACTAACATATAAACATCCATGACCGAACCGGGATTCAAACCCAGGACCCTGGTATGGCAGTCCGGCGTTTCACAAAAATAATTAGTTAAAGTCTACACAAACCAAGCAGTCAGCACACGCTCCGTCAATCATTCATAACGCAACAGCCAGTAATCAGAAGTGCAATTCACTGAGCGTCACATCGCTGTCAAAAACGTCGACGAGCTCGCATCCTTCAGATTGTCGGAGATTTTATATGAGTTTTACCAAAGTTTTGCACATGAAATTGAAAGCTCGCCGACGTTTCAACGACGAATTTAAGGATGTGACGATGTTTGAGCTTAGTGAATTGCATTAGTTTTGCACATGAAATTGATAGTTTGCCGACATTTTAGTGAATTGCATTGCTGAATTACTAGGTCAGCCACCATCAATGCGCGCAAAATTTGTTACATAATATTCTAGTAGTAATCTTTAAAAATATGTATATTATGACACTAAGAAAGTAATTCTATCGAATTCTAATTTTAACTTATTACGTTTAAAATTGAGTAAAATACAACTGAAATCTTTGCTTAATCTAACATGATCGTTGCTTAGCTCCTCGCTAACCTGACTGACTGAATCTGATATGGTTCGCGCAGTGGCCTAAACATTTTTCCAAAATTTTGGAAACAGTAGCGATTCATCTGGCTTCCTCAGCTGTGGTTCACAGAAATCTAACATAATCGTCGCTTCTCTCCTCGCTAACCTAACCGACTGAATCAGATGACGTTGTAAAATCCGTGACTGACTTGGTAAATTAGTTGGTGATGTATAAATTAATATGACAAGAAAAAATTATGGTTGTTTTATTCTTAATAATTTCTTTGAAATATTTTGTTGGCGTTGTAAAATAGACGAATTAGTTTATTAGAAGCATTCTTATTTTTTCTTTGCTTGTTGATATAAAATCAGAAGATGGGATCTGTGGTCGAAAAGAAACTCCGTGGCATTTTAAGTCTTCTATTTTTTATATTGTTTCTTGAGCTCAGCGTTCCTTCCCTGTGCAGTATATTAATAAACGGTAAACACCGACAACGGAGTTGGAGCAGTCTCCTTCGAAATCTCTTATTGTCTATCATACTAAAATGTGAGAGATTAACCAAAGAGATGTAACTAGTTAATATTGAATGTCTCTGAGTTTAACTATCAGTCTCCACACGAAAAAAATCGGCCATTTCATATAAAACTGCAGTACATAGGGGACACACATGTATGGGATAACGGATCAAAAAAATCTACGTTTTCTGGTCAATTACGAGAACGAATGACCAGGGCCCTGTTTAATAAACATCGCTGGTTACTAATGACGCTAAACTTGCAGTAGGTAACAATGTCCGAGCATTCTCAGTAATGTACTCTGAATTGTCATTGTCAATTGTCGCGTTTATTATACAGGGCCCTGTATTCAGACAGTGTGTTCGGTCTCAAGGCGGTGACCTCCCGATCTAACAGAACTGCGCAATATTGTCGACACTATTTGTATTCATGGGGTCAGGTATGAATTCGAGAGCATTTCTGATTGTGTGTATATGAAATAGCGACACGCGATGTTGCCATGTAGAGAAAAAGGTGAGATTTGAAGATTTTCAACAAGGTAGGTGGAAAACACAGGTACATCTCGGTTTAGTATCTAAAGAAATAGTATATATATAGTCACCATGTTGTTTGCTATTGTTGATAGAATACAATAGATAGATATACATAATATTGGGTCCTTTGATACATGAAAACATCTTGATAGATTAATAAATATAGAATCCTGTTAACTGTAAAAAAAAAAATTGCATGTAATCTCTATTTTTTTTGAAATATTACTGTACTATATTTGAAAAAAAAAGTACAGTTCCACCATGTATGATAGCTAGTTAGTAGATATAGTGAAACTTACATTCGTATCGTAGTTTGTAGAGTTGTGTCACGTACCGACATAATATCATACACTGACCTCATCTTCGATGGTGTTATGTCCTATGAAGGGATATTTGCGAGGGGTTGCGGGAGAGGGGGTCAGTTCTGTTGACACTTATTGGTGTTATTGTAGTAAAATATAATCATTATTTAGGCTTGAATAGAAAATTTCGAAGTTGCTAGGTAATATTTTGAAAGGTGGTAAAAACAAAACTCAGACTAGGCCTTTGCCTTGCAGTGAACTGTGTAGGTTGATGATGATGATGATGAGGGCCAGTTTTTGCATTTAAAATCGTCAGTAAAAAAGTTTCAAGTCATAGAAGATACCTTGAGAAGCTAACAGTTTCAGTCTCAATAAATTCATTCATCACAATTTCATGTTTTAAGTTGTTTAGTACGAGCGATGATGAGTCGATCAATCCAAAAAATATCACAGTACGATCATCATCCAGTATAACTTGATACCTATTAAAGCCAGCAATCCTATTTGCTCAGGTACCAAGTTAAACTGGGACTGTCTCGCGTTGTTGACGGTTTACCTAGTTAAATGAAAGGCAATCAAACAGAAAAAGAAATAGACTCAATAATAACAGCTAGCGAATTGCAGCGAGCGAGGGGACAAATGCTACACGTTGGAGCCACAAAGGCAGTGGGGAGCGGGGATAGAGGACAAGTACAATATATTGTCAAATAAAGGATCATTGGAGACAAATTTTCAAGGATAATTCAGATTATTTAGGACACCATGAAATTGTGGGAAGAAGTAGAAGAAAATTGATATTATAATTTGTGTTATTAATGGTATTATGCAATATTCCTGATAGGAGGGCTTTTCTCTGCAGTGGAATATAGGAACATGTATAACAAGAAGAAGAACACTGCAGAGAATAATAAAAAATAAATTTGAAGAATATGAAGAAGAGTTGTGCCGTCAAATTATTTCAGTGTGTATCATTTAGCTATTTAGAATGCAGAAATTCTACTTTACCCTAATATAGAGCAAGAGCATGATTTTGGTTGTCCCGCGCGGGACACCTGATTTCAGCATCTAAATCAGGACAATTCTCGCCAAAATCAGCACGTATGGCAACGCTTATAGTTAGTGTTAGAGGATATAGTGGCTGCCAACCGTTATATGAGCTGGGCAGGAATACACCGATGATAAAGAGAGGTCTATGTTCCAAAGCATATAGAACCCTGTCTCTGACAGGATGTGATGGTGATAGTTGATAATAGTACGTGCCGCTATACGGTAGTACTAGTATTTATTCAGTGCCACTAGTCGCTGATTCTATGGCCCCACGGAGTGCAACCGCGCTCATCATAACAATGCATCAATCTTTGTCCACTGTTCTGATCGCTTTTATTGCACCATCGTTTTATAAAACCTTTTATGAAATGTGTCACTATCTACCACATGAATTATTGCCGCATAGAGACAAAGCTTCATACAATAGTGCTACGATATATATACTACTGCAAAGTGCGGCTGTGTGCTTGACAATTCACCTACGAGTTCACCTACACGCTGCCTGAGGAAAAAACCGGCTAGGCCAGTGGACAATAATAATAATCGGACCCGATTCTCCAGAGTGCCCGGATTGATTTGGCCCTCACCTCTTGTCTTGCCTTAACCGGACGGCCAGGAGTGAAGTTGTAAGAGCGGAACCTATGCTCCAGGTTGGAAGTGTAAAATATCATAACTCCGGGACCTGCTGACTGGCGCTGGCAGACTCACCTCTCTACAACGTTAGCCGCTGAGTAGATGTTGCCTCCTTGTTACTCCTTGCGAACGGCCATTTTGGGGGCTCATCAAATGACTTGGCAAAGTCACCGTCTGTCAGTTTTTATTACGTCTCGAGTCTCTCCGCAATAGCCGTCCAAAAGTCCGGGCTACGGCCCTAAAATACCTGCTGAGATACATGATAATACTAACGATCTATAGGCGAGCGCGTCACATTATCATTTTGTACGCTTTTTAGTAGCGTTCTCTCTGTGTTAAATTGTCTCATGTACTTTTACCTCTCTAGATTATTCTACTCTACTGTGTCCAGATCCTATTTCAGAATTGTCATAAAAGTTTTAAATTTATTTCTCGGAAAATACATTTTAATAGCTAATAAGCTAAAAACCCACAAACTAACTAAAACAACAAAAATTTTACGGTGTATTGTAACCATAGATGTTGAGGCGTAGGTACTCCGCAAGAATAATGTTGATAATATATCTTAACACTTTTCCTAAAACCCTTCTTGAGCCTTAGCTAGCTGACTGATGATCACTCATTTATCTCAGAGTATAAATGTACCAGTAAAAGCCTCAGTCCAGTCCAGCATGTTTAGAATGGATTTCCACTGAAACGCGACGTGGGACAGCGTCTCGAGTCATCTTCAGTTTGATGGTCTAAACTCTAAACTACCCCTTTAAATATAACTAGTGTGTTTTGTTACAACCTGTATATTTGAACAAGTAATTGGTGGTCAGTACACAAGCACAGAGAGTATATTGTTCAGTGAGCCAGTGAGCCAGGCAGGCTCGCGGCTGTTATTGGTTTGTGAAGTTATATACAAATACAATACAATACAATAGTTACCTACATTAGTTCAGTCGTCGGTCAATAGTTTCTAAGTAACGAAGCATGTTGCAGCAATACAATTCAGTAAGCGCAAACATCTTCACAACCTTAAATTCGTCGTTGAAACGTCGGCAAGCTGACAATTCCATGTGTCAAACTCATATAAAATCTCCGACGATCTGAAGGATGCGAGCTCTATACAATATTAAAAGTATGTAAACCTGGTGCTAAGGATGGTGTGGGATCAATAACAAACAAAGACCTTTTGAGCAGATTTCCCACGTGGCTCCTTTGTATAATGTTTTTTTTAATCTTTATTACAAGAGCTTTGTCGCAAAGCGACTATGCCGCTCTTTGTAGGTATAATTTTTTTTATCTGACAATTTTTTTTATTAAAAACTCCTCCTTTTTTCGGTTAAAAAGTGCTAGAATCCGAGCTGGAACCATTGTATAAATTACGAGCGTTAACCCGCGACTTCGTCCGCACAAATTATATACCAGTAAGTTAAGTCAGATCATAAGCTATCAAACAACAAAAATTTCATCAAAATCGGTTCAGTAGTTTTTGCGTGATACTCGTTCAAACAAACAAACAAACACACAAACAAACAGACAGACAAAAAATCCAAAAATTGGTGAAATGGAATCAGGGACACCTAAAAACCATATCGTAACTTTTTTTTTTGTTAATATCTTCAATGTACAGACAAACTTCCTGTTACAGTTTTATAATAGTATATACTATAGATACATTTGAGTGGAGAGTAGGTAGGTACTGCAGATCTAATATTGGTACAGGAAAAGTAAACTAAATAATGACCAGAGGCAAAATTTGTACATCAATGAAACTTCGTTTTTTAACTTTGTCTTGGCACTTAAAATAAGGATTGCAGAGTCCACCCAAAATTTTTACCCCTTCCTATGGATAGGAGGAAAATATTGGAAAATTCTCATTTTACAAACTAGGCGAGTGAAGTATCGTTTTCTATTAATTTTTCACGCTGAATCGAATGAGACCACCCCCATGCTTATAGGATCTTTCTCATAGAGATTCAGCTTATTTTTGAGCGCTCATAACTCCGGTCTGGATAGTAGGTACATGTGAGCTCATCAGAATATTAATATCAATATGAATGGTTAAAGTTACTGCACTGCATACAAATTTAATGTATTCTGTATACAGGAATGTATTCTGTATACACAGGGTGACCCATTTATTTAGAGATGTCCAAAAATATTGTTGGAGAAACTTTCCGCTGCAGTGATCTCATGGTAATGATAACCTATAGATAGATTCCCTTAATCAAAAGGCTGAATCCGAGCCTGAGTTTATCGTAATCTGCTTCACTAATTAATACAAAATGCCAACAGTACAACATTGCGAACGCAGCAAAGTCACGACAAGATCACACGGTAAATGAGTTTAAAACCCCCTTCTACCTTCTACAGCCACCTATAATTGACCTCCGTAGTAGTACATAGTATTCCACAGCTGAGGTTTTACCACTGGTCGTATGCTAAGGATATGCGACTAGTCGTTCTTGAGCTGCTACTCAGTTTGAAGAGTTCTCCGAGAGAGGTCAATGAAGATTGGTTATTTGTTAGGCGACATGGCTGGCAATTAGTGGCTATAAACTCGCTCCAATAACTTATCTTACATGTTATTATTATTAGACTACATATGCCCGTGGCTTCGTACGTACAAATTTAAGCTAAAATTAGAATATTATACGTCTCTATTCCCGTGAGTGTCTTACGAGGTGACTAAGGGATAAGGTGTCGTATGCTGTGTTTTTGTTAGAGAAAACCCATGACTACACGACAAGTGATTACACCCTGAAATCTTTAATATGGTTTAATGGCCATTGTTACCTTGGCCGGATTTGATGAGGAAAGTTGATTAAAGATCAGTGATATGTAAAGAAATGTCAAACATTCAGATTCAGGTAAAGGAAATGCAGGCCGTAAAATAATTTTTTCCGTATTTTTCAAATAATTCGAGAAAAATCGTTTTATTTTATATAAGACCAGAGTTAACCCGTGACTTCGCCCGCACAAATTATAAACCAGATTTTAAGTCAGATCATAAGCTATCAAACAAAAAAGTTTCATCAAAATCGGTTCAGTAGTTTTTGCGCGATGCTCGTTCAAACAAACAAATACATAAACAAACACAAAAACAAACAGACAGACAAAAAATCCAAAAATTGGTGATATGGAATCAGGGACACCTAAAAACCATATCGTAACTTTTTTTTTGTTAATATCTTAAATGTACAGACAAACTTCTGTTACAGTTTTTTAATAGTTTAGATTTGTACGATATAGTAATTTTCGAATTTTGGTATCTTTTCTAAAACGAAATATTCATTGGGGCATAGAGCGCGAGCGTCCGTACTATACGTAATGAGGGATTTTCCAAAAGCAAAAAAAGTAAAAAAGTTAGTTCCTAATTTCTCGATACATTGCGTTGACCAGAGAGGGGTCCAGTAGGTATGAGCAACGATATTAATTAATATTAATAGTAAAAATACACAGTACAAACCGTTTCTTATTGTTGTTGGTTTATTATTTAGCTATCTCGGCGTTATTGTCCGTCAACAACGAATCGAGTATCAGACGTGGCTGTATGGGCTACGTATCCGTTTTGAATATACGAACAACAAACGAGAAACTATAACAAACTACAAAAACCTAACAGAAACTGATAATTTCAATAAAAATAAACAGGAAATATTTAAATCGTACGTCAGATTCCGTGAATGAAAAGCAAAGCCATAGACGAAAAATTGAACCCTGGTTTGACAGTCTGGCGTGGCAATCATTACTCCAACCGGGTCGTCAATAACACCCAGACTGTTAATAACTTGAACTGTGTATTTTTATTATTAATATTAATTCATATATTTGCTCATACATATTGGACCCCTCTCTGGTCATCGCCATCTATTGAGAAATTAGGAACTAACTTTTTTTTTCAAACATCGGTTGTTGGTATGAGTTTTTGACAAAACGCATACCGAATTGACAACTTGTCGATGTTACAACCGATGTTTGCGCTTAGAGAATTGCACTCCAGTACTCTTACTTGTACCATATTGTATTACTATAAGGCTTACAGTATGACAATGCTCCTGATGCGCCACCCCCCGCGCTCCGCCGCACCTGTGTAGGTATGTACATTGTCAATACCGAATCAGGAAAATCGCAAGGCCCCCTCCATTGCTCTGCGCAAGTACATTCGTTGCCGTACTGTATACAGTGTCCTTCTTAATATTCTGACATTTTTTTAAGGGGATGATCAGACCGTCAAACTGAACAACTTCCTCTATGACACCAACATCGTATTCGCAAAAAAAAAACCCCTGTTCAGTTTGATGGTCTGATCATCCCCTTAAAAAAGTGTCAGCATATTAAGAAGGACCCTGTAGAGTTATGCTGTGCTTATACTGTGACAATGGCTGTGATTAATACCGGACAGCCGGACAGACAGGTGGCAACACAATAACACGGCTCAATAACTAACATTACATTAGTTAGTGCGTTATTATTCCCCCGACTAATGACTTCTGCTAATAGCCGAGTGCAGTCATCCGTCGCCACACAATTTCTACCGTCATTTGTCACTGCTTCGCTCGCACTACTGTCACTTGCACTGCACCACCCCCACCCGCCCGCACCATGAACCACTTCCTCACCCCCTTAACTGCATCCGTGGTCTAATGGTTGAGAGCATTGAGCTTTTGACACGGAGGTTTTGGGTTCGGTTCCCACGGGGAACACCATATTTTATGTCACTTTGTACGTTTTTCTCCAGTTGGTCAGGACATTGCAGGCTGAATAACCTAATTGTCTGAAAATAAAAACGATACGGTGCTTTGGATGGTTCACCGACGACCTGTTGAAGGCGGCGGCGTGTTGATGAGGACAGCGCAGGACCGGTCGTTATGGCGAACCTTGGGGAAGGCCCATGTCCAGCAATAGACGTTCTGTCGGACAGTCGGCTGAGATGATGATGAAATAGAAAATAAGGTTTATGAGCGTCACCGTCGGTGACGACTTGCGGAGAGATATGCACACTCCATCATGACGGTCCGAGTTCGAATCCGCACGCCGCTATACTATGTACCAATGAGTTTTTCTAACTTATGTCAATAATACTGATTGCTTCTAAACTGTGAATGGAAACATCGATTGTGAAGAAACCTGCATACGAACTGAAGTTTATTAATCCGCATTAGGCACGCGTGGTGGACTTAACGCCCATACTACCTCCCTGAGGGCAGGCCTGTTCCTTGCATTGGGACGTTTATAACCTTATGATCATGATGATATACGTATAAAAGTACAGGCGAGGTAGCCACAGATAGACTGATACACACACCTAAATGAAGAAGCTGTCAATGTTTTGTATTATTCTCTTTCTATTGCAATCTGTCCTATATACATACCGGCAATCATTATTCTGATTTTCTTTAAAAAATCATTCAAGGGATGGAACCAGTGTTCCATCCTTATCCAATATTTAATCTTTAAGATCTTGAGGTGCTTTTCTTTTTTAATTTTGTGAATATTTTTTGATCTTTCATTAATTTATTTCGCTGCTGAAATATTGGTTTGGATGTTGTTCCTTTACTGTAGCTACATACAACGGAGCATCTACTATTTTTTTCAGTGTTTTAGAGTGAAAACGCTGTAGAATTTTCAGGTTAGAATTTGCTGCTGTTCCCCACAGTTGCCATAACTATGCAGATCAACATAGATAGTTCTGTGTTGTTACTGATGTGTGGTATAAAATCGTACTGAGAGTGGATGAGGATGGTGGGAGGACGGGGGAGGCGAGGCGACAACACGTCGATTGTTTCGAGATCTGAACTAATTTATTTGGCAACAAAACAAACGAGATTACTTTGAAGTAGAAGTCGAGATCCTACATCGTTCATTGTTTAGTAATTTTGTTAATAAACGTTTTGGAGTATTGCTTTGTTTTTTGTTTAGTTTATTGAATAAGCGTTTGATTTAATACGCGACTCTTTTAGTTTTTAAATACCACTGTCTTTTTGAGGAGGAAAATACCATAGTAAGGAAACCAGTGTGCATTTATGTCAGTTGTCCGTTAAAAATAGTGATGGGCTCATTACCGGTTCGTAAAAAGCTGTGGTCTTGTGGTATGGGCATCAGTCCACGTGTGCTCACTAACCATAACTGACCTTTGAACGGCTGTAACTCCTAAACCTACTGGAGTTATGCAGGCAGACCTGGCCCATCCCCATCACAGAGATGCTCCTCACCCTATTAATACTGAATCAGCCTTGCAGCTGATGATGCTAATTAAACAACTATTAGCGAATCCACTACTTCTATTTAATACAATGTAACGAACTGTAGCGTTTCTACATAGTACAGTCACTCTCAGCTCGGTGGATGCACATTTGAATGCTTATCGAGTTTACACACCCACTCATAAACTTGCTAGAGATGTCCAAAGAATGGAATTGAAGAGGTAATTTTAGTGTTAAATAGAACGGGATTCATGAGACTAGGTAAAATTTTGTAGGAAAAGCACGCACAGAAAATAGGCAAAAACAAAACAAATATTTCCAGTGTTAATAAGTATGTGTTGCTTTGACTCATTCGACTAATAATTGCTCTTTAGTTTCGTCCGGGTTTATAGTAGATCACTCTCCTAACTTGCTGCATATCATGTCAGACCATGCTCCAAAGTAGAAAGCTGTCCCAACCTAAACAGGATGCGGCCGTGGTTTACATCTAACTCGTGGTTTTACAGTTCTAATTGGAATCTGGTTAGATGATTATTTATGAAACTGATCGGTTGCAGATCTCTGCCTACATTTCCTTGTTTTGACGAAGCATGTTGCTAATTTATGTCTGTTTATGTATTCTTGTTTGGCGAATGACGACGCTTGAGCTGACCACTAACTAACTAAATAAATATTTTTTTGGCTATGAAACGTTATTCCAATAATGTTAAGCATAAAAATAAAATGTAAAAAAAGTTTGGATCAAAAACAAACTGTTTGTTATATCGTTAAAAATCTTATTAAACTATCCATTCACTTGTATAAATTTTGTAGTTTAGTGAGTACAATTTGTATGAAGTTAGGAGGGCAAAGAATAAGCTAAAGAATTATGAAAATCAACCTTGCAATTACACGCTTCTATAGGTAGGTGAATAGCAATGCTGACTATGCCCTGTTCAAAAACAAAAAACTTAAAATAGGCAATTTTATAACGAGAGTTCCCGCGGAATCCTATTTAACCACAAATCCCGGGACGCTTGTAATCCCGTAGAGTCCCGCCACTAACTCACTCAGTCACTTCCAGCTAAATGAGTGCACTCTCATCACAGACGTATATAAATGAAATATTCATGAGTCCGTCCGTCTATCCGTCCGTCACACCGCTCATTGACATTGACACGTATAGAGAAGGGAGGCGGGGGGATCGTTGCACGGGGGCTTGTGTGATTGAATTTGTTTTAGTGGATGGAGGGGAAAAAAAGGTACTTTTTCTTGTTGTTCTCCAGTCTCAAGGATAAAGTATAAGATGGGTTAGGTTAGGAGGCAATTCGTCCTCGTCCGTGGATCACTTCACCATTTCTTTCAGTTATTATTGTTGAACTCGTCTTGGTGCGTCAACTACTTTACATTACGTTTGATTGTCAGATATTAAAAATATAGATACTTACACTAGAGTTTACCCGCGGCTTCGTCCGCACAAATTATATACCAGATTTCAAGTCAAATCATAAATCAAACAAATGTTTTATCGAAATCGGTTCAGCAGTTTTTGCGTGATGCTGTAACAAACAAACAAACAAACATGCGGAGATAAATTCTAAAAAAAGGTCGATTTGGAGTCAGTGACACCTAAAAACCATAACGTAATTTTTATCTTGTACATATCTGCAATGTACAGACACACTTCTTCTACAGTTTTATAATACAGTTTAGATACGTATTCTCACATCTGGAGTGCATTCACTAAGCTTCACATCGCTGTCAAAAACATCGACGAGCTCGCATCCTTCAGATCGTCGGAGATGATTTTGACACATGAAATTGAAAGCTCGCCAACGTTCTAACGATGAATTTAAGGTCATGACGATGTTTGCGATTAGTAAATTGCATTGCTGTCTTCCACTGGGGTAGGCAGAGACAAGGCAAAGTCAACTGCTAAGATCCTGACAGACCTTTTTCGCTTGCTCCACATTTCATTTTAGTCTCTTCATGCATGCTCGTTGGTTTCGGATACATAATGACCTGGCCCTTTTTAAGCACGTCACGTACCGTAGTACGTTTCTAGGCAGTTTCCAATATTTCCAGTTATAAATTGCCTTCGTTAATTTACTCTCATCCATTCTTTCCATACACTGAAAAAAAAAACGTTTGGTTATAAATATCAAATTTTTTGATATATTTATAACCAAATGTTTGAAAATGTGATACATATTTGTATCTTTTCTATTAGTCTAGTTATATTTTAGTTTTAGGATATGTACATGTATGTGCCTGTGAGCGTTATTTATTTATATATTTATTGAAAATGAATCAGCCAAATGAATTGAATTACCAATTTTTTTTCAATTGAAGGTACAACTTTTGGAAGTTACAAAAATTTGGTTATATTTAATTTAAAAAAAAACAGTTTATAACCAAACCATATTATCAACATACATTTCTCTTCTTCCCGCGTTAATAATAACCGAGTAACTCTCAAAAACTGTATACATTTCTCTTTCTTTATCATTACATCCTCTTTCAGATCACAACGTATTAAAAATATCGATTCCAAATAAATCTTTTAACAAAAAAGAAACCGAATCACAAACGTGTCTCTGAATAACGAAGCCGTTTTAATAAAAACAAAACCAATTAATAGCAAATTGAACCCGGCGCCGCCCGGCCGCCCGCGCGGGCCGCGCCGCGCTATCACGGAGAATTATTACATTTTAAATTAACACGACTACATTAAACTATATAATTCACTTCCCCACCCCCCACACCATCGGCATTCATCCCCTCTGTCGTCATACAAAGTAGTTCCGAAGGAAATGGACTCAAATTACCTTGAAAACTTAAATGAAAGAATTTTACAACAATATAAAATTATCCCACCAAAAAATTATCATGTAAAATGTTGCACAGACGAGACCATAATGGCTCACACTGTCAAAAAGTTATCAGATCTCATGTAGAGCCAAGCTTCTAACTTTACACGCCCTAACTCTACAATCCCTAACTTCACAAACTCTACACCTTAGTTAAAATATGTAGCTTGGCCATTTCGCTAAATTCACATGGTCGTAAGGTGAATAGGTAGGATTTTTCCGATTTTTTGCATTGTTTTTCACTGAATTCCCCCCCTCCCCAACCCAAATAAATCCCCCACCAAAACAAAACTATGACTCATGCTTGATGTGTGGTATTACTACAGGATAGGAATGATTATAGAGAAGTTAGAGGAAGTTTAAAACCCCCTGTGACTGAAAAACTGTGCGGTAATAGATTATTTTGGTATGGGCAGTGACATATTACAAGATAAGTGTTAAATATGATTGTGGTTGCACAAAGAGAGGACGACCGAAGAAAAGATGGATTTGAAATGTGTAGAAAAGTGTGAAAAACAGGACATGGATTTTAATTGACATTTTACACTTTTAAAGATATTTATGTATTTAAATATTTGGTTAGCTCTCAGTTAGTGCGTGCGATTGTGGACCAAATTTATAGCCCTTATCTCTTGGTAATAAAGTTGTTTGTAGAACAAAGCACTCCCGCCCCACCGCGACAAATCACACGATAGCTACGTGATTTTCCTTCCCAAAGATAATTCAACGATTCAACTAACTAAGCAGAGAAGTAAATTTAATTATTTTTTACCCTTCTTATAGTAAATTTCGACAACAACGACTGCCATACAATCGCAGTCAGGTAAATGGGATATATTTATTTTATTCATTTATTCACTTAGGATACATGAGTGTCTTAAAAATGACTACGCCAAACTATAAAGCAGTTTCTCTAAGTGCAATGCCATGCATTCTCTGGTCCTTACCCTCCTGAATGGAATTCTTAGAACAGCTATAGTAACGTCCAAGATATGACGGATAGTATACCTAAACTTTCGGATAAATAAATTATATTTGCTAAACTGTGAATCTTTTCGTCCTTATATGGAATATATAGTCACAGTATAAGAAAGAGTATCTTGTACTACATAGTCGATAGTATCGATATATTTATCTTATTCATGAGCAACAATCAACATTTTATAATTTTATTTTTCGTTTATTGAAATAATCAACAGCGTTACAAGCTAATTGTACAAATGATATAGTGTGCTTAAAATAAGGCCAATTATAGATTACTCTAAATTAAAAAGTTAATACAATCTTGGCACTTTCGATAGTACCTATCGCATGCCGTCAATAGTATTGTGACGATCCGCGCTATTGATAGTGTCAATACTATCGATAGTATGACTACTTTTAGATAAAAACTATCGATATCGATATATAGATAGACTAGGTAGAACATCCCCGGTAACATCACAGGGGTGAGAGCGACACAGGTCGCTTCTAAACGTTAAAAAGTGAAATATTAAGGAGATAACCGCCATCTCACTTATAGTTGAACCTCATCGGGCACCACGGCATCGTTTTTTTCCGTCGCTCCATCCTTATCGGTCACTAAGGAGCGTCGTTTGCTAGAGCAAATAAGGTAGACAGAACGCGACCGCACGCCGCAGCACCGCCGCGCTTGATCGCGTACCGTCAACCTACTTTCGCTCATTCTTTCCACATGGAAAAATCACCTCAATATGCCTTTTTCAATCCTGATCCCTACATCTTTTTTCAGACCACATCTTTCTCCAATCACACTATTCCATAACCGGTCCTTCAAAATCATACCACATATATACTAGATAACAATAATTGTCTAGACATTACTGTCTAGATTCTAGAGAGTGTATGTAAACATAAGTACACAGGTAGTCATATAGTATACACACAGTATGATAAGGATTCAATTAACGAAGAGTCCGAGCGAGCGCACGTGACTCGTTAAACATTAGTACGAATAAAGGTGTGTGCCCACCAGCTGGGATGCGATGTGAAAAAATGTAAAATTTTTGGTGAAATTTAAATTCCGCCTAACATGACGTCGGTGGACAAGACTATCCTAGGATATCTAGATCCTGGGATGGGTGAGACAAGAATTCACAATGCTTAATTGATGTGAAATAAAAACGTATTGTGAAAAAAATTAAAACGTTCGTGATTGTTAATAGTATTTATTACTCTGCATCACAAACTGCGATGTCTCAATTGTATAGCAAAATTATTAACCAGAAGAATAATAGATACCTACTTTGATTCAGAGGAACAATGGAATATGGTTAAAATCTGCTCAAACAAGGCACTATTTGCCCACAAAATAGTTATGAAGTGGCAATGGAACCCGATCATGGTCTTATCCAATACGGACCTGACCGGTACTTACATTTAAATGGAACTTGCGATGTTAATTTTTCGTAGGACAATTGGTGAGGTTTCAATTCCGTGCATATCGCATAACTTAGAAAGAAAGAAAAATTATTTATTTGGATCTCCGACACGCATACAATCTTTTATAATATAAAAGATACATTTTGTAAAATAGTAAAAACAGAATATTAATAAAAGAGATTGTTCGCTTCCCAGCCAGTGCACATACACCTTAATACAACACGTGATCCGCATCAAACCCCAGGCCTCTAATGGGATAGGGTTTACTTAATACGAGTATGCACAGGATTGTTCAATTCAATTCAACATTACTTTATTGCACATCAAAACATTATAACACGAATACAGAAAACAGTAATGTAAAGCAGTCCTATAGCTAAAAAGCGATTGAAGTGCAAGCGTGTTGTTCATTGGTAATGATTTTAAATTAATAAAATATGCCGAAAATATGTAATATTATGTTGTTTGTAAGAAATAAGATCTCACTGTCTCCTCTCACGTATAAGAGTAAATGTTAGTTCGGTCTATGCTGTCCCGTTTCCTGAAAATTCATTCCTCGAACGTCTGATTCCGGCAACGTCGAATTCCCCGAAAGGTAAATTTCCAAAAAGTCTAATACGTCTAATCACTAGTCTAAACTAGTATTAGTAGTAATAATAATATTATAGTTAAAAATAAAAAAGTTTGGATGTTTTCCAAATTGTTCTATGGATAAGAATACATACTATGCAGTTAAACATCAGTCATATACTAGTATTAAATTAAAACCATAAATTTCTTTCAAAACAAAGGACGACATTACGACTGTTCCAAACGTTGTATAAACAGAGACCCAATTACAGGAACGACTTAATTTTATCTCAACCTGAATATTAATTGTATTTTTATGAACAAAAGGACCGGATGTCGGACATTGCACGGTCTGTTCGAACGACACTTGAATGTAAACGAGCTTCCGCCGGAAACGGAAACGTTCCAAAAGAATCGGAAAACGTCCAATAAATGCTGAAAGTATAATTATGTGCATAATATGGCTTTGTTCTTTAAGACTGAAATTAATTAGCTTGTTTCAATTTTTGAATTTGTTATATTTTTTATTTCCCGAAATAACAACCGTTCATGTGACCAAAACGTTAAATTTAGAAAAAATTTCAGATTTTTTAGTGGGGTCAATTGATGGGGGAATAAAAATTTCATATTTAGAAAAATTTAGTTTGAGGCCAATGGAGGCGAACTCCGTGAATAAAGTCTGTAAGTCGGTCAGTACTGATGACACGTCGCCCCCAATGGTTCCGTCGTCTAAATACCAGACATAATTTTTTATTATTAGGCTGCCTACCTCTGGTATTACCATTAAAATAATAAACAACTTTCTCTGCGGGGTGGAAGTGGAAGCGGCACCATAGCGGAACGTTCCGCGCCGAACGTTCCGTCGAATACGCGTCTACTAGGAAAAATAGCGCGTAATGACGCGTACTGGTGTGTCGCCGGTATAGGGAAAAGCGTTGCGCGCGTGCTCGACGGAACGTTCGGCGCGGAACGTTCAGCAGGTGTGCCCGAACACTTAGGGTAAACAGTTGCAATACGTTAAGTAGGATCACAGTTTACCCTAACACCCTGCAGAGAATGATCATCATTCATCACACACGATGACGCATGACGGTGCGGCAGACGTCAGTCCGTCACATTATGTGAAGCAAGGTGTTGTATAAAACTGCACGTAGAAGCATACACGGTGCGTCAATCCGTCACCGTGTGTGTGTGTGATCCCACTAAGAGGTGGTTATTTGTTTATACCCATGATACTGAACAACTTTTCCCAAGAAACCTATTGGAAATTCGCTGAAAATTTTTTAGATTTTTCCTCACTAAATGCAATCTGCTAATCGAACGTTTGTATGAAAAGTCGGGAAAAAGATGGGAATTTCTTATAGCTTTTTTAGGAAAGTTATTCAGTACCATGGCTACAATAACCCCTTAAAGTACTGCAACTGTTTACCCTAACACCCTGTATATTCCACCCTGTATAGTTTAAAAAGTATAAATAATGTACGCTTTATTATACTCGTACAATTCATAGTTCAGAACGCAGCGTCGCCACATCTCACAAACTTTATCTCAACTAGCCGCTGAAGTAGTTGTGACCTGTTATTTATACCGGGCGACGCGACGCGACGCGATCTTTGATTAAATTAATATGGCAAGATAGGTGACTAGCCTATAGCACATGGACCGCATAAATTAGGCCCCGTCGCCTAATTCACTTAGAGCGGCATTGCGTGATTGAGATACTTTTTTGATTTTAGGCGGAATGAAGGTACCACAATGCCTTCGCGTGCTTAAAAGTTGTTTTACAAATCATTCAAAAAGAAAAAAAAAACAAATCACATAGCAATACTTTTCACTCGTAAGTACATGAAAAGTAGATCCATTTTTCGAGTACGTAATGCAAGAACGTTACCTATCTACTCCTTTTTTAATTTAATCAAAGGACGCGACCCGACGAGCCACCTCGCCCCACGCTTCCCTTTTGTTATTTTTTGGACTGCAGCCAAAATGTGATACTTAACTCTTTCAATGACCCAACTTGGACCGAGGTTTGTGGTGTGAAATATTGCGTTTTGAATGCTAAGTTATTATTATACTTTTAGTGCCAACTATGGCTATACTAACTAACTTACAATTAAACAAGAACACACACACGAGAACATTACTACATTACATAGTAGCTAGTATAAATTTAATTCAATTCAATAGACAAGAATAATAAAATGTAATATATATTATGAAATATTTTTTATTGTAATTAAATTTTAATTAATAATTAGATTTAAGTTTTTGTAAGTATAAATTCGATTCAATTCAATATGCATAATTAACAAACTATAATATATGAAATAATTTTAATTTTAATTCTAGATTTAAGTTTTGCAGTGCCCTAGCAGGGTCCATGTGTACTGGAATAAATATTGTGTAACATCTTTTAAACCCCTTGTTGCAATAAATGATATGACTATGACTAGTTATATTCGACAAAAATTTAATCTATCTAAACTATTATAAAACTGTAGCAGAACGTTTGTCTGTACATTGAAGATATTAACAAAAAAAAAGTTACGATATGGTTTTTAGGTGTCCCTGATTCCATTTCACCAATTTTTGGATTTTTTGTCTGTCTGTTTGTTTGTGTGTTTGTTTGTTTATTTGTTTGTTTGTTTGTTTGAACGAGTATCACGCAAGAACTACTGAACCGATTTTGATGAAACTTTTTTTGTTTGATAGCTTATGATCTGACTTAAAATCTGGTATATAATTTATCTCGCTACGTTGACGGGAGCCGAAGATATAAACATATAACCGCAAGTGCAACCAATTTACGGTACCATTTCAATTTCAACTAAGTAACACTAATTAAAATTAAAAGACTTGTAATAAAGTAAGATAATTCTGAAGACTGATTGATTTATAAATAACGAAAATAACAATAAATTACAAAATAAATACCAATAATTATAAATTTTATCATTGTCCAGTGCTGATGACTGCACCGGTATAACATTGCTTTTCTTTTTGGCTATAAAATCTTTCAAACTCCATGGAGAAAACCTTTGCATAACAAAAAAAACCTTAGTACTGGCCACAAGAAAACAAGATTCGAATTACAAATTTCTCGACATTTTGTAGAATTACAGTGCAAACAAAGCAAGAGTAATTATTAAAAAAAAAACTGCACGTCAATTTCAAACAAAGAGCATATTATAATCATGATTTCAAATCAGCAGCCCAAAGGTGTCTAAAACTCGATTTTTAATTCGGAATGTTTTTATTTACGGTGTTATCACACAGTTCCGCAAGACTGGATAATAGCTAATATTTTAAAGCAATTATAAGACAGGTAAGGAACTATTTTGAAATACCGTAAATTATTACTAAAATACAAACGAACAACTCTAACAAATTAATAAGGGTCGGTTTTTTTTGCCGCCGATGCGATGTGCCGCCGTGCATTTTGCGCATTTTTCTACGGCGCTCCATACAAAACGAAGCATAGTTTGAACATTTAGTAATTAAAGTAAAAAATGAATGGTTTTAAAACAATCTAGAAACCAATATCTGTGATTTCCTTTTAAATGTTTAGTTCTACCATTTGGGTTCTCTCTGAGGAACCTGCCACAGCCCTACGGACTGTCGCTTGATATGAGCTTTACATAAATTAATGTAACATTCGGCAATAGCCGACTGCGTCCTTCCGGACGAAATTATTCGCTGGAATCCAGGCGCATACGTGCGCCTCAGCCGTTGTTTCAAATGCACGCAAATTGACAGCGAGTGCTGACCAGGCGACGTTGCAGTGGAATGCGGCCGTCACCGATTTCGCGCGCATCTGACCGGATTGCAAGATGTATATGGTCCTTCTTATATGCAGACAGTTTTTTAAGGGTATGATCAGACCATCATACTGAACAACTTTCTGTATGGGACCAAAGTCAAAATCACGAAAAAAAATCAACTGTTCCATACAAAATTGCAATCCTACTCTACAAAAATGTATGGGGCAGAAGATTTTTTTTCGCGATATCGATGACAGTCCCTAGAGAAAGCTGTTTGATGGTCTGATCATCCTCTTAAAAAAGTGTCAGCATATTAAGTTAAATATATAAAAAATAAAGTAATATATATATAATGCGCCCCGACGCGTTCCGTTCAGTGATAATCATACTTAACAAATAATTTTGTATCTGCCAGTACACTTGATTGTTTTCAATAATGAAAAATGCCATCACGAAGAAGAACTAAAAATCTCACTAACATTATAAACGTGAAAGTTTGTGACGATGTTTGTAAAGTTGTAATGTTGTATGTTTGTGGCGCAATCACGCATAAACGGCTGAATGGATTTTGATGAAATTTGGCACGCAGATAGAATGTGTTCTGGATTAAGATATAGGATACTTTTTATCCTAGCAATGGGTTCCTGTGGGATAAATTACAATATTTTATGCTATGCTCACTAGCGCCAATTTGACGCTGACAGATGCATTTGTGTAATTTGCAGTGATAAAAATAGTATTTACTTTTTTCAACAGTTTTGACAACAGCTGTGTAGTATATTTGGTATATGGTTAGATTTTCGTGCATGAGGTGGAGGTTCGATTCTTGGTCGAGAATGTTTTGTTTTATTTTTTTTAAATACATTCAACGACTATATACATTTTTCACCGGATTAGACAGAAGCAGTTAGGCTTGATATGTTAAGGGCCTGACCTTCAATCATAATAATATCCTGAGATCATATCAGATCTAATATTAGCGCAGGATGTTTTATTTTGGTTTTTTTCTAATTTTAATCCTACCATCCTACCAGGTATCTCACTAATATTAATATTATGTTTGTGGTTCTATCATCAACACGTCTCAGAAATTCGGTTTTAAAGATTTGATTGTATAGGTACTGGGCGAATTGGAAAAATAATCTTCTTCTTATCGTGTCGACTTCAAATTCTGAACAAAGTCGCTAAATAGTAGCTTGCCAGAATCGGGCAACCGATACTGCACCGTCGCTAGCAGTCATGAGCTCCTCCTGCGTGCAGATGTTAGGGCACGCAGGGCACGATGTGAGATGGACCATCGTTTGTGGAGTTCCACACAAGCAAGTCACATTTTGCGCATCCGAGTATCCCCACCTGACCATGTTGTCCTTACTGCGACCGACCTGGGTTCGAAGTCGGTTTAAAGACTTCCAGGTCGCCCAAGGCAAGTCATGTCTAGGTGTGAAGCTCCCAGACGGCGACACAAATGGAGTTGGGAGGGACACTTTTTGTCGCCGTAGAGTACACCTTGCTTGCGCTGGGCCAGTATTCAGGGGGTCGACACACTTCATAAAGCTGCGTTGGCTTGGCAGCCGTTGCAGCGCAGGAATAAAGCCATGCATGGGATGTCGTGTGTCGTCCACCATTTGGGCTCTCTCTGAGGAACCTGCCACAGCCCTACTTACATCTGGGGGCGCTATGCCAGCCAGTGGGTAAAGCAACTGTACTGGAGTCGGTTTCAAGCAACCAGTTATAATCCGACACGTTTTGTTTAGTGCCGGTATCCACCAGCTTGGCGTGGGCAGATCGGCCCCACACGGGGCAAGCGTAGTCTCCAGCGGAGAACGCGAGAAAAATAATTAAACAAATAAATAAATAACGCTCACAGGCACAAACATTATTTTAATTATCCCAAGCAAGCATTATAGGCTTTTTATTGTGGAAACCATACAACAACGGCATAAACATATAACATCTAAGACCGAACCGGGACTCGAACCCAGGACTCTGGTTTGGAAGTCTGGCGTGGTAACCATTACACCAACCGGGTCGGCAAATACTAAAAATCCTCTTTCTTTTAACCTTTTCTAAAGTTAGTGTTCATAATTTTATCGTAGTATTGTTTTCATCTTAATAGATGGCGTTGTGTGTTTTTTTGAAGCAAGTACCATACTCAATTCACGCTCAAGACATCTCAGATATTCGGTCTTACAGATTTGATTGTATAGTTACTTACCGGCTGAATTAGAAAAATAATTAAATAAATAAATAACGCTTACAGGAACATTGTTATGATTCCAAGCAAGCACTATAGGCTTTTTATTATAGAAACCATACAACAACGGCACAAACATTTATAACATCCATGACCGAACCGGGTTTCGAACCCAGGACCCTGGTTTGGCAGTCCGGCGAGGTAACCATTACACCAACCGGGTCGTCAAATATTAAAAATCAAGTGTTCAAAAATTTAATCGTAGTATTGTTTTCATCTTAATAGATGGCGTTAGGAGTTTTTTTAAAGCAAGTGTGCTACAATTATTAATTCAAAAACCTAGCTATAGCAGGAGCTTACAAATTTAGTTGATTATATTATCGTTGTAATACATCGTTGTAAGTATATTGATTGTTTGAGTCCAATCTGAGCCAATGCTACGGAATGATAACCTTATTTTACAGAAAGGACGAATTTTGTTGCAGTAATTCTTGCCAAGTTTTTGTTTTGTTTAATTTTCGGTCTCAATTATGATTTTTTGAGGGCTTGTGCAACTTAACTATAGAACATCATTCTACCACAACGTATAAAAAGGTACCTACGTATCTAAAAGGTCCTTATAATATAACACCACAGGTCGGTAATGTAGCTACTTACATAATTGAAAATCTTTTTTAGCAAATTGACCATTAGCTTCCTAGAATATTATCGTTTTAGCTCTTACCTTCACCATTTTACAGTAGCCCGCGTGGTAGAGTATACTCTAACGTTTATACGAGAGTGGAGGTCTGTGACCCGCAGTGGGTCGTAAGATGATTATTATGCTGCTCGACATAAATAAAAAACTAATAAACGACGAACAGTAGAAAAATTAAAGTGATGGATCCAGTGAATGACTTTTAAATCTGATACCTACAGAATTACTTGGGGTACTTTCTGATTTTGATTTAGCTTAAGTTCATGACTTTCTTATCTTATTATGGGAAATGTCAAGCCAGCAACACTTCGACCCAATGGTATCTTTTGTATTGAACCCTACATATTATTTTCTTCATCCTTGAAAAACTTGGAAAATGAGGGAGGCAATAGCGTCCAAGGTAAGAAACCTGTAATGAATAACCATCTCTCAGGAGTCACATACGTTTTCCCACCGAGACATCGCAGTCACACAGTACAAATGTTCCATGGTTTTCTCCTCCTCTCCACACGCTCGGCAACCGGGATCTAGAGTGAGCTTTATCGTGCCTGTTGCGTAGTGCCCGGTGAGGGCTCCGACGATGGCACGAGCTTTGCTCCTGCTGTTGAACTGTGGGAAACTCTGACACCAGGGCTTTGCCCACACGATAATAAGAAGATAGCTGATGAATTTCCTGCAGTGTTGCAGACCCGAGAGGCCAGAGCATTCTAGCCTGTGTCTTTTATCAGCCCATTCCTTAATCGCCATTCTAATGTTACATGCCAGGATTCCTAGACTTGGTTCGGATCGTGACCTTCATGACCTTAGACGAGACATTAGACAAAATTACATGTCTACGCAGACGAAGTCGCGGGCAAAAGCTAGTACTATTATAAAACTGTAACAGGAAGTTTGTCTGTACATTGAAGATATTAACAAAAAAAAAGTTACGATAGGGTTTTTAGGTGTCCCTGATTCCATTTCACCAATTTTTGGATTTTTAGTCTGTCTGTTTGTTTGTGTGTTTGTTTGTTTGAACGAGTATCACGTAAAAACTACTGAACCGGTTTTGATGAAATTTTTTTGTTTGATAGCTTATGATCTGACTTAAAATCTGGTATATAATTTGTGCGGACGAAGTCGCGGGTTAACGCTCGTTTTCTTCTAAAGTAATGTGCAAGGAACACAGTCATCACCATCATCATCATTGGCATCACAACAGAACAACATATTACATTACAAGAACATTACATTTTTCTCAAAAAGTATTTTAGTATTAGGATATTTTAGTTTTATCATTGCAAATGTTTTATTACTGTTTTACTAAATAAATATATAATTACATATTTGTATATTTACTTACGGAGTCCCTCTGTGAAGTTGTGTAATAGTTTAGTAAGTTGAATAAAAATAAATGGCACATAAGAGGCAATAACACCTGACCTATTCATATTTCGCCGTGTGAAAATTAACAACATTATTTTGTTTTCGTTAAGTCTATTCAAGTTTCCTAGTTGACCCAACAACGGATAAATATAGCGTGAGAAATATAAACAGTTGATGATTTATACGTATAGCGCATGCGATGTAAGTTAATTATTGCGTTCGTTATAATTAAAAGGTTAACCATTAATTGCTTAAACACTAGCGTTGTAAAGTGTAGTGGCCAGCTCAGAAAATACTGTTATTTTTAAATATGGATATTATTGGTCATTAAATACAGGGTGTAAAATTTAACTAAATTACATAATATATTAGTAGTTAGTACGTAGTTACTTCAAACCATCAAACTGAACAATTTTCACTATTGAGTCAAAATCGAAATCACGAAAAAAATCTGCTGTTCCTATATAACAGAAATAAAAAACATCAACAGCTATTCGACTCAAAGGTATAAAACAACAGATTTTTATCGCGAATTGCAACTTTAATGAACTGTAGTGAAAGTTGTTCAGTTTGATGGTCTGAAGTACCCAATTAAATATGTAACGCATTTAAATTTCTACCCTACATACTTTCGTACACACGGGAACACATCAAGCTATACAAAACCAACGTAAGCTGGCCGCGCGACGTTATACGCTACTCGACCTACGCGCGGCCAGCTTATTTCGGTTTCGTATAGCTTGATGTGTCGTTGTGCGTACGTACATAAATTATTATGCTTGTAACGTAAATATTTTTTTTATTTTAACGTTATATTAAATAAAAACCTATTTATTATTGTAATGTGATCTTTACTAGAGATGTTGATGTTGATGTTTACTAGAGATGGGAAATGTGAGGGTGATGTGCATAGGCGAGTAACAGCGGGAAACAAAGTAAACGGTGCTCTACATGCCCTTGTGGCTAGCCAATTAGTGTCCAAAAAGGCGCGACTTGCTATACACAATGGTGTGTTGGTGCCTACACTTATGTATGGCAGTGAGTGCTGGGTATGGCAGAAGAAGCATGCAAGTAAAATTAATGCTGTTGAAATGCGTTCCTTGCGAAGTATGTGTTGTGTGACGCTGAAAGATAGAGTGAGAAATTGTGTAATAAGAGATAGATGTAAATTAAAAGAAGATGTAGTGACAAGAATAGAGAAAGGTATGCTTCGTTGGTTTGGTCATGTGGAGAGGATGAGTGACAGCCCATGTACGAAAGAGATATATGTTGCTAATGTGAGTGGAAGCGTCGGCAGAGGGCGCCCTCGTAGGACGTATGCTGATCAAATCAGTTGCGTCCTAGAAAAAGGGGAGGTGCGGAGTACTCGAAACCGACGGGCATGTATAAAGAGATGTATGGATGTGCATGAGGCAAAAGAAGTATGTAAGGATCGTAGTAAGTGGCGCGCCCTGGTCTCTGCCTACCCCACTGGGAAAGAGGCGTGACGTTATAGATAGATAGATAGATGTGATCTTTCATCGTTCTATTTTAATTTGTTAAAATATAGTGAAATTAAATTGTTTGAGCGACACATACATGTCTAAGCCTGTAGGTGGAAACTGTTTTGGCTTATAATTTTTTAATGTTATGTAATCTGAATCTGTCAATATACTAGCTGTTTGTTTCCTAATCTGAGAAAATAACGATTACTATGCAGATGATATATTATTATAGTAGAATTCATTATGTTCCACTGTTCACCAGTTCTCGTTACACTTGGTGCACCTGATCATTGCACAGTATAGGTTTCTGTGTCACTCTTAACACATTCTTCCTATACTACATTTCCTACGAGCACGCACCTCGATCCCGCAAAGCCTCACAAATCCCGCATCAATCCCACAATCCCGCGGAACTTCTACATTCCCATAACAACATTTGCATGTTCCACAACACGACACACGGGATTACTGCTCATCTCACTTAACAATTCCCCTGTTATAACTTTTAACTCCAACGTAATAGAGAAGAAAGTTGCTCGACTCAGGGGTCTTTGTAATTGCGAATGGTATTGCTAACACTTGAAGATTTGCTAGTTTGTTAGTATATACTATATTGGAGCTTATGTCTTAGTTGGTAAAGTTCAGTTTAGTTTGTTGGTTGTTCGGAAGGCTTTCTAGTTGTAATCGAAGGCTTAAATGATATCGTTTTCGATTTGAGCATTGTTTAGTGGTTATAGATACAGGTTGTCCCAAAAGTGGTACTCCAAAATGCATAAAAGGGTATTGGAAATAATTTCCAACATTTTTGACCTTTTACACATAGGTCCGGAAATTAGTTCAAAAGAAGTTCAAAAGATACACAGAATTTTTTACCTTTTGAGAAAAAGTCGGCTTGTCACTACAAAAATACGAATTTCAAAAAACTATCAAACATTTCCAGTATTTTATTTTATTTTCATATTTTTTAAAGGTATACATGTGTGTAACGAGACCATTGTCAATAAAATTACTAGCTTGTATGTTCATCAGAAGACGGTTTTCTGACAGGCTATCGTTTACTTGAATATAATTGCCTGACTTTAAAAGCATGCTGTAGAAAAAGTACTACAGAAAAAAGACCCTGTATTAGAAAAAATTGCGCAACTCATTTAGATTCTAAAACTGTAAAACAAATGCATTTGGTTTATAAGGTACCATTTGAATCGATTATTTTTCTAGACATTCCCAAAGAAAAAAAGCTTGTGCCTTTCGACAAATCATGCGTACGATCGTTAAAACTATATAAGATCAAACTCCACTGCCTGCATAAAAAGCAATGCTACCGACCACTGTACCACAATGAAATATTGCATACATTTCACTGTATAGTGAACGTCGATCGCGAGGCGGTGTAGGATTCAATACAACCTGTTGATTGATCGACCCTACAATGTATGCCGTTTTTAACATGCTTCAAAAAAGGAAGTTCTCAATCCGTCAAATTTTTTTATGTATATTATATTATATTATATTATATTATATTATATTATATTATATTATATTATATTATATTATATTATATTATATTATATTATATTATATTATATTATATTATATTATATTATATTATATTATATTATATTATATTATATTATATTATATTATATTATATTATATTATATTATATTTATTATTATATGTTACGCATTTTAAAGGAATTATTCGGTTGGAGACGTGGGACCCTTTACATTTAAAACATACTTTCAATGATTAATTGAATGAATGGTGATGACCTAGTTGTGTGTGTGACCATTAAAAATTTCGAAATAGTGCCTAATAATCCTAGTAATAATACAGAAATACAGTAACTAAAAAAATATTTTTTAATGTGTGACAAACAGCGATAAACAAGATATGAAATGAAAATGAAATATGGGAAAAAACTGAAATAAACAAGATATTACGCACAATTTTAAATAAACTAAATTAAGATCTAAACTAAAAATTAACTCTATTTAAATTCATTCAGTTTGTTCTAATATAAATATAAACTAAGTATTATAAAACAATAATAGAAGTGTGTCTGTACATTGAAGATATTTACAAGAATTACGATATGGTTTTTAGGTTTTTGACTCCAAATCATGAATTTTTGGATTTTTGTCTATTTGTCTGTTTGTTTTTTTGTTCGGGCATCACGCAAAAACTACTGAACCAATATATTCATGATATTTTTTTTTAGATAGCTTATGATTAGACTAAAAATCTGGTATATAATTTATGCCGACAAAGTCGCCTGTAAAAGCTCGTTAAATATAGAATTATACATTATATCAAAAATACATCTGTCTAGTACAGGGTCCATAATGAGACCCGTTCCAAAATATAACTCAACGCTACGCACTTGAATAGCCATTCATTAGTCGTGCACTTGGCAGCTACGCCGTAGCACTGGCTACGAAACAATGCCTGCGCCGTAGGCGAGACGGGCGCCAGGATAGTTAGTTACCCATGTATGTTTGTACATATCATCATCATCTCAGCCGATGGACGTCCACTGCTGGACATAGGCCTCCCCCAAGGATCGCCATAACGACCGGTCCTGCGCTGCCCTCATCCAACGGGTTCTCCCGCCGCCTTCACAACGTCGTTGGTCCACCGTGTGCGGGGCCTACCCACGCTACGCTTTCCGGTACGCGGTCGCCACTCGAGAACTTTTCGGCCCCATCGGCCATCGGTTCTGCGAGCAATATGCCCCGCCCACTGCCACTTTAATTTAGCAATTCTTTGGGCTATGTCAGTTTGTACATATATCTCTTTATTTTTAGTGTTCCGTACTCAAAAGGAGAAAACGGGACTCTATTACTAAGCCTACGCTGTCCGTCTGTCGTCCGTCCGTCCGTCCTACCTATTTAGGGCTGTAACTTTTGAACCGTAATAGCTAGATAGTTGAAATTTTCACAGAATATCCGTTATTACGGCAGATTAGTTAACAAGTAATAAAATTTCAATATGATAATAATTAAGGGGGGGTCCTCATACAAGAAACTAGTTTTTATCAACCTTTTTTTCTTTTCGCTCTATCCTAAAAACGGTGATACATACAAGCGTCAAACTTGGTGTGATTATAGAACAAACTCTACAGTATTAAAACAAAAGCGGATAGTGTGTCTCGCGCTAAAGGTCCCGTAGAAAACAACACTTTCTTGTAAGTTAATATTTTGTGTGGTGGTTGTGGTACGGAACCCTCGGTGCGTGAGTAGCCCGATTCGAACTTGACCGGTTTTATTTTACATGTACCCAAGTTTCGTTTTCAAAATTATATACCAGATATTAAGTTAAATCATAAGCTAAGCTAAGCTATCAGACAAAACAAGTTTCCTAAAAATCGGTTCAGTTGTTTTTGCGTCATGCTCGAACAAAAAAACAAACAAACAGACAGACAGACAAAGAGACACAAAAATTCTAAAAAAAACGTTGTTTAGAGTCAGGGACACCTAAACCATATCGTAATCTTTTCCCTGTAAATATCTTCAATGTACAGACACACTTCTGTTACAATTTTATTATAGTTTAGATAAATAAGTTAACATCCTGTATTTTCTGAATCTATCCATTACGCTCGAAGTAGGATCATTGAACAAAAGTCTGTAGATGTAAGAACAAACTTGAGCACTAGACGATCAATCAAACGACCCAGGACGTCTAGAATCTGCTGTGACCTAACCAACCACAACGACTAAACCAGAACGCGTTTTTATACACCGTGTGATTGATATCCTCAACACAATAGAACAAATTATTATATAATTAGAAATAATTTTATCAAAGACAAATAAAGGAAGGTAAGTACGTACACACGGCGACACATCAAGCTATACAAAACCAACATAAGCATAACAACACAGGTGGCATCCCACACAATCACCCGACCCACCTTCCAGGAGGCGAGAGACATCCCGTCTGGTCTCTTGCTATCTTCCCGTACAATACCTTTCGGCTCAAGGGTGGGCGGTACGTTGACAGCGGCAAGAGACCAATGTATGACTTCGTTAAGAGTGGAGTTGCGAGGAAATCTGGCGGCACTTCGTTATTTATTTATTTATTTATTTGATTCACTTACTGTTATTACACTCATACAATCATTGTGATACTTAACTACGTCTTAAGCTAAATGCATAACCACTTAAAAGTGAACACAACATGCGTAATTTACAGTCACAAAAGGAAAAAAACAGAACGTTTCACCCAATGAAAGAGAAACATTGACCTCAGATGACAAATAACTTAGGTACTGTTTATTATTATATTTTAGAAAATTAAAAAGTAAAATAAACGAAATGAGAAAGTGACAAATAACAATTGCAGTGATAACGTGGTGGAGACAATACAATGAGCAAACTCCCTCCCTTCGTTGGCAAGAGAGCCCGTGGTGTCCCTTATATAGTTATTACTATCCATAAGATTTTTACTAGGGCCGCAGCTCGATAGTCGACTATCTTCAGTGTATTATAATTGTTATAATTATATTGTTACTTTTACATTTAAAAAACAACACACTTCATTGACTTAATTTACGTAATGATAAACGTAATGAATACATTTTCTACTTCGAGCTTTTATTCGGACTGTCTTTAGGGATTATACTTGTCATGACAAGTTTTGTTTATTCTGAACTAAAATATTCAAGTTTGGTTCCTGGTCGCGATAAAAAATAAGGCACCACCTTCCATACAAAATCCCGCATTGTCTTTTCAAGCTAAACATCAGTTCTGTATAAACAATTATCATTTTTCTCGTTCATTTTGTTAAGAATTCAATAGAATGGAAAAACGTTTATTATATTTAACAACTTATATTACATACAGGACTGTATATTGTATTCTAGTACACAGTAAAAAAAAGGGGCTTACATTATATCTAACTTATTTATGAAACATAATAATAAAGACCTAAACGATACCTAAACGACGTACCCTCGCATGACATCATGTAGATTTGGAAACATTCCCGCAGAGTGTATAGCCATAGCGGCTATTACTGTGAGTATGTATGGCCGTTTTGATAAAGAGTAATGGAGGGAAAACACAGATTTCCCTCTATTACTTAGCTTTCATAGAGCCATGTTGTGGAATTACATTACTTTCCTGAAACTGAATGTGTCAGCCTAGCAAATACTGAAACGGTGAACTCAGACCATCAAACTAAACAACTTTCACTATGGGGCCTATCTCCGAAAACCTACCCGCCTAAAATGTATGGGACAGCTGATTTTTTTTTCGCAATTCCTGAGGTAGGCTCCATAGCAAAAGTGGTTCAGTTTAATGGTCTGAGCTCACCCTTTAACTATACCGTTTGTATGAAAGCGGTGAAACTTTGATGGGTTGCTGTGCAAATGCCCACATAGGTTTCTGATTGAAAAAAAACCGTACTGCAATTTTATAGACTTATAATTGTAATCGTATCATTGTTCACAAAAGCTGCAACGCTGCATGTTGCTGATTACTGGCTGTTGTGTTGTATTATTATTGACGGAGCGTGTGATGACTGCTCGGTTTAAGTAGACTTTATAGCGAATTATTGACATTGGAAACGTCTTTTCGATCGCTCCAGTATAGGCCCCGATGTCACGAAAAAGTGCGGTCCCCTAATATCTCAGAGAGATGTGAAGATATGATATCAAAAAAAATCTCATAAGACGCGTATTTACGAGAGCTGTAAGGTGCAAAAAGAATTATTCGAGAAAATTAAACACGAAATATTTATGGCCGAAATAGTGAAAAAAAAAATCAATTTTTTCCGAATTTTTGATTTAGGCGCTCGATATTTTGGAAACGAAAAATAATATCAAAAATTTGAAAAAAATCCTCTGGACAATTTAGCCACAATTTGAGCTTAAAACAAAGACGATCGAGTTAAGGGTTTACCCTGTAGCCTAACCTTTTTGAGACAATATTTTTTCGAATTCCGTAGATTCATTTCCAATGTGGTCGATAGTCGTGTGAGGCACGAAATCTGTGATTTTTTTATTATAAATAAAGGAAAACGCCCATTTCCGTTTCGCTTACAATACTGGTAAATTTAAATTTTATAAGAAATGCTACAATAGATAAAAAGGGTAATTACAATTTCTTTGGGAAGTATGATTATTCCTCCTATTTTGTGTATAATTTAAACTATCATACTATTTGTATGTGTACTTTGATCATACTCATTCATTTGTTGTGAAACGATTTGAAACCAATGACTTTAAAAACTAATTGTTTGAAACGAATACATTTCGTCACGTGGGCAATGTATTTTCCTCAAAACTGCAAATGAAACCATTTCCTCCGGTGACTTCAGAAACACAATTATATAAGTATTCAATTAATAATTGCAACTTTTTAATAAATAATTTTTTTATTATATTAACTTTCACATTTAAATTTTGCTATTATTTAGTGTTCCCTTACGAAACTCTGTCCACTGCACATAATATTAAGTTATTGTCCTTTGTACCTACCTCCATAGCAATTTCTCATAAACTGTACTTATCTTGGCGCGGTGGCGGTGCCGGTGTAGTGTAACAACTAATGGTCCGCACACACTCCGCTAGTGGCTCAGTCTGCGGCGCTCCATTGAGCATTACGACGTGTGAGGCTCCTGATAACAATACCTTACGACCTTTTCATACTTGAGATTCTTTTAGAAAGCGACATCGCCACTATTAACTGAAACTCAAATATTTGAATCGTAGACAGTATTTTTACATACTTGTATTTGAAATACGTCAAGTCAACTTAATTTATTTATTTATTTGAACACTTTATTGTACACACAATATTACAGACAAAAACAATTAAAGTAGAAATGTACAAAGGGCAAGCTTATCTCTAAAGAAATGTTTTCCAGCAGACCCGCAACAGATACAGTTCTAAAGTGTGAGACAAACATAATGCGCAAATAATAAAATATATGTACAGCGCAAATAATAAAAACTAAATGATAAACACTCATATTATGTAGGTAGGTTACCACCACTGTATTGAGTAATGATGTGAAAAATTTCGAGTTCGCTTCGCTCACTTACTTTTTTATGTAGTATGCAGCGTTTTTTTACTAGGTACCTACCGTTCCTGTTCTACGATAGTTGAATTGAGTTTTATTTCTTTATGTACTTTGCGGCCCGCTGATTCTACTATCGTTATGTATTTAGCCCACTAGTGACTTTGTGTTTGACATATCTGGTCTAAGGTGCCGATTGATTATCTCTGCCTACCCCAACAGGCAGATGTTTAATGGTGATGGCGGCAATAGGTTCCAGGTTTCTCCATTTACAAATTCCTATGTTCACCACATTATTATTTTTAAATTTTTTAAATTTTTTCATATTTCGAATTTTCCACATAATGGACTTTATTTTGCAATTGGTTTCCATTTTCCTGATTGATTAAAAAATGAACAACTTTTACTATGGGACATCTTTAATAATTATATGTTTCATACATTTTTGTTCGACTGGATATTGACATTTGCTATGGAGCAGCTGATTTCTTTTTGGCAATTCCAAAGTTGGTCCCGTAATAAAAGAATGATAGTCTGAACCACCCCCTAAAGTATGTAACGTATTTAAATTTACACCCTGTATACAAACGAGAACATAATATAAATGCTACTGCCTGATCAGTGTTTCCTGCTAATGTTATCGTATGGAACGGAAACGCCTTGAGGTCCAAAACAGTGAGATAAAGCTTACGTCGGGACCCGCATTAACATGACGAGTTCATCTCGGAGACGCTTCAACATGTTTGAGATTAGGACGGGTTCAAAGCATTGGCACTAACTTTTCGGCGTGAACCCCTAAGATTTAGCCCCCTGTAGCTGCAAGTTTTATTTAAGTACATTAAAAATTTATGAAAAGGCAAATTTTCACACTTTAGTTGAACCAAGGAAAATGGCCCTACATATTTAGTGCCATACTAAAAAATGCTGAGACGGATAAGATCTGACAGAAAGCTTTAGCTAATTTTATCGAAAATATAATGAAAAGGCAAGTTTTTCGAACCCGAATAAAAACAAGGACAATGGATATACAGCTTTGGTGGCAAATAACAAAATAAAAAATTAATACATTTTGGACCAAATCGGATGATGTCTTTGAATGAAATTAAATAAACTTTTATTTCTAAATGGTGCCAACAGCGCACTTTTCGGGAGCCACAATGTATCTACCAAAGCTCGCTTGGTTGTCCGATAGTGTATTGGTTCCGACTTTGATGTATGGGAGTGAAAAATTTGATTCCAAATAGATCATCATCACCATCAGCCTAAATACGTCCCATTACAGGGCACAGGCCTACCCTCAGGGTGTATGAGCGTTCGTAAACCACGCATGCCCAATGCGGATTGATAGACTTCACATACGCATAAGAGTTTCATCTTTAGCTCTTGCAGGTTCAAATATATGTGCCCTGAATAGGTTAGTGCATAGTCAATCAGATGTGCCCTCTTGTGGGGCAAAAAAAGCAAACTAATAATATATGGTGAGCGTTATTTCTATATTAATTTACGACATCAAATTCAATAGCGGATGATAGTTTATCATTTTTATTATAAAGAGCTGGAACAAAATGTTGGAATTCCAAACTAATATCAAAGTAGCTTAGCCTAGCCAATTAATCACGCAAACATTAAACAAACTGGAAAGTGCAAGTCGTCCAACAATATTGTTAGTATGCCTTGGTACATTACTAGCGTTAGAAAGTAGTATTAAAGTAACTCTGGCTCGAGAATTTCTATACAAATCATAAATTAATCATTCATAACTTTGAAACAATACATTTTTTTAATGGAAATCTCACAAACCACAGACAAAAATAGAGCGCACTCTCGAGAATATGTCTAAGTACAGGGTGTAACTTTCAAGGTGTGTAATATTTGTTGAGATGACGTATTTTTTTTTTTTTTTTTTTTTTTTTTTTTGTCTGGCATAGGCCCACCACACATTCCCACCGCTATAACTCCTGTAAGCCAGGATCAACAGCGGCGACCATTCACAACACTGGACAATGAAGTCCAGCGAGCCCGGGGGATGACTCTAATCTGTCTTGGAACCCGCAATGAATTAATCAAAGAAGATAGGAGGAGTAGGAAAACGAAATATCCGACTTCCCTCCATTGCAAACGGGAGACAGCAATAAGAAGGAAAAAACATGGCTATTAGAGAGCCAATTCAAGAGATCATTTATGGCAGTGTTGAAGACACGACCGCAAAAGCACCAAAAATACAAAATAAAACAATAGGAACCTAACATTGTACTGAAACTATGACCTATTTTGCTTCCAGTAATAAGTATGGCAAAAACATCTGAACGCACGGAAGTTATCCCTAGTCGCAACAAGATCCATGTAGTAAGGGACACCAGAAAACGATTTTAGATGACGTATGGGTACGTTTGGCTCGATCCGGGGTGGGCTATTGGACTAGACAGTTGTCAGGTTTGGTTGCTTTGTTTGTTCTTTTAGTAGTAGTTAGTCTTAGGATACTGTGTACATTTCTTCTTATTCTTATATTATAAATAATAAATCCAGTTGACGTATGATCATTTATTTATTACGAATAATTAAATTATGAATAAAATTTAATTGAAGTAATTAACTAAAGGACTGGACGCGTGGTAGATTAATGCCCATACGCCCTCCCTGAAGGTGGGCCTGTGCCCTGCAGTGGGACTTTTATAGGCTTATGAGGATAATGATGAACTTAAGGACCTTAACATATCCAAGTTTCATAAATTTCTGGTCCAAATCTGAAAGTGCAGGCCAACAAAAAAAATTGCTTTATTTTGTTAGAACTTTTCCATCTAAGCATTTATTATTATGGTATAAAAGCTGTAGCTGTGAATATTTTACACCAAATATTTATGAAAACGCATAATTCAATTCAAAATTCGATCGAAGATAGCTTTTTGACGTCATTTGTTAAATCTGCCACCGCGTATAGATGTTTCGTTGAGAGAAGATGCGGCCAGAAACTCTACAACAGACATCTTTTAAAGTACGTAAAATATACAAAGTACAATTAAAATACAATATTGCATTACATAGAGTAACATTGTCAAGACCAGACATTTTGGTCATTCAAATAGTCATCGAGTTTATAGTAGCGTTTTTTACAGAGGACTTGTTTAACATGGGACTTAAACTTTTTGTCTGGCAAGTTTAGAATATCCTCTGGTATCTTATTATAATAGCGTATACAGTGCCCCATGAAATATGTGCATATTTTTCAAACTTAAATAAAACCAAGGATAATGGCCTTGGTGCCATACTAATAAATGCTGAGACGGATAAGTTTTAGCCTTAGCTAATTTCATCGAAAATTGATGAAAAGGCAGGTTTTTTGAACCCGAATAAAACCAAGGACAAGATAATAGGCCCTACATTGTTAGACGAATAAGATATCACAGAATATAGTTTTTTTTTGGCCGGAACGTTCATATTTTGGACCAATATTGATGTATTTTTGCTGTACTATAATTATTCTGGCAGGCGGTACAATGTGAACTTTTGTGATTTTGTCATATTAAAATTTTGTTGACACTTATACAATGGAACCCTTTGGACGTTCAGATTTATGAACAGCTATTATGTCCCTATATTGTTGTACCTATATTGATTGTCAATCGAAAAATTAAAGCGGTCTATCATGAAACTCATTCCAAATTATTTGGTGCCTGTTTTAAAAATAACAGCTTCAGTAAAAAATTGCACATCATCATCATCATATCAGCCATTAAACGTCCACTGCTGGACATAAGCCTCCCCAAAATGGGGGGATTTGCCATAATCGCCACGCTTGGCAGGCGGGATGGCGATCGCAGTTGAATCGAATCAATGTGTGTACTCAGAGGATGCTGCCGCCCATCCTTCAGTAGATACCTTAGTCGCCTTTTACGACACCCACGGGAGGAAATGGGATGGTGCTATTCAAAGCCGACACCACACGGACAAAAATTGTACATACCTTTGAATAAAAAAAATTCTGATAATTATTAATACGAAAACATTTATAAAGAAAATGACACAATAAAATTTAGTAAAATACCATAAAACTGAAATATCCTAAAACTAAAATATAACTAGACTAAACAAAATAACATCAGTCAAAGAGCCCGCCTCGAGTTTTTGTATTGATTCGTAACCATGTTTAATTGTCTATGTAAATATACCTTAAAAATTAAACCTTGTGAGACATTTATATTGAAAGCCTGTAAACTTAAACCCGCAGTCGACTGTACGCTACAGCGGGCATCACACAGCAAAAGAAATTCATTTCTTCCAATAAAAGTGTGTACATAGTAAGAATAAGCCAATTGTTTATTTGTTCACGGGCCGGATTCATCCGGACATGTCCCCGGATCATCGCGAATAAATAACATTGTCGGACTATAAAATTTGTTTTGAGTAATCCGGATTTATTTCGGTGCGATTTTTGTTTCCGATGCTGTTACTGGAAGAATCTCGGGCTTTGTTAGCGGCAATGTGAAAATGACCTTATGTACTGACTGGAGAGTGGCTTTTACATTTCACTGATGACTTTTAAATCAGAATGCGAAAAAAAAGCTTCGAAAATGACAAAAAACCTTTAAATGCGAGTCGGGCTACTCGCGCACCGAGGGTTCCGTACCACACAATAACATTAACTTGCAAAACAATTTTTTTTCCGAGATCTTGAGCACGAGACCGACTCACACTTGGCCGGTTTTTATTATTTGTTGTTATCCTGTGTAGTTTGTTCTATAATCGCTTTAATGTAATACCGTTATTACGATAGAGCGAGTAGAAAATACGTTGATGAAAACTAGCTACTTGAATGAGGACCCCCCTTAATTTTGAACTTTTTGAAATTTTTTGCTGGCAAATCTTCCATTATAACGCATATTCTGTGAAAATATCAGCTGTCCGTAATAGCTATTACGGTTCAAAAGTTACAGCCCTAAATAGGTAGGACGGACGGCGAACGTTACAGGTTTCTAAATAATAATAATAAATATCTTGGACATTGTCACGCAAATTATCTAGTCACATTTAAAGTACCTGGACTTGTATTATGATGACTAGACAACGTTATAGAATACATATATAGATAGAAACATCCATGACTCGGGAACAAATATTCATATTCATCATATAAATATTTGTCCCTTAAGGGATTCGAACCTGCGACACTCGGTACAGGTTCACTACAGACTGTGCTACAGGGCCGTCTAAACTTAAATTGTGCTAAACAAGTTCTAGTTTTCATAATAAATGTTATAGTCACTTATTATCATAATAATTACTTTTACTCATAACTATAACAATAAACTCGAGGTAGCCGGAGGTAGGTAAGTTGACACGTAAAAGTGAATTTTAACACAAGTAAATATGACATGTATTCGTTCGGACCCAATTTTATGACTCTCGTAAGAAAACAGTTTGTTTTGTGACCTTTTTACGTGTTTACTGTTGACTGGTACATTTGTTTTTGGTTTTTTACAAGTTGCGTGGTCAACAGAATTATGTTTTACTATTAGATAAAGTACCAATAATAATAACGTACCTAGCTTAGTTGATAGTGAGTTGTCCGGGATTATTTCTCACGGTAAATAATTTTGTGATGAATATAAAATATAGTAGTTATAAGAGAAGTATAAGGGGTCGCATACAGAAGGAGTCGAGGCGGCGTCGAGGCGCGGGCGCGTGCCTTATTTTCCTTGACATACGGACGGTAATTGCATATCATACCAATCCGAGTGGCGCGCCGCTAGGATTCTTGGTATACAATTATCGACCGTATGTCAAAGTCGCTAAGGCGCGCCCGCGCCTCGACGCCGCCTCGACTCCTTCTGTATGCGATACCCCTTATAGTTTCTGGCCGCTTCTTCTCAACAGCGACAACACGTTCCGATGCGGTGGTAGCTTCAGAAAAGATTTGTTTTTAATAAGTAGGCTTCAAGCTCTTATATTGAATAAATTATTTTGAGTTAGAGTGAGTTTCAGTTATACGATGCGAGTTTTCACTATTGATATTAAATAGATTTTTAAAAAGTACCTACATCCGATTTTCCAAGGATTCTAGGAACAAATTTTCAAAATGGTGATGATTTTCTACATTTATATTCTTGCAAAGGTTTGCGCAAATTACACAAAATTCCAAAAAACCATATGTAACATATTATCATAATTAATATTCTTTATTGCTTAATGTTTTTCTTATTATTCCGGGGTTGATATTTACCACTGCACTAGAAGGACAATGTGTGATTTATACATTTTCTGGTATTTGATCTACTCCTGCACACACAAATTTCCGAACTGGAGCTAAAGCTTATTCACAAAAGGAGATGTTGTTTCATAAAATTTCGCAAAGACTACAAGATCCCAAAAACCCCCACCACTTGACACAACTGAAGCTGTAGCTCGCGCGATGACGCGACAAAGATATAATAGATAAGCACAAATCCTCGACCGCCTCTTCAGTATAAGATCCCGCAGTCTGACGATATCGGAGTTAAGTTCGTACTTCGAAATTTTAAATTCCATTTTATTTTGACACATTGAACCACGAACTCACTACCGTATACACATAATCGATCAATCAATCAATTATACTTTATTTGACACCAAAAAAAACAGAGTATACAGAGAGCAAACAACAAAAACAAACACAAACACTTTCAAACAAATCTGTTTCACATTGCGCAATCACTTGGTAAGGTTTAGTTTTAGCTTTTTCTAGATTTCAGGATGAAGAAAGGCGTCAAGAAATGATAGATATGTGCAATTGATTTAAAAGAAATTATTTATTTCTCACCACAAACAATTTACAGATTTTTGGTATCCAGTTAAATTATTAATAGCCATTAAAAAAGGTAATAATGTAGGTATACAATAATCAATTTAATGTTTACGGAGACGGGTGTTTGAGAAAGGATTTAACTGAGATTTAAAACCTATTAAAACAAATCACCAGGCCCCTTCTTCATTTAATAGCCACATATAGTTCGATATATATATAAATATATATATAGTATATATAACTTATTAAGGGAATGAAATATATTACTATATATAAAATAATTATTTTATATATAATATATAATAATACAAGTAATCTGTGACTGTTTTTGTTAGCAAGCAGTCAACGGAGTATTCATATCGTCATGATTATACATGTTAATCTGTAACTTAAGTCTAATTACTATTATAAGTTATTCGAATACATGCAGCATTGATTGAAGAAGCATCCATAGATTTTACCTTAAATTAAGCTAAATAATCGCACTTACCATCAATTCTTCATACTTTCCTTTATATCTGTCTCTTTCACTCTGCTAGAATGGCGCCTCGACTGTGTTCGATGAAGCGCGCTTACTTGACATTATCATAGCGTTTCTAGATTTTACCGCGTAAACTCGTAAAATTTTTCGTAATATCATAAATCTGACTAAATTTGTTTAAAACAGTAGAAGTTTCATGTGTTTTATCGTTTTAGTCGAATGAGAAGTTTTTTGTGAGTGTTTTGAGTGCTTTGCGTCAAAAATGGACAAGCCCGTGTTGCCAAATTGTGAGGGAGGCACACTGGAGGATCAAGCGTCGAGTGCCGTTGCTTCGGATGGAGAACGGTCTTCTCGAAAGGTCTCTGGACAATACAGCGACGACGGAGAGTCGTCCTCATCCTCGGAGGATGAGGAGGGCCGCTCTTCATTGCCTCCGAACAAACGTCGTAAGTACAACGAGAAGATGTCTGATCAGCGAATTGACAACTTAGCAAATCAGGTAAACTATATATCAAGCTACTTAACACAGTTACCTCATTTTATTTCGGCTTTGTCTCAACAGAACACTCCAAACTTGTCTATCCCAGGTCCAAGTTACTTGGAACAACAACCAAGGTCACAGGCTCAATATTTAGTTAATCCTGTTGAGGTTAAAGATAAGCTTGAGTTAGGTGACTTGCATACCGATTTTGACCCAAACCGGGTTATACCTCCAGCAAAAAAGGAGAGACTTGAAGAGGTTAACAACCTCCAACATTTTGAGTCTCAAGCCTGGAAATGCATCCGTTACAAAACATTACTGCAATCATATAGTGCTTCTCCAGGTTTTGTGGCTTTAAAAGTAAATGAGGAACTATGTCACTTCAATAAAAAGAAAGATTTTCTTGCTACGTCAGATAATTTGCTGGCAGGGTTAACGAATGCTCAATTGGAGCAGCGAGAATTATTAAGACAGGGTTTACAGGACCTAGTGAATTGGGCAGCTGCCAACCCAAAGGAGTTGAATCCTTCTTCACTTTTTGATAAGGTGTCTGGTTTTCTCGGACCGACTTCCCCACTACATAAATCTTCTGAGAAAATAATGCAAATAATTTGTGGAAGAAGAAGTGAATGTATTGAGATAAGAAGAGAGAGGATTTTAAAGGAAATCAACAATTCTAATTTGAAAGTGACTCTTAGAAATATTCCACCTAGCTCAGAACACTTGTTTAGCCGAGAAGGCCTTATGCCTGTTATTCAGTCACTTGGTGGGTGTCAGACATGGTTGAATACTCCATCCTACTTAAAAGAGGGAACAAATACCCACAATCAATCCAATCAGCCATCCCGACCCAACTATAAGCAGAATAAAAGATCTCAAGCATTATATAATAATAATACTAGATCAGATAGGAAACAAAACCAAAATAATTTTCGCCCTTCAAATAACCGGAATAACTTTCGAAACAAAAAGTTCAAAGACGATACCAACTTTCATCGAAAACAAAAATGACTATATACAGGGACAACAAGCTTTCCGGGGGGGGTGTTTAATATACCAGGCACATGTATGGAGAAAGTTAGGTGCAAATCAATTCATAATAAGTACTATCACAAGGGGGCGCATTCCATTCAACTTAAGACCCCCTTTACATTACCTGTCAACTCAGACATTAAAGAAATTTACCACAAGGGTATCTCCAAATATGTCAACAATAGTCCAGGACTTAAAAGAGAAGGGAATTCTAGAGGTTCCTCCGGTTTTGAATTCAGGATTCCTCTCCAAGATGTTCTTAGTAAAGAAGTCGGACGGAGGATACCGGCCTATATTCGACTTGAGGGGGCTCAACAGATATGTAGCGACAAAGCATTTTCAGCTAGTATCTCAGATAGATGTAGTAGATTTCCTCCAGGAGAACGACTGGATGGCAAAGATAGATCTTCAGCAGGCTTATTTTCATTTGCCCATAGCCGAATCGCACCGTCGATTTCTAAGAGTGTATTACAATGGCCAGGTACTGCAGTTAACAGCGCTGCCCTTTGGCCTGTCTTCAGCCCCCCGAACTTTTGCCGCTTTATCAAATTGGATCGCAGAGATCCTTCGGTCCAAAGGCATCCGTCTCTTGGTCTATTTGGACGATTACATTCTGGTGAACCAGGACAGAACCAAACTGATGAGTCAGGTCTCGGAGACGCTGTCTCTCCTGGAGAGTCTAGGCTGGCATGTCAATTACAAGAAGTCCGTGCTTGCACCTTCCCAGGAACTGGAATATCTGGGCCTACTGTGGAATACCCACAACAATACCATGGCTCTACCTGCAAAAAAGATAACAAAAGTAGTAAACATACTCTCCAGAATCCTGGAGAGAGGACGTTCATCTCTTCGGGAAATACAGTGCTTGCTAGGGCACCTAAACTTTGCCAATCTAACCACACGAAGAGGGCGCCTACATTGTCGACAGACTCAACGTTTTCTGAGATGCTTCCACCAGAGCAGGCAGAAGAGAGATCTTCCCCGTCCAGTGCAGCAGGAACTAACCTGGTGGCGGAACGCCATACACCACAGTTCGGTGGTTCTGCACAAGAGAGAGGTGACTCACTTTTTAACCACAGACGCAGCGGATGCGGGCTGGGGGGCACACCTCAACGACAAGTATCTGTCAGGAAAATGGTCAGTCCATCAGAGAGCTTGGCATTCAAACGTAAAGGAGATGTATGCTGTATATGGGGCAATAGCTTGTCAAAGGAAGAGTCTGCAGAATGCGCACATCTTAATTCAAACGGACAACAGAACTCTGGTAGCGCATATCAGAAACGAGGGTGGAACTCGTTCACTAGCTCTCCTCGAACTGACCACCAGACTAATGGAAATGACCGAGCACTTAAATATCGTACTTTCGGCGGCGTACCTTCCGGGAAGGTACAACGGCATTGCCGACCGCCTGTCCAGAAGCCGTCCAGTGCCGGAATGGCACTTATTACCCCCGGCCTCGGAGGCTGTATTCAGAACTTGGGGCATACCGGAGGTCGATTTGTTTGCTTCAAGAAAAAGCGCCGTCGTAGACCGCTACGTAAGTTGGGACTCCAGAGATGGTTTAGCAATATATTGCGACGCATTCAGTCGACAGTGGAGCTTCGGGTTGGCGTGGGTGTTCCCACCTCCCAATCTAATTCCACAAGTATTACACCACCTCAACACAGCTCAGGGCACATACATTGTGATAGCTCCGCAGTGGACTCAGTGTTTCTGGCTGACGGATCTACGGGCAAGAGCTCTGGAAGAGCCCTTACAGATAAGAGACCTACATCACAATCTGATAGACCTGACAACGGGCAGGAGCCCGCCACAGATAGAAAGACTAAACCTCCTTGCTTGGAAAGTTGGGGGTGGGCTAGTCAGATCGCGCACTGGTCATTAGATGAGAGAAATCTCCTCAAGAAAAGCTGGCGAGAATCCACCTTAGCAACCTATAAATCACCTATCAGGCGTTGGACTTTATGGTGTGAGTCACACAATGTAGATCCTAGAGCACCACATGGAAATGATGTGGCCAGGTTCCTGGCTAGACTTTTTATTGTAGATAAATTGGCATACCGGACAATACTTCTGCATAAATCAGCAGTCTCCACCTACTGTGCAGCTGGATCAGACGACCTGTCTAAAAACTTTTTTGTCCATCAAGTGTTAAAAGCTATCTCATTAGCTACACCCCAGGAGAGAAAGTCGCCTATATGGGATACCAAATTAATCTTTGACTGGTTGAAGAATGAGCCCAATACAGGTACAGTTTTTGATATAGCCCGTCGAACAGCAATAATCTTACTTTTGGCCTCGGGTCGCAGAGTTCATGACCTAACACTCCTAGATTTATCTAAGGACAACTTTATAGAAAGACACAATGAGCTAATACTGTGGCCAAAGTTTGGTTCAAAGACAGACAATGCCAATAGCAGACAGTCTGGTTGGCTATTGCGAGAACATCCTATTGAATGTCTATGCCCAGTACATCATGTCAAGAAACTCATTGAGGTTACAAAAGGCAGACGTTCCGAGAGTAACATTACTAATCTTTTTTTATCTATTACGGGTGTCGTCAAGCCAGCCACCAAAACCATGATAGCAGGCTGGATAAAATCTATACTTAAAGAAGCTGGTATTGATGCACCACCAGGCAGTGTGAGGTCAGCTGTAGCATCACGGAGCTGGCTGGAGAACAGACCAGTTCAGGAGATCCTAGAAAGGGCAAACTGGAAAAGTGCACAGACTTTTCAGAAGTTTTACTGTCGTCAGATAAACAGTGACTCTGTAGAGAATGAGGACCTTTTATTGAATAATTTTTCTAACATTTAAGGTGCATTAATTTAAATTTAATTATTTTGATCTCAGATGATTGTTCCTAGTTGTATTTATATTTATTTTCCTAGTTGTATGTATGATGATTGTGTTGTTGTTCAAAGTATATACCTATACTTACATGTATCTTCTAACATCAATACTTTATCAGTGAGACTGATTTCTTAATTTTAAACTAAGAGTTTTCTTTATTAAGTTTTGTGTTTGGCAAGAAGGCCTTATAAGGACTGTTATGTTCTATTATTATTTTAATATAATTTATGTTATGTTGATTTTTCAAAGAGTGACATAAGATGTCTTTTTTGTAATTTTGTATGGAAGTTAATATACACATTGACTTTATTTACATACATGGTTTTTATTTAATTCACATAGCGTTTGGTACTCTTTCACCAGCAGATATCAAACAGGTCTTCAATCAATGCTGCATGTATTCGAATAACTTATAATATAACTGTTTTGCATTACAACAAAACAGATATTATGAGTGAGAGAATACATGCAGCATTGCAGCAAGGTGCTTGCTGGTGATTGATGAAGACTATGATAATGTCAAGTAAGCGCGCTTCATCGAACACAGTCGAGGCGCCATTCTAGCAGAGTGAAAGAGACAGATATAAAGGAAAGTATGAAGAATTGATGGTAAGTGCGATTATTTAGCTTAATTTAAGGTAAAATCTATGGATGCTTCTTCAATCAATGCTGCATGTATTCTCTCACTCATAATATCTGTTTTGTTGTAATGCAAAACAGTTATATTATAAATAGAGGTTCGAGGTGGGCAGTTGTAACAAGGCTCACTTTTAGCACATTATCCGGTGCACATAAATGAGCCTGAGATATGTAACTACGGGATCTTACACTAGCATTTCGAACGTCCCTCTCTAATTTAAGTTTTTACATATTCCTTATCTCATCCGGATCTACTGGAGGCTGAAGAGCCTGTTGAAACAAGCTTTGTGAGGAGCTTGCGTAGGGGTGGCACTGGCGCGTGGCGTAGGGCTGACATTTACAACACTTTGCATTTTGAGGGGAATCGCAAATTTTATGGATGTTTTTTTTCACCATCAGATAAGATTAAGATCAGACGCAAATACATTGTACACGGTGTTACCAAAGTATATATTTACGCTATGGTGTTAAGGTAGTTGAATTACTTTAATGGGTGGTTGTTCTTATAATGTTGAACAACTTTCCCAAAGGAACATAATGGAAATTCCATGGTAATTCACAAAAAATAGATTTCATACAAATCATTGGTCAGAGCCCAATATTTTTTTTTTTCCTTTTATACAGAGTGAAATCGATATCATTAGCATCCTTTTAAACTAAGAGTCTATCCATCAAACTGAACAACTTCTTTTCTGCTCCGATCTGTCTGCTCCTATAGTAAAATAGGAGCAGACAGATCGGAGCAAAAAAAATCAGCTGTTCCATACTAAACTGCACCCGCCGCCGCGCCGCTGCCTACTCGACTCAAATGTATGCAACAGCAGATTTTTTTTTGCTACGACCGGTTTGCTTCCGTAGTAAAAGTTGTTCAGTTTGATGGGAAGACTCTTATTAGTTTAAAGGATGCTAATGATATCAATTTTACCCTGTATAGGTTTCTTAAGGAAAGTTATTCAGTATCATGGGTACAATCACCCCTTAAAGTAACGTAACTGCTTACCCTATCAACGTCCATAAAAAAAAAAATTGTTTGAGTGTGTTTTTCAAATTGTACCTTAAGGCACGGTTAACATAGAAGATGCGTAGCGCGGGTGTGGCGCGAGCAGGGTGCGGCAATATAAGCCTTATAGTACGCAGCATAGCGTCGTTTGGAGAATTACGCCCGCGCCTCCAGGCGACGTCGCGTGGTGGCGCGGGCGCGATTTTCCTTTACGACAAAAACGACGCTATGCTACGTACTATAAGGCTTATATTGGTGTTACTTTGACAATCCGCCACCGCCACACGTCTCTTCTGTATAAACAGCACCTAAAGATGCAAATAAATTTATTTTTATTTTATCCATATCCACAGTCAAGTTACCTTTCTTTCCCTCAGAAAGACATAATTTCCTCCATGTCCATACGGCTACGGCAACATGGGCTTCGCTGGGCTCGGATGTGGCTAATGTAGCCAATCTTAAAAGTATGTCCGCATATGACACACTTGAGCGTTCTATTCTGATAATTGTATTGTATAGCCTTTGGTCCATTCTTAATTGTAATGGTCGAGGTTGGGAATCGAGGTCCTTTAATCTCTTTTCCTCAAAACACATTTCCCTGGACAAGATGACTCTTTTCACCAGTCGCTTAGCTTCGCGTTTCTTCCAGTTCCCGTTAGATTATATTTTATGACCATTTCTAGATGTTTGGAAATTTTAGGGGAGGGGGAGGTTTTACGAGTATAATGTTTTACACAATAGCATTCAGCTTATTAGAATTTAATCAACGTTTTACAACATTCCAAACATGAATATTCTATTTCTTGCTTAAATTTAGCTTTCTTTTATACATTTTGTATAGATAAAGCCTTGTAAATGATGCCTTCTGTTAGTAGGTTAGATAGAGAAAGTTTATTAAAGACCTTTCTTTGTGCCAGAAACTTGTTTCCTGCGATCTCTAGGAAACATTCGAGAATATTTTGAAGGAATTCTTTGAAGAAAGAACATTTTTAGTTGAGCGTAAATTGTGCAAGACTTTGTTGCTTCCGAATTGTAGCGAGATAAAAAATACAGGGTGTAAGGAAAAGTATTATTAACCTTCAAACTAACAACTTTTACTAAGGGAGCAAACCTGTCAGCGCAAAAAGTCAGTGTCAGTGTATCGAGAATATATATCTCTGTGGGGTAGTGTTTACTCATGTGCCATGAACCTATCGCTTTTAATGGTTACATTACCCACCTCGAAATCGAAGCAAGTGTTTATTTGTGATATTGTTATAATATAATACAACGAGATTTTGCCCGCGGCTTCGTACCTACGCCCCGGTTCCATCATGGTAGCGAGATAAATAAAATACCACTTTTTAAGCTATCAAACACCAAAAGTTTTATCAAAATCGGTCCAGTTTTCGTGTGATGATCGAACAAAAGGACAGACAGGCAAGCAATAAAAATAAAAATAAATATTTGGAGTCAGGGACGCATATCACTATATCGTAACTTTTTAAAATATGCTTAAACATTAGCTTCACCTATATGTGTAACTATGTAAGAAAATCTAGGAAGTATTTTTTTACCTAATTCTATTTGTAGTCTCGTTTTGAAAATTTGCAAGTGTATGCGCTATTGACAAAATGGCCTAAAACAGATATCGGGGTACGACTGGATGACGAAGGCCGAGGATAGACTTTATGTTTAGCAGTGGACGATGATGATGATGATGATTGACAATACCGTGTAATTTTTTAGTTTTTTAAAACTATTTAATTTTCACACACAGACACACTTCTGTTACAGTTTTATGACAGTGTATAATGTAGTATCAACACTCAAGTCACAAACAACGTGACATGATATCCCTCAGTGTATCGCATGTCGCGATCGTTATCTCGACGTCAACAACTGAATACCTAATGTGATTTGTGTCTCTGATCTGATCCCATGTCACTTGTTATTCTTACTCTTTCTTTGTGATGTCAATCCGTTACGTGCAGTCCGTACTCGATTTGTATTTAAATATCCTTTTTTTTGGTTACAGATTGGAAATATTATTGATGTCATGTGACCATGTGGAGGCTTCTTCTATGAGGTAAATTGTTTTAAATACATACATTAAAAACTACACAATAATCACTATAGCATATGCACTAAATTTATTGATTGGAATTAATCAAAACAGTAAATCGGTCAGCACAAGGGTCGTCAAAAGCAAAGATACAAAAACAGACATAAATCAGCAACAAGCTTCGTCAAAACAATGAAATACAAGCTCAGTCAAATAAACCGCCCCTGGTCGATCCCGGCACAAAGGAGCCCATTATGCTAGCAGCGTTGCCACGTTGAATTGCTATGGCTAGCCTTTGCACCAGAAACGACCCGCAACGGGGTCTCAATTTCGCTCCCTCAGTCAACGGCCAACCTCCGCAACGAAGGTCTTAGCCTCGGCAGCCCAAACCCCCCGTGGTCTCAACGGCGACAGGTACAACAAGATAATCGGCCACCAGGGCCGAGTACGTGTCCCACTTCCTAACGGCAGCCAGCTCCGCGGCTGCTGCAGGCGTCCGCGACATGCGACTCAGGTAGCTTGCGGCGAAAGTGCTGACGCACGTCGCGTCCCATAAAAGGCACTTGCCTTTCTGCCAGGGCACCAAAGTCAAGCCATCCGGCCTCTTGCTGCTTCCAAAAATCTGCTGTTTCCTTTATTTGAGGCAAGAAGCAAATTGCAGTTTTGTATGGACCGGCAGATGAGTATATATTTTTTGCAATTTCAGGTTTGCTCCTACACTGAAAGTTGTTCAGTTTGATGGTCTGAACCACTGCCGAAAATAAGGAAAGTGTTTTTAAAACCACCTAGTATAATAGACAAACAATCTATCTTTATTAATCAGGGATAGATCAAGCAATTCCAAGTAATTTAAACCGACAGGTTTCGGGGGAAACAGTTTCGGTCGAAGACATTTTATGTTCCGTGTAATGCCACCTTAACTGTTTACTGCCGAGATATCGCGTTCTATGCGATGGTGTACAATGTCTTTGTTTACACTTCAAGAGTTCTAAAGGTTCCTTCTTATTCAAGGGGATGCTCAGACCATCAAACTAAACAGCTTTGTTTATGGGATCTAATATCAAAGTCGCCAGTGCGACTGTGGTGCTCCAGAACAACTATCGAGCACATCGTTATCGAATGCACTGCCAGAAAAATCGACAGTTGAATCCCGGAATACGCTAAAAGCCAAACTGTGTTCTAAAACTATCGCAGGAATGAAAAGCCTTACGGATATTCTATACATTGGCGGTCACTTGCCACACGCGAGATCTTATCTTTCGTCAACTACCGGTTAACTTGACCCTCCCATACTGTACCTTATAATTTGGCTTCCCATAATCCGACGGTTTAACCCTATAACGTGTCTATTGTGACCTTTATACGATTCATTAACTTGTTGTTCTTATGCTCAATATTGTGCCACGTGGTGTACATGATTTGGTAAAAGTAAACATCGTGATGAAACTCATCCTTTCAATTTCGAGGCGTGCAATGTGTCCACCGTCCATTAAATGAAGTGAACGGTCCATTTAATATGATGACGGGCTCCCTATGGTGTAGATTTAAACTTTTGAGCACTAGTTGTGATAGTGGATTTTCTGAATTTTGACATTGGAAATGTTTTTTCGTTCGCTCCCGTATAGGCTCCGATTTGACGAAAAAGTGCTATCTCCTTATATCTTGGAGAGTTGTGAAGATATGGTATTAAAAAAAAACTCAAAAGACGCTTATTTACGAGAGCTGTAAGGTGCAAAAAGAGTTATTCGAGAAAGTCAAAAACGAAAAAAGTTATGGCTGAAATAGTGAAAAAAAAATATTTTTTTCCGAATTTTTGATTTTGGCGCTCGATATTTTGGAAACGAAAAATGATATTAAAAATTGAGTAAAGCTCCTCTGGAAAATGTAGTCAGCTACAATTTGAACCTAAAACAAAGACGATCGGGTTAAGGGTTTGCCCTGTAACATAACCTTTTTGAGACAATATTTTTTCGAATTCCGTAGATCAAACATAAATTCCGAAAAACTCATTGGTATGAGTCGGCATGGACGGGGATCGAACCATCGCCTCCTGCATGGCAGGCATAGTTATTCGCCCCTGGATCACCACGGACAGTACATAATTATACTGGCTTGGATATGTTTTATTAAGGATATATCTGACTACCCAATCAGGACACCTAATCTTAAGCAAACACGATGCGACTATTCAAGATCCCTCTTAAATCAGGTCCTCAATCATAAACGACACAATTTTACGGCGTATTTGCGTCAAAGACAACAAAAGCTCGATCTTTACGACATTATTACTGTAACGGGATGGATAATGTTGCCATCAACTGAGAGATAATGTCTTATCTATTGTTAATGAGATCCGTTTGGAGCTACCGGGACATTTCAATAGGTATCATTTGGATATTTATTGTACGTATAAGTACGATAATATTAAGACTGAAAACTCCCGGGTGAATAAATTTTAATAGGCAATTTTCCTCAATTAATTATACAGGATGTAAGATTAAATACGTTACGTAGGTACTTAAGGAGATACTTTAGTTTATACCATCAAACTGAACAACTTTGAATACAGGACCAAAATTAAGTTGGTTCGAGGCGACACCCAGACAAAATTTTTTGTATCACTTGTTTGAGCTGATGGTCTCTAACTTACGTAGCATGTGCCGGGCGTGTGCTGCACCGCGACGCTCCCAGTCGCGCTGCTGATCGTGGTGCACAGATTTTGTTCGCGTTGTCTGTTCTATGCATAATTATTCCATTTAAAATCCGTTCCTATGCGCGGGTCAAATCAAATCAAATCAAATATACTTTAAAACAACTAACACAACAACTTTATACTTTCACAGTTGATTTAAATAGAAAAAAGCTTCCAAGTTGGCATACCTATGGCATATCCATTTAGATCTATGTGACCTGTGGTCGTGCTCCTGAGCGACTCACTTTGAGTTTATTTACATAGCCTAAATCACATTAAGTCTAAATTTAATTTCAAATGTACTATTACTAAGCAGTGGAGGAAGCTACCCAAACAGCCCAAACTGCTATACTGCAAATAAAGTCGGTCTACACTATACATCGTGGAGACACAAACAAGTGATGTAAACAAGCTCATAATTCTGTAATGTGTGCTGTGTCCGTGTGACGCATCGCTTCCTCCGTTCATAATGCTTTATCTATTGTAGGTTTTAGTTTCAGCACGGCTAGCATGCTATCCAAGACCATGCGACCAGACGAGAAAAACTATATGCGCGTGTTAGAATATTAGATTTTATTTAATTGAATGATTCGTGAGTCGAGTCATGAGTCGTATCATGAGTTTGAATCTAAATTATTAATATTAATCTAGTCATCTACATTTCATTTTTAGACTGGCAACATCTATTAAAAACCAAACCATTGTTGACAATGTTTAGTAACTTATTTTGGTGAATCTTGTTGTAATTGTGATATTAATTATACAGTTATAATCATCCTAAAATCATAGTATAATTTGTGAAGTAATAATTATAATTTAGAAATGATTAAGTACGTATTATAATACTGTAAACAAACTTCATTTCCTGGATGGATTTGCCGCCATTCCGAACCATCGTGAAGTGTGGTGGTAAATCTATAAAAGAGGTGGTTTGTCATAAAAGGAGGAATTCTACCAAAGATCACAGAGGTGGTCACGCTGCCCAAGTGTAAGTGTTACGCCATATTTATTATTTGTTCAGTATAAGTAACTTGTGTTTGCTACCGAATAATTATGGTTAATTTATAATACCTAATTCTTATGTGTGATTTTCTATAATGTGTTTTGGTTGTCCTATATGGAGTTTCTTTGTCTGGTTCTTCTCCATATGCCCTATGGTTTAGATAGGAGGACACTAGTGAACCAGAAGTAATGTAGAATCAAAGATATAAAATATATTCAAAGATATATTAAGGATAGTCAAAGAATTAAATAATGTTCGACTATTCTGATTCTCGCCTTTCATTTGAAATCATTTCTGTACATATACTTTCCTCATCCTCATTGTAGACCAGTGTCCTGAACTGGGGACGGCAGATGGGATGACGATGGTATCATGATAACCTTTCCTTTTCTTATGGGGCATCTGGTCCAACATACACAACATACACATACACATAATATGATAGGTTCGATACGATGTAGGAACACTATCAGAATATATTTAGCCTTGATGTGCTTTAATTATATTAAATTATATGATAAATTGGTCGAATAGTTTATGAACCTAATCCTGACAATATGCCATGAATATTATAGCCCCTAGCTCTCCCTATAATCTGACATCAGAAGTGGGATCCGGTCTAGGATGTTATCCATGACTTCCATGCTCACATACTTTTTGTTTTTCATGGTATCATCATGAGGACCGCTGCTCCAGCTGCAAAAGGAAAATGCATCACGATGATGACCCTGGTCGTCTGGAGACAACCCGCAAAGAACCATCCAGAAACCATTGAAAACTACAAGAATCCAAGATGAAGATTTGAAAATTTTGCGAGGTAACGGCAAAAGCAGAATAAGATTTTAGTTTGAAAAAAAACTTAAGTGGGTACTTTAGTTAGATTATAAATCAGTATGGCCGAGCGGTTTTTTTTAGTAATTTTATTAAATACGTTTTACGATTGTGATAATCGTAAAACTTACGTAATTCAATCTTATAATTGTGTAATTTGAAAGGATTAGAGTGTATTTTAATCTAGCTTGCTGTTTTGATCACGACTGGTAGTCAAATTAGTTTAAAAGTGATACCGACTTAATATGTCCAAGCTGTTCCATGTTTTTCGAGCAGTCTGTTGTCAAAATGATGTGAGTTGACCGAAGGGTGTGAGTTGACCGAAGGGTGTGAGTTGACCGAAGGGTGTGAGTTGACCGAAGGGTGTGAGTTGACCGAAGGGTGTGAGTTGACCCAAATGGTGTGAATTGACCCAAATGGTGTGAATTGGCCCAAATGACGTGAGTTGACCCAATGGTGTGAGATGACCCAATGTTCTGAGAAGCCCAAATTGACCGTTGTTACTTGTCACCATAATGTAAGATGTGTGGCTGTAGCAATGCTAAAATGAAATACATCGCTTTAAGATTACAGTAAATTACAAATGCTATTATGACAATAACAATGCTATGTGGTAGATAATTAGCTATATTATGATTTGATCATGAACTGATTAAGTGACTTAACTGACTAGTACCCTCTTGGTATAAAGCGGTTTTTTTTTAATGATAAAACCTCCGTTTATGACCAACTGGGCAATGACAGACTTTAAATTCAAATAATTTCAATTACTGTTTTTTGTTTATCGTAACTTACGAAACATTGTTATAGAATCAGTAATGTGGCTAATTATGTCTTGCTTATTTCTCTAAATGTTTTAGATAAGAAGTTTTTTGGTAATGTTTGGTATTGCTGTTTTGTTATGCTTTGGTTTACAATTATTTTATCAGTTTATATTTTGGTTGACAATATTTTTTATTAGAATCAATATGGTCATTGTATATATTTATCTTTCTTTAATTATATACTTCGAGAACGAAGTATTTGTCAGTATGGCCGTGTTAGAATATTAGATTTTATTTAATTGAATGATTCGTGAGTCGAGTCATGAGTCGTATCATGAGTTTGAATCTAAATTATTAATATTAATCTAGTCATCTACATTTCATTTTTAGACTGGCAACATCTATTAAAAACCAAACCATTGTTGACAATGTTTAGTAACTTATTTTGGTGAATCTTGTTGTAATTGTGATATTAATTATACAGTTATAATCATCCTAAAATCATAGTATAATTTGTGAAGTAATAATTATAATTTAGAAATGATTAAGTACGTATTATAATACTGTAAACAAACTTCATTTCCTGGATGGATTTGCCGCCATTCCGAACCATCGTGAAGTGTGGTGGTAAATCTATAAAAGAGGTGGTTTGTCATAAAAGGAGGAATTCTACCAAAGATCACAGAGGTGGTCACGCTGCCCAAGTGTAAGTGTTACGCCATATTTATTATTTGTTCAGTATAAGTAACTTGTGTTTGCTACCGAATAATTATGGTTAATTTATAATACCTAATTCTTATGTGTGATTTTCTATAATGTGTTTTGGTTGTCCTATATGGAGTTTCTTTGTCTGGTTCTTCTCCATATGCCCTATGGTTTAGATAGGAGGACACTAGTGAACCAGAAGTAATGTAGAATCAAAGATATAAAATATATTCAAAGATATATTAAGGATAGTCAAAGAATTAAATAATGTTCGACTATTCTGATTCTCGCCTTTCATTTGAAATCATTTCTGTACATATACTTTCCTCATCCTCATTGTAGACCAGTGTCCTGAACTGGGGACGGCAGATGGGATGACGATGGTATCATGATAACCTTTCCTTTTCTTATGGGGCATCTGGTCCAACATACACAACATACACATACACATAATATGATAGGTTCGATACGATGTAGGAACACTATCAGAATATATTTAGCCTTGATGTGCTTTAATTATATTAAATTATATGATAAATTGGTCGAATAGTTTATGAACCTAATCCTGACAATATGCCATGAATATTATAGCCCCTAGCTCTCCCTATAATCTGACACGCGCATATGCTATGGATGCTATATGCGCTCTCTTTTTGGCATATGTAAAATAACAAAGATGTCGATTTTTATCGTTTTCTCGCGGTGGCTTGCGAGGCCTACATGAAATATTTAATAGGTAATTATCAGACGTATGGAAAGAAAACGACCCGTTTTAGAACTTGTATCGATAGTTGACCTTGAAAAATAGTAACAATATCGATAGTGCTATCGATAGTATCGATATTTTAGATAGCATCGATAGTATTGCTTTAAAACCATTGATACTATCGATAGTACTGAGATGTAATAGTATACATACTCATCATTATCTTGTCCATTTCCCATTATTCGGGGTCCGCGCTTTATGTCACCCTCTTCCATTCATCACCCGTATTCTTAGTTATATTTGCTCTACCCGAAGGTAATTTGGAAGAAATCGCTTTTAAGCGATAAGACCTCATTATTTGTACCATAATTATTTTTGTATCCTGCTCTGTAGGTACTTTATTTATTATTTAAATAAAGAATATTTAATGCATCACCGCCGCCGTCTCAACACTCACTCCTTTCTTACACATATCATCCTTCACGCAATCCATCCATCTTTTCTTCAGCCTTCCTCTCCTACCACAGCCATCCACGTTCATACTTAACACTCGTCTCATAACATGACACTCGTCTTTCTGCATCACATGCCAATATCGCGATAATCTATTACCAGAGATGCAATAGTATCAATACTGTCGATAGCATTATCGTAATCGATATTGTTACAATTTTTCGAGGATTCTATCGTATCTATCGATAGTTTCACTATTGCCAGGCAACACTGGTTCTAGGTGAACCAAGCACTGCTACCATCGAGTTAGTTATCTCTACACTTAGTTAGTAACCTCTGATCGCTCCCTGAAGGCTACTCACGTTTATTGATACGAACGGTTTATACAGTTGTAGTGATAGCCCCCAGGGATAAAGTCGCCGCTTCAGTGCCCAGATAAGAAATAGTTTCTTGTGGCTACAGTTACTTGGCAATTTGGTTTGTTGGTATCTAAACCAGTGGTTGGTATATTTACGCAGGGGCCAATTTGGCCAATTAAAAATTCAAAATCAAAAATTCAAAAATTTTTTGTTCTAAATAATATCACATAGGTAGCTTTTTGACGTCATTTTTTGACTCTACCACCGCGTCGGAAGGTGTTTCGTTGAGAGAAGATGCGGCCAGAAACTCTATAACACACATCTTTTAAACAAAACAAAATATACAAAGTACAATTAAAGTACAATATTGCATTACATAGAGTAACATTGTCAAGACCAGACATTTTGGTCATTCAAAGGCCCAGGGCGGCCGAAATGTGACAAGATAATGGTGGGCCTCGGCTGGTCATCATCGTAATATCGTATGGTATTTATTGTCTTCCTGCTTGGATCCAAGGAAGTCTTGGCTGGTGAAAATTTTTTACCTTTATTTAGAGGATAGAAGCCATTACTCGGTACAAGACGTTTCACGTACTCCACTGCGGCTCGACCCTGATGAACCTACCCGATTTTATTCTTTACCGTTTGAGAGCAGACGGTATGTAGAGTATATTTTCTTTGACGGTATGACGTATTCAGGGTGTTAGGGTAAACAGTTGCATCGATTTAAGTTGATTGTACCCATTATACTGAACAACTTTCCCTAAGAAACATTTAGGGAATAAGCAAAAAAAAAATTGTGGACTTCACATATTAAATGCTATCAGCTGATCGAACGTTTGTATGAAAAATCGAAAAAAATATTCGAATTTTAGGGAAAGTTGTTCAGTATCATGAGTACAATAGCCCCTAAAGTAATGCAACTGTTTACCCTAACAATCTGTATACTGAATAAGTAAAAAATGTCTTTGCCTGAGATATAAATATAATTCATCAACTCAAAACTTTATTAAATCGCCACCTCCGATGAAAGCATTCTTGACTGCACTTTGAAAAGAGCCATCAATATCAAACGGCACTAATAGACATTAAACTCTGAACTCTCGTAAAGTATGGATAGGTAATAGATTTCAGCGCCATCTACCGAGCGAGATGACAAAAGGGAATGTAAGAAATATTGGAGTGCACGGGGGAGAGGTCAGAAGCGAAGCATATATCACAGAGAATGGAGAATAACTCTGAAATGTGGGGCCATGAGGTCAGCGGCGTCAAAGAAACGACCGGAAAACGTTATAGAGGAACGAAGTGACATGTTCCTCTATTGAAAAGTGAAAAATTTTTAGTGTCAGGAGACCGCAAGTTGCAACTAACAACAGTTGCGTGACATAATTATTTTTATTTTTTTATTTATAATTAATGGATTCTTGCTTACTTGTGCGTTAGCACTGCATTTCCGCCAGTGTCAAGTAGTTTATGGGAGTATGTATGCCGATCTTGGGGATTGTTTTTGATCAAGAACAAGAAGAGATTGAGGATTGCGGAGCCTCGTGGCAGGCAAAAACGCGACGCGCGAAAACCACGTGAGAGAAGTGCTCGCATCAGAACCTGCAACGTTAATCGACAAAAGTATTATTATAAAGAATCTTTTACAGAATATACAATATTACCGATGATATACAGAATGGCCTCTCCCTACCCTTAAAATACCGCACCTCACTCTGGTCAGCACTCCAGGAGTCATTTTAGAGGAGCCGAGCAAGAAGCATGTATAGAAAGCAAGCGCGTGGAAGGGGGACGGCGCTTGTGCCTACGCCATCATGATTCTGTAGTAGTAATATTGAAAAGTCGTGAACCCGTGAGGTCGTTCTGTGGAGGCACTCGAGTCTTCTAGGCAAGCCTGATTATTACTTCCTCAATCAGTAAAAATAAATAACAATTTTGTTCATGAATCAGAAAGTTTATACAAATGTTTCCGCTAATACCATCACAATGGTCACAACCTAAAGTCAGCCACTCTGGGCAGGCCGACATAACGGCGCGGGCGCGTACAATAGAACGCGGGTTATGGCTTGGAAAATGCAGATACCTACTTCTTAACGTCGCACCCACGCGTACCGACGGATAGAGGTGTGCGTCTGTATAGTTGAACCAGTGATCTTTAGTTTAGTTATATTTAAGCCATAACTACACAAAATCACCAACTCACGTCTACTACCTTTTTATGCGTGCAGTTGCAGTAAAGCTCCCTACTCGCATATTGAGGTTACAGGAGGGAATAATATGACAAGGAGTGGCTAGCCTTTTCCCCATAAAAATATTTTATAATTTTTTTTCGCCTCGTATGATCGCCTCTTTATGACGCGAATATTAATCAACTGAAATCAAGTAGATACTCGTGTGTTTTGACACATTTCTTGAGTTTATTGATATGAAATAGATTGTGCCACTGAATCATACATAAATAAGACACTGGTTTTGGTACCTTGTACGAAATAAAAAATTAATCACGTTATTTGTAGTTGTGCAAAAGTACAAATGAAATGCATGAATTGATGTTACGTTTGTGTAATTTGCTAGTTTTGATACTTCTAAGCCTACTAATTATTATAAGTAAAATTAAATTTGGTACCTATAATAAATCTCTTAAAACAGCTTAAAAATTTAGATAGAATTGGGCACTGGGATAATTTTAGACCTAGACTAACATTTATTACTATGCAAAAATAAACCTGTATTTTCGTTCTTATTAAGAGCATGCTCGTATTTAAAATAATGGTCCTACCGGGCTGACGCACACGGAGAGGAAAATCTCCGGGATATTTGCACATTTCCCTTTCTATCCGGGTATTACTTGGTTCCAAGTTAGTACTCGAAGATATTCAGACATTTTTACGTTTCAATATTTCAGAGATATTATCTAATATTCGCTTTACTCTGTAAATTTTAGGATTCCATTACCATTTGATGTTTTTAGTACTAAAATTCAGTATCTTTTTGCTAGCTGATTGTATGGAAGAAATCACTTTTAGTGATCAAACCGCCTTTTGTACCCTGCTTCTTCGTGTAAATATACACGAACAAGAAGGGTAGAAAAGGCGGCCTGATCACTAAAAGTGATTTGTTCCATACAATCAGTTAGTTAGTTAGTTAACAACAATAGTTGTTGTTTTTTGTGTATTTTGGTGTGCAAATAAAGAATATTTATCCTATCTTATCTATGTCCCTATGTTTTGCTTTTTTGAATAAATTAATTACTGTAAGAACTAGGGACCTTCGAAAATTGCCGAATTTTTACTCCGTTTTCAGACATCCAGCAAACAAATTTGACGAATATAAACAAAAACAGCAAAATATACAGACATAGCCAAAGTATTTCTCATATTATACTTGAAATAATTATTAAATCGGTTTAGTTTTGGAGGAGGAAACGGGGAATACGAAATGCTGATTTCGTCCATTTTATGTAGATAAAATTAGTCCGAGCTGCAGTTGTCTCTTTCGCGCTCTAGTCGGAGGAATGTGTAGGAGATAAATACGTATACGGTTGGAGAAGTGACCTATTCTTCGAGAACCCGCCTCTCCTCTTAAACAACTGCCATGACTATACATTATCCCGACCGATGGAGCTAACATCGCGGCGACGTTCCCTAACATTCCTTTACATTCGGCGAGAGTTTATTATGCGTTCACATTAACGACGCCTGAGTTTGATTAGTACCGCCACGTCACTGACAACCGATACCTTCCGACTTTGTTCCTAATTACCACAGAGCACGTTATATTAACGCTTACAGGCACATTGTTATGGCGTAATAAAGCTGTAAAGCTTTTTATTATGAAAACCATAATATAACACAAGCAGAAACACATAACATCCATAATATAATTTGACGGCCCGGTTGGTGTAATGGTTACCACGCCGGACTGCCAAACCAGGGTCCTGGGTTCGAATCCCGGTTCGGTCATGCATGTTTATATATTTGTGCCGTTGTTGTATGGTTTCCATAATAAACAGTATATGCACAGTAGTAACAGTATAAACCTATAGTGCTTGCTTGGGATCATTACAATGTATGTGCCTGTAAGCATTATTTATTTATTTATTTATCCATATCATAACCAAACTGGAGTGCAATTCATTAAGCGTCACAACGCTGTCGAAAACAACGACGAGCTCACAAATAATTATAACATCTTTCTTGCATCCTACAGATTGTCGAAAGTTTTATATGAGTTTGACGCATGACATAACCGTAGCAAATACCAAATTGTCAGCTCGCCGATGTTTCAACGACGAAGTCAAGGTTGTGACGATGTTTGCGCTTAGTGAATTGCATTGCAGGGACTCAAACCTAGGACCTCTGGTTGGGTAGTCTGGCAACCTTTACAGTATAAAGGTGTTGGTTAGAATGGTAATATGGATCATGTAATCCGAAATATATATATTTTTAAATGTAAATACAGACATTTGTAAAAGTTTACATCAACCGAGTCGGGTCAATCGTCAAGTAATTAATGTGTGTATTCACACTTAAAAAAAATATTACCATCCATATTACCATTCAATCAACCAATCAATCAAATATACTTTATTATAACCAACTTATTTTTTAATGTCCTTTCTGACTTATATTACTTACTTATGTCTGTGTACAAATGTAAAATTAAGACAAAAACATGATTTTTATTTTGATTTAATTTAAAGTTGTCAGATACGTAGGTTGTACGTAGGTACAATAACAACTACCGACAAAAAACTGATGCCGAATAATAGTTGTAGCTAAAAGTAAGGAGCCAGAAATAGTTTTTCCTTTCGCTTTTGTTTGAAATTCATTTACTATCCGTTTGTGTTAAGTAATTAGGCCTCGAGGGTTCTACTCGATGAGTGTTTCAGAACATTCTTACCCTTTCAGTACAAGGACTATTTCAGACTATGTATTTGTTTTAATTTGAACTGAGCACCTAGGTACCTGTCTGTATTTTAACCGATCATTGTGAAGCTTGGCATCAAAATCAAAATATATTATACCCTTATCACCTATTAAATGTCATTGCAGATCATACGCCGATAAAAGTGAGCGGGAGTCGGCCATACTCCACCATATAGCCCAGTCATTTTACGGAGTTTTGTTAGGAGGGGTAGGGAGTAATTATGAATTGAACTTTTAAACTGTCCATTTAGTGACAAAAAGACTAAAAAAAACTGAAAACATATTTGAAGAACATTTGCTACGCAACATAGAAATCAAAATTGTATCTCTCAGAAGGCTTTTAATAACAGGGGGGGGGGGGGGGGGGGGGGAGGGCACCGGCATTGAATTCACAAAATCGGCATCGGTCGCAGGCAAGTCGGAACCGGAACGCGCTCCCCCCAGCCCCCGCACACCGCGCTCGATTGACCTGTCGCTATAGGTCCGGCACTCTACAGTAGGTTTTTGAATTTCGAAAATGGCGTCGGCACATGCGGACTTTGTGCAAACTGTCCATGAAATTGCGTGTAGGGTTAAAAGCCGCGCTTTGCATTTAAGGTTATCTACATTTCGATACTCTTTATTGTTCGTTCTGTTTTTTTAAATAGTCTAAAAAGACACAATTTTAACGTGTGTGCGCGTGCGCGGGCCTGACTGCATTCCCTTGCTTGGCTCTTCTAAAATGTCCCCAGAAAGTGAGAGGTGGAGGGGGATATCTGAAGTCAGAGGGGGGCGGAGAGTGGCTGTTCTGTATGTAGAACTATACACTACTACCTATCCTGTGCTGTCGCGACCACTGAGCTTTACAATAGTAGTTAATCAATATAGTTAATACAAAAGGATGCACTTATTTTCGTATTGGATCTTCGGTATTGAAAAAGATCACTAAAGTTTAGCAATATCAGGCCAGTCAGTCTTTTATTTATATCGGTTGGCCGCTTTAGTAGTATTTAATCTGTAGTATATCTGTGCTTTCAAAGGCAAGTAAAACAACTACATCCAGATGTGTGTCGGAGATCCAAATAAATAATTTTTCTTTCTTTCTTTAGATAATGCCTTTAGATAGGTAGCTCAGAAAATAGTGTGAAAGCAAGACCATTTATGTCTCCCATTAATTCTCAATTGACATTTATGTCCCACAACCTGCAACCAGTTTTTTGTCACGAAAACGATATGAATCTTCTAAATCATGTTGTAAATTTATGCACGTATAAATGTATCTGCCATTCAACACAAAGCGTAACCTGAGATTTAAAAACAAATTACATACATGCCAATGAAGCGAGCGGCAATATATCTTGAGAATTGCAAGAAATAATTTATTACAAGCCTTCTGTTCGATGCTTCACCCCCTCCCCCGGGTTATGATGAATGGCCTGAGAGGGGTCTGTGTTGAGAATATGAAGTACTGGAAGTTAACTCCATTCATACCCATAGTTTAACCGTGTCGTTTTTAAACTATGAAGTTATCAAAAGACACAGTAACGAGCAGGCTCCAGCACCAACCGATACACATCACAAGTGCCGCAAATGCGGCAGGCATTGTCACTACCCAATTGGCATAAACAGCCACGAACGTAGGTGTCTTATCCAAACACGCAGTTTTAAACATCTACATATCAAATGAAATTGGCCTTATGCCCATGATGAATCATACAGAGCAGACCTGCAGAAGAGATTTTGATGCGTATGTAAGGTGACTTCTCCAGATTATTCTGCAGGGGAAAATTTTGAGATATCGAATGCCTGGTAGAAGAAGGACTCTCTGGCTTAAGAACCTGTGTGAATGGTTCGATATAAACTCGACCTTACTATTTAGGACTGCAATTTCCAGGGTCCGAATAGCCTTTATGATAGCCAACCTTCGATAAGGAGATGGCTCTACAAAAAGAAGAAGAATGTGAATTGTACCGCATTGGGTACGCCTGGTGGATTAACGTGGACACTGCTTGTAAAATTATCTATCTTTAGAATATTGCTAACAACCCGAACCCCGAAAAAAACATCATCTTTTAAAAATTAATCTCATCTTTTTGATTTCCGTCTTCTGTTTGTAATGGAAGGCAATCTGCACTTCTGTGCTCTTAATACTTTTGTGGAGTTAGCGATGAAAGGTCATTCAATAATGGCGTATTCTGTTAGCATCCGGCCCAAGGCAGCTTACGTTCACGGTGGCGGTTTATCAATCAATCAATCAATTATACTTTATTTGACACCAAAAAAAACAGAGTATACAGAGAGCAAACAATCAGGAAATACAAAAGGCACAAAAACAGGCGGTCTTATCGCTAAAAAGCGATTTCTTCCAGACAACCTTAGGGTAGAGGAAATAGTGAAAGAAGATTGGTAGGCGGTGTATATCATAATAACACAATATAGATAACATACACAAATAATGTTATACAAATACAAACATACTGTAATATAAAAAACATATATATAATATAAATATCTATAACAAATACATATTCATACCTACAAATACATATCATACATAAAAGAGTACTAAAACAACAATTATTTATCAAGAGAGAGAGAAACATGAACCAGAGAGGTGACCATTCAGGATAGGTAGTCAGTGCTCGAGGAAATGAGCTTTGACCTTCGACTTAAAAACATATGCATGGTTATGTATTTGGTGGTTTATGTATTTTTATGATCTGAAAATAGAAATTAATGGGCTTGTATATTTCAAAAGACAATGCCAGGTTTTAAAAGAAACTTAGGCAACCAGTCTACACATATGAAAGGAAATCAAAACTTTTGCCAAACGCTTTTCTTCATATTCGTGATTCTACACATTATGGATTCCGTGCAACTGCCATTGAACACATTCTCTATTCCACACAGTCTTCAATTTTACACAAACGCGTTTCTTCCTACTCTCGATTCAACACGACTTTATGGAAATAATAGTAGGTAATGCCATTTATTTAAATGGCAAAGAAGAAAGTTCTTGGTTTGTAATTCTACTATGCGCAATTACAAAAAAGTACTGACCGCACCGACCCCGGGATCGCAGTTCGCATTAGCTTGTACCGTACGATCAGGCAGCAGTAACTGGCTGCAGTGCTAACGAGCGGAGAGGAAAGTAGATGGTAATGCGAATGTAAGAACCGGTCCGGGCGTGGAGCCGGCGCATTAGTGGAAGAAATGAATCTTTTTGCAGATTATGAAACTAATACTGCATTGCTGCAATATGTTGTTTTAAAACAGGCCAAATGCGAGGCAGTCTACCGCAACGAAGATTCCGTAAACACAATATTATTAATTGTGTGTTTTTTTTTCATTCAGTTCGCGATCCTTAGCCGGCTTATCCGATTCACACTTGGCCGGTTTTTATTAAATATTTGTGGTTTTACTTTGAAATTTGCACTTCTGAAATTGAACAACTTGTACACACAAAGGGTCCGTGCTTGTACAATGAAAACTGAAATCGAAAAATAAAATTTCTCTTCTATATTCTGCAATGCTTACTCGACTCAAATGTATAAACAGCAGATTTCTTTTTGCTATATCAGGTTTGCTTCCACAGTAAACATTTTTCAGTTTTACCACCCCTGAACACTTAACTAAAGATTATATTATCACTCAGTATAATCACACTAAGTTTAACACTTGTATTTATATCAGTATTTACAATAGAGCAAACACAAAAAAGAAACATTAGAAAAAAAAATTTTTGAGGACCCCAGCGAGCCAAGAAGCCAGCTCTAGGCACATAAAAGAGATATAATATTTATCTTATAAAAGTTCCGGTGATCATATTCATCGGTCGGATCCATTACGCATCCGGAAGCCGTCCGTCACACGTGACGTCACGCGATATCACCCCATTACGTCACAGTGACGTCACGATGGATCAACTGGCACTTGACTGGAGGGTGAAGAGGGATTTTCATAAAAGTTAATGTAAGATGAATTTTTTTGTCGCATTTCGTATCTTATTAGGAATTGTGCCTTAGAAGAGGCCTATGTTCAGCAGTGGACGATAATAGGCTGATTATTATTATTAGGATATTAGCGTTCATGCGAGATATTATCTTTCGGTTAATATTGCTTGTCGGGCTTTTTAGAAATCCTGCTACCTATCGCAAATAACAAACTTTTTAAGTGTACCGGTACAGCATGGTTCGTCTCGGTACAAATCTGTTATTATATAATATTACTGTTATAAAACTATAACAGTCAGGTTTAGAGCTATCCCTATACTAAATTGAATCAAAATGGGTTGAGAGGTTTAGCCATCAAAACGTAACATACATAAAGAGACACATCATGCTATTGTTATAAATAATATAGAAGATTTCAAACAAAATTAAACATTTTAACGGGTTCTTACACCTCATTCAAAATTATTGGAGATCGAGATATCAACAATATCTTTGAAACCTTTTTTGGTTAAAATTCGATTTCGCAATGAAGATAATGCTTCGAGGTTCGCTGAGATAATCAAGATTGTGCTTCATTTAATGACTTTGAGACTTGATGCGAAAATCCCTGATTTGGCTTATTGAGCCTTCTTTCTTGGCACGATCATAGCGGGAGATCCCAACGTTAAATTCATAACATGCTGTGATTATTGCTGGGGATTATTGTGAAAGAATTACAATAAAAAAAGATTTTTTTTTCTTTTTCTCATATGTGGTACCAGCTGATCGTATGGCCGTGCGTGACAGGGTTGACATAAAATGACATATTAATAATTATTGTAATCCCGTTTCGTTATAGTTCAAATACTAAAAAGGTCTGTTGTCAACCCTATACTGACAATACACAACAAATTAATCATTTTTACCCTGCCTATGCATTTTTTTGGGAGTCAGGGTGCTAACTCGAACTTGTAACAATGAATTTTGCTAAATAAATTATGTTTATGTTTATGCTCTATAATTGGTGACACAGGCAACAGCCTGTATCCACCCATTACTTTTGGGTCTCAAAAAGATCACGACTATATTCACCAAAGGGTGTAGTCAGACCTGAAACCTCAGAACATCCACGTCTCACTAGTAGTACCGAAACCAAATACAGGTTGTTAAAAAAGTAAAAATAAACATTTAAAAATTTTAAGGGGGTTGTTTAGACCATCAAACAGAACAACTTTTACTATGGGACCAACATCGAAATCGCGAAAAAAAAAATCTGCTGTCCCATACATTTAGCTCGAGTAGATTTGTAGTTTAGTATGGAACATCCGATTTTTTTTTTGCGATTTCGTTATTGGTCCCATAGTGAAAGTTGTTCAGTTTGATGATCTAAACCACCCCTTTAAATGTTTATTTGTATTTTTTTAACACCTTGTATAGTGTAAGTAGTAAAACATAGTCAGGATTGTGGTGTTGTTATACTGCATACATTGAAATTTAATTTTCACTCGTTTTAATGAATGAACATGATTGGGTTCACACGGGTGCGACAGGGACGAGTAACATCATAACATTGTCTAAACAACCATCGTAAATTATTATAAATTCGACGTCTTTACGATCCATTTTCCAGCCCATATCCCTGCCCATGAGGCACAAGGGGAGGGGTGGTAAGAGGGGAGGGAAGGTTGACAGGCTGTATAAGAAAAAATACGACCAATAAAAAAAGAAAATAAAATTTTCACGAATCATAATGCTATTTCCTTAATAGGACATCAGAAGTAAAGGGATTTAATAGTGTTAGATGTTTGAAGGTTGGTTAATGTTTTTTATTTTAATAACAAATATGTTAATATAAACCCACAGCTGTGCAAAGACCACGTCAACAGCCGTAAGAGTTTCCAACTCTGCACGAAGGCTATAAATAATGACCCGTATGCTACAAGATGCACTCTGTGGAAAGAAGGGATACTTCTACCAGTCGAGTTCATTCCCCAACAAGAACAACTACCTCTCGGGCACAATCTACAATGGCTAGTGTGGAAATCCTTAAATCAGCTTCGCACTGAGGCCAGGTAAAAGCAATTGGGGAACTGACTGCATAAAATATATTTTGATTTATATAAAAATATGTTTTAAAAATAATGCTTAACTTGCATTTTCAGTAATTCTGTAGATTAAAATAACATTTTGAATAAAAGGATAAACTATAAAAAGTATCGAAACGATGACGAAAAACAAATGGCGTCACTATTCATGATTTAGTACAATTTTTCATATCAAGCTCGGGTTTTGACGTTTGATAAAGAGTTGCTGATTTGATTAGTTGGAAACTCGCGGATTGGGGGCATCTAGGGATCCTGGTCTAACACAGTGTGATAACGGCGAACATATCCAGTCGATGGGTCATCAGCTAGAATGTCGCTAGTTTCCGGACGTCCGGCCTTCAATAAAGCTGTATTGTAATCCTAGGATTCGTCTCGCCGAGAAAAGCCCGCTAGGAATGCGCCGGGACACTCCTGTGCCAACGCTTTTGTTTACACTATCGTTTAGTTATGTCACGCATGTTACTTTTTGTACCCGCTATGATGTACAGATGGGACCGCAGTTCCATGCATTGCAACATGAAAGAATTTCCCTATTCTTTCACAATGACGGCACCAGTGTCAGCTCGGCGAGGTGTAGGAATGCGAAGGTCACTCGCGCCATTGGATCGCTAAGTGCCGACTCGTCGGGAGAAGCCCGCGAGGAATGCGCCGCGCCGGGACATTCCTGTCCTAACGATCCTGTTTACACTAACGTTTAGTTGGCTCGCTTGAAGCATGTTAACAGTTTATTCCGGTTACCGCGTTATGAGGTATGAGAATGGCCGCCGTTCTATCAGATTCAGAAGAGTAAGGACGAGAAATTGCACCAGTAATTAGAGCATACACTCGTGGAATTTATAATATCTTTTGAAACATACTGTAGAAATCGGTTATAAGAAAAATCATACTGCGTTAAAAATGATTCTTGACACTACTAAATTTTAAATACATGAAATAGCTTGTTGGCAACCTGAAAATTTCTTGGAAAAAAATAAACATTATTCATCAAATGGCAATTGAAAAATAATTGTTTTTCTATGTTCAAATTAAAAGCTACTATTTACGCTCGTGTAAACGTACCGTTACATTTTGATGAGAACTTCGCCTTACGTGCGTCGTCGTGGTGCTTATAACTTGATTCTACAAATAGACTAGTGTTTTTGATAGTTTTCCTTTCACTATACAATATATGGATGGACAATTCACATTCTATTTGAAAATGTTGAGGGTGTATTTAGACTATGAAACTAATAAATTTTCCCTCAGGAATAAGGGTCTAAATACGAGAAAATTTGTGAAAAAGTGCGGATCAGACTATCAATTTTCTATGGGAGGTCCAAAAAATGTATTCCTCTTTCGACCCATATTCCTTAAGGAAACTTATTTAGTTTCATTGTATGTAGTAGGAAATTAAAAAGTATAATTTATCTTGGTTTGCTCTTCCTCGTTTTATAGAATCACATCTTAACTATTATATTAAAAACTGTAGCAGAAGTGTGTCTGTACATTAGAGATATTAATAAAAAAAAAGTTACGATATGCTTTTTGCTTTTTAGGTGTCCCTGATTCCAAATCACTAATTTTTGGATTTTTTGTTTGTCCTTTTCTTTATTTGTTTGTGTATTTGTTTGTTTGATCGAGCATCACGCAAAAACTACTGAACCGATTTTGTTGAAACTTTTTTGTTTCATAGCTTATGATCTGACTTATAATTTGTGCGGACAAAGTCTCGGGTTAACTCTAGTATTTTAAATATCAAAAGTTATCTAACTTTCACATCCTTTCCTTTTTTCCTTCGCCCATTTTATCTTCCAAAAAATATTTTCTGACGAAACCCAAACGTATGTCAACTTAGAGTTAGACTAAAAGTTTTAGTGTTTAAGCTTATCTGAGAAAAAATCTAGAAGTATAATTCTAGATGTTACCTAATCAAACTTTGTACATTACTGGAATCGTTGTCAGTATTTCTGATGTCAGAGATGTATAAGAAAATAGACACCCCTATTTTTATTACTAGACGAATTTTAAGGCTAGTGAAACAAGGGTCGAAAACGAGCAAAATCTTTGGGCCTCCCATAGAATCGTTTGGATGATCCAAATTGTTGTATGAAAATTGTCTGTTTCATTATCCCAATGCACCTTTAAAATTAAATATACGGGACAAGATATGTTACCTTCATAGAAAAAGGTGCCGCGCCACAACCGTAATGCACGTAGTATTGTTTGACGCGGACTATTGAAAGTAATCCTAATTAGGTCTTTTTCGAGTCTTTAATTTGCGCGCGCTAGTAACGTATCTGCTTCTTTTTTTATGGTATTTAATATCATTGAACAGGGGTGTATAAATATTACTTATTTAATTTAATATGACTGTGTAACTATTATTGTATACATAACGTTATCATGATGATTCTTTAATACATACTTAGTAGACTATGGCAATAACCCAACTGTCAACCTTACCTGCCGACTAACCGACGAGGCTCTGGTGACCGATTGATGGCGCTATATCCATCCAAAACAGGCTACAACAAATACTCACCGGCCAATGATGATTAGCAGCGTCACCGTAACAACTGGTATAACCCTGATATCACCAAGCCGCTCTTCCAAGCGTGGTGATTATGTCATTTTACCTCAAAACAATGGCTCTACTGTTCCAGGGCGTAGCCGCATGGCAGTGGTCTAGGGTAACGGTATGCTTTAGAAATAACAGGGTTATTTTGGAACAGTAGCAATCGTTTTGCGCCAATGTACTCCTTACTTGTATAATAAGTTTCAAAGTAATTCATTGTACCAGCGAAAAGAGAGCCTTCCCCTTTCTTCTATAGGACATCTAGGCGCACCGCGGGATATCACCCCTACTTGGTTGACATCCCACATATTCACACTAAGAGCTTTTCAGAATCTTTTATAATGCACACAACCAAGGCCCAGTATAAGGAAGAGTATCTATTACTACACAGCCAAGGAGTGGAATGCCCTGCTGCGTCAGTATTTCCGAACACTTAAAACCCGAAATCCTTTAAAGTACGAGTGAGTAGGCTTCTTCTGGGTAAGCTCGCTACATATTCCACCCCATCTTTGTCCTGAGAACTAGATTGAGGTCAAGAGCAAACCCATCAGTAATAAATAAAAATAAAAACCTTTTTAATAACTTAATTTTCTCTTTATGCCCAAAGATTTGCATATTATATTAAGGAGTTGTAGGACGAAATGAAGTATTAAGCAGTGGCTTATCCATTGCAAGAAAAACTTTATCTTCAAATGAACAAGTCATAAAATATCCTGACAACGCAATTTTCTCTTCCTTAAGGAGAAGCGGCTTAATTATAATTCTGTCCGCGTCTAATAATGCTATTAATAAAATTCCGGCTTGCTTCTTGACGATGGTCTCATCTTTACATATTATTAATTATCGCTTCTCCTCACAAAAGGGTCAAGAATCCTGTCTTTTTTATAAAAAATCGAGAGGCCGAGCCAAGCTTAGTATACGACCATTGCTGACTGGCTAATCTTTACACTACATTATGAATGATTGACATACGATATGAATCATACTGAAACGAAATACGAGTCGGGACTCGGGTAATTAGTGTTCCATACTACAAGTTGTTTAACATAAATTGACACTTACTTAATATGTATTTGGTCACATAGTAACTGAAGATCATTTTTCACTGGAGTTCGTTTTTTGGGTATAAAAAAAAAGTTTAGAAGAGCTATCCAACAACATCTTCAAAATGTGGTTAATATGTTCCAACCCCTTTTCGTTATTTGGGAGGGGGTTGAAAATAAAATTTTCAACCCCACTTTCTTTTTTAATTTCTTTTTAGTTTCTTCTTAATTACTATTTTTGGGCTACTATTATTACTATAATATATATATTATTACTGTTTTTGGGCTACTATTATTACTATATATATATTATTACTGTTTTTGGGCTACTATTATCTGTCTTCATTATTTTTTACATTTTACTTGTTTTTTTTTGCGTTTTGGGTTTTTTTTTAATTTTTAATTTAATGTTAGTTGTTAATGTTTAAAGTAACTTGAAAACTGCTGAAGCAATTTTCATGAAACTAAGCTAAGAACACTCTCGCAAAAATTAGCTTTCTATTAAAAGAACCGCATCGAAATCGGTCCACTCGTTTGGGAGCTATGATGCCAGAGACAGACAGACCGATAGATAGACAGACAGACCGACAAAGGCGTCAAACTTATAACACCCCTCTTTTTGCGTCGGGGGTTAAAAAAAATACATTATATTGTGAAAATGAAGAAATACTTGATCCTTTTCAATATTGTTTCAGATGCAGTGCACGTGCCTCAAAACGCATCAACAGACAATGAGTGACATCACAAATTGATAAATAAATTGAACCGACAGAAGCAGTGTCTAAAATTGGTTGCGAACGAAAAATGTTTCAGTTGAAATCGGAACAAAGGTATAAAATGTTAAAAGAATTTATATAAACGGACAGACTAGAAACGAATGAGAAAGTTAAAACAATTTTTTTATCTATAGACCAAAAAAATCTTCGGTGAAAGTGTTCTAAACAACATTAAAAAATGTGTCTGTAAATTGACAACCAAAATAAGTGATAGACGCATAGAGATCTTAGAGATAGGAAGTACTTATAGAGATAGGAAGGTACTTGGATATCTGAGGTGAACTACCATAGTAAATGTCAATTTTGCCAAAATAACCACAAACTATCATATCGTTTCATACATTCTGGATCATCGGTCACGATTAGTTTTTAGTATGGAAGTCCCGAGTCTTATAAAGTAGTGAGTTTCATTCTCTTTATCATACGTACTAAAATAACTAGAAGTTTAGTGTAGAACAATTTTGTGTAATGTGAACTGAAGTGCTTATTATGCTAAAATAATCTGGGACCCTATTATTGAATTCAAATAAAATAAATATAAGTATGTAAATAAGCTATGTGACCTTTTTCTCATGAACATTTTATCCGCTTTAAATTGACCAGGAGGCATTACAACCCATTGTGAATGTCAGAGTCACCATGAAGCGATATGAGTTAACAATGCATAATACATGTGTATTGTGAAGTAAAATAATTACTCAGTTCTAGTGGTACGACAAATGTGTTTATAGATGCAAAGGATTGTGTGTTGGAAACTGAACTGAATCACACTAAAATGTACTTGATGAAATTATAGAGAAATTACGTGCTCCCCTAGGATGACATGCAGACATATGTTAACATATAATGAACTCATTGTGTATTGTGAACTGAAGTAAACTTCCTGGTCTTGTGAGTTCACAACATGCAAAAAACTGAACTCATACCTAGATGCTCATTGTTTTTAGTGAACTGAAGTGAACTGACAGTGATGATCTCACAATATGCAGACAAGTGTAAAAAAATAATATGCTTATTGTGTACTGTGAACTAAAGTGAACTGTCAGTGAGCTAGTGACTTCAGAACATGAAGACAAGTGTACACAAAGATGCTCATTGTGTATTGTGAACTAAAGTGAACTAGCAGTGATCTAGTGATTTCACAACATGCAAACAAACGTGCAGATAGACTCAAAGGCGCTAAGGCACTCCCCGGACCATGGCAAGGGGAAGGGAGCGTACAGACCTACTGCCGAGGTAAGTGCTCTTTGAATTACAAACCTTTTTACGCTTGATTGAATTGAATGTTGTTTAAGTAAGAGTTTTTCAGGCTATCATCATTGTATTGGTACGATGGTTAGTTTACGTATCTATGTGTTCTATTGCAGATCTGTTCACATTAATCATTGTAAAATTTTGCCTAACATTCACTGCCTTCTACCACAATACTTTAAAAATATCACTTAATGACATGATGCATACGTTAAAACTACAATCATTTCTGATCAAAAGAGAACATGGTACAGAGAGGCCAACTATGCAAAATCGATTGGTTGATCCGCACTTTTGTATTTAAGGTACAAAGATGTTTCTCGTTTTTCGACCCATTGTCTTTAGGAAACGTTTTATTTATGTAAGATATAATAATTCGTTAGTCTACAAAAAACAAGCAGTCAGCACAAGCTTTGGCAATAAAAAATATATAATGTAAAAGCCAGTAATCAGCAACATGCTTCGTTAAATTACTAAACTGAAATCCACCACAAGCTTCGTCCATAACAAAACAAAAACCAACTTAAAAGCCCTCCGCATTACGGAACGCACTTAGCTCGAAGGAACCCATCACGCTAGCAGCATTCCCAAGTTGAATGGCTCGAGAAATCCTTTGGACCAGATACGATTCCGAGCGGGGATCGTTTACGCTCTCAACAAGCATGTGCTAGGAAAGTGGAAAGTTGTTAAGTTTCATTATCAAAATACACCTTTAAAATTTTTCTATTAATCGAATTAAAAAAAATAAGGATATAATCATCCAAATCGATCAAGAAATGCCGAAGTTATACTGGAACAAACAAAAAAAAACCGACGATTTGACATTCTCCTCTTTTTGTTGAAAAAGAAACAAATCTTCAGCGCATGAAGCATTAGCAATCCTCGGTCCACAGTCGACAGAAAGAAAACTCCCGGCTTTGTGAATGATAAAAGTTCGCAAACGTAGTTGTAGCCGTTAGAGTTTTAATATTAAACGGGATGAAGCACAAAGTGACGCTGTGAGGGGAACTGGATGGACTTTTATTACTATTTATGTGTTTTCTCACGCTCCAGTGAATTCCGGCTTAATTGTTATTTACGTTTGAGGTTTTGGTTTTTACAGATTTTTGCATTTTGCTCTGAAAATTGTACTTGAATACTTTCAAATTTATAATATTAGTAGGATAAAGTTAAATAACCAGTTATCATTTGCTCTATTACTATAACTATCCAAACATCGTGACAGGTACGCCATTACTCTATTATAGTTTGATCTAATATACCGCCAGTCTAATATCTATACAATACATGCTCCAGGGACATCGATCACGAATACGTGACATGCAACGTTATTAACTTACTACATTAGTATCATATTACAATAACAAAAAATTAAAACATCCTTCAAAAAAACTAAAAAGTTAAAAATAATATTGTAGCCGATGACTTTTTCGTTCGCATTATAAGAACATTAATTTGTTTTATCGAAGTCGCTTTCAATTATCTTTCGGTACGATTCGCCACAGGGCTTTCATTAGTTTTTTGGCTTGGCTTGACACTGACTTCTATAAAACAAATTAATGTTCTCATGATGCGAACAAAAAAGTCATCGGCTGCAATATTATTTTTTAACTTTTTAGTTTTTTTGAAGGAGGTTTTAATTTTTTGTTAAAATTTTGTTTATTTCACAATTTTCAGTGGTGAATTCATTAGTTCAATTTAATAGTAGTGCTTTAAATTAACAAAAGCACTAGCCGGCACCACGAGTTTCAAAGGTTCCCCTCGATTTCTCCGTGATGCCATCATCAGATTCTGGTTTCATTATCATGGTACCACCCTTGGAATATCTTCTTTCCAACAAAAAAAGAATCATCAAAATTGAGAAACCTCCGCCTTTTTTGAAGTCGGTTAATAAACAGTGTTAAGAATGAATGTGAATGGCTGCATGAGGTGAGGAAGACCAAAGATAATGCATGGATTGTGTGAGAAAGGACAGATGGGTTACACCTAGCTGAAACGACAGCTAAAGCACACCCCGCACACTGCCTACAAAAAACAGAAATTGACAAGATGACGTCAGCACATGCGAAACGGAGTCTAGGGCTGCAACTACTTTAGCTGCGTGCGATACATGACTTTTTCGTATATAAAATGCATTGACACTGCATTGACATTTTTGTCTATTCAAAAAAAGTTTTTATCCTTCGTCCTGAGATTATATTTTCTTTGTTTCTAAAACATAAATTCTAGCGTATCAATTGTGGTGTCAATTTATGCTACTGGTAACCACCAAAGTAAGCAGAGGGGGTGAGGTACAATGTTGGTGGGAGGCAGGGAGTGTCCGTACTGTATGTAGTCCTAGATACTCTTTCTTATACTGTGGCTATAGGCCGTGACCCACGAATACTTTTTGTAGCGATACGGTAACAGAACATCATATCGAATTTAGATCGTATACGTGACATAGAAACAACTAATGGAACCTAAACAAATACGCAATAGCTACAGAATATAGCTAAGTTAAATATTGGTACTTATACATTGTATTCAACCGTAACACAAAGTTTGTGCACGATGGGGAAATCTTTAGGGTGAAGTAATTAAGAACACTGTACATTGACGCTTAACACAAACAAAGTTTGATTCTATTTTGTGTATTTAACTAATCTAACACAAATAAGATTTTGTAGACAAGATTTAGAAACTATTATCTAGGCTTCTGGTTTGTCAATTTCCCGGATTTTAAAATCCAATTCAATTCAAAAAGTTATTTAAAAAAATATTGGTCGAAGAACCAGTTATTTTGGACCTAGTCTTAGAGGTACAGTACATAAATGAAGCTTATAAATACATTATCATCAGGCCCTGTACCCGGACCTTCAATTTTTGATATATCGCAACCGTTTCGGACCGAACTTCATTGTAATAGAGTTAGAAAACGTTCACGCAATTGCGAAGTTTGAATGTTCAGGTAGATCCTCAGCACCTCCCTATTTTTCCAGCCATTTCGGTTTTGTGCCGCCTTGGCAATACGTGTAGAGTAAAACAAAACTACCAAAAAGGAAAATTGGCTGCGATCTGTAAAAGCTGCAGGACGAAGAGTTGTCTTTCTCCTTACGCTATTGTTTATTATTAGATCGTCTACTCAATTTATGAAACCCCAATCTATACCTAAATAATAAAACTGCAAACTTGGCGTGGATGTGCATTGAAGATATTTGTAAAAAAAAATAATTGGGGTCGCTAAGTACGTTATGAAATGCATTGACCATTTTTAGAATTTTTGTCGATTTGTTTGTGCATGCATCACTTAAAAACTACTGAGCTGATTTAAATGGAGTTTTCACAAAATCATAGGGCTTAATTTGGATTAATATTTAGATTTAATTTTGTTCTAATCGGTTTACACAATCAAAAGTTATGAGTATTTAAAGTCTGCGCGTACTAAGTCGCGGGCGCTGCTAGTCTAAAACAAAAGTATAATTCGCCTATTAGTCCCATAGTCCCAGTCCCATCTTCTATTAATTTATGGTTTTAATTTTAAAGGGTAACCGGTAAGGAGTTCCTCATTACCACCATTTTACTCATTAGTCACTGCGTGCGGTGCAAATTCATGGCAGCTAATGAGTGTCAACTCAAATAGCCAGTCACTATTTCTTTTGCATGTTTCAGTCCTGGTGTGTTCAGCCTCTACTCGTATCGGCTCCCATTCTCCCAGAAGTAGGAGGGTAAGGACAAAAGAGTTGCTGTGTTTAGCGCGTGCACTTCACACTTCAAAATACCCTGCGCTACTGGCTGCTTTTCTATAAAGAAAAGAAAATATTCGTGCCAGGAAGCTCATACGTGATCCAACCTCTGTGGCGAAGCTGCAAAGTCTTGAGCATCGTCGCAAGGTAGCCTGTCTGTCTGTTTTTTATGGGATACATTTCGGAGAGTGTGCGATGGAATTACACGAACTAATAACTCCGTCTCCATTTCATCTGCGAGAGACGAGACGCAGGCTGGGTTTCCACCCTTATGTTGTTGACCTACCAGCAGTTCGCAAGCAGAAGTTTGCTTCTTCTTTTATAATGCGCACGGCTAAGGAGTGGAACGCACTGCCTGCGGACCTGTTCCCTGCGGGCCTCTTCAAGGCGAGAGTGAATAGTCATTTTTCTAGGTAAGCATGCTACATCTTCGGCCTCATCATCACTCAATATCAGGTGAGATTGGGGTCAAATGCAAAATATCTCACATAAAAAAAAAAAGATTACTTGCAGTTACTATTACCAAAATCGACTGGGAATCCATCGTCATCCGGCAAGATCTTATAGCTTATACTACGTACTTCTACCTATTATTTAATGTTCAGTGGTCGGCCCACACTAACGACAAAGCAATCCTCGCTCCGACCGAAACTGTAGGCCCATTTTATTGCCGAAACTAAACTTTTACTATCGCCTCTTTTCTCGCCGAAAATATTTGATAGGTTTTTTATCGTCTGAAGAATAATGTTATAGTTGCGGAAACGTGTTATTGAGCTTGTTTTGTTGATGACGATGATGATTAAGATAATAACCGATTTCTATTTTACTTACAGAATCTACAATATTATAAAACTGTGCACTTCACATGACAAATACGCATGTGAAAATAGACAATAAAACTATAAAAACGTCGATCCCAGGGGATGTTTTGGTTGCATATTTGCCTATTTCACTCCTTGTATGTGCGTCGAAAACCGACACGTGTATTTGTCGTGTATGATACGCCATTTGAGGTGCCACCATTAAAATGTGTCTTTACATTGGATACATTTACAAAAGATAGGTATGGTGTTTATAAATAACTTCAAATCACAGATTTTTTGTCTATTTGTTTGTTCGAGCATCACGCAAAAACTACTATACCAGTTCTGCGAAACTTGTTTCGTTCAAAAACTGTATGATTCGACATAAAAGCTGGTAATATTTTACCTAGCTAACGATGCCGGGAGCCAATGCAGATGCAGTCAGGGGCAAAATATAGTTTCACAAACAAAACGATAACCTGATGCGATCAATTTGTATAAAAATATGTAGTAAGCATTATTCGTAATTCAAATTATTGTAGACAGGCTCTGAAACCACTCTGTGAGAGTGAAACTCAGCTTAGAGCGTTGTAGTATTGCAACGTAGGAGTTCCATAGTTTTTACAATAACGAGATCAACCCAACGTACGTGACTTGTACGTGAACGGGACGTACGAGTTATGTACGGGGTGTTGTGAAAGAGGTACAAAATAAAAAGATACAGGCGTTTGGGAGACAGACCATTGTTAGGTCTGAAATTTTACTGAAATTGTTAAATTGTTTCTGATTTCCATTTCAATCTATCTTTACTATTATAAAGCTGTCAAATTAAAAAAAAGAAGTTTGTTTGTTTGATCGAGCATCACGCGAAAACTACTGAACTGATTTTGATTTGTTTGATAGCTTATGATCTGACTTAAAATCTGGTATACAGGGTGTAAGCGACAGCGTAGCAAATACTAAAACGGTAAACTCAGTCTATCACACTGAACAACTTACACTATGGAGCCTACCTCAGGAAACGCGAAAAAAAATCGATGGTCTGTGTTTACCGTTTCAGTATTTGCTAGGCTGTCACTTACACCCTGTATAAATGGTGCGGACAAAGTCGCGGGTTAACGCTAGTTATTCATAAAATTTGTGTTTAAAAATCCTTACTGAGGAATAATTGAAGTTTTTCCTTTTTTTGTTTCACAAAAAAAAGTGGGAAACATGGTTACAATGGATTTGGCTGAAGCATGTGGTGGATTTTAGATGTAATGTATTATGTTGATAAATCCATCATGAGTAATGTTGGCGCGTTGCGGAGAGACACTAAATCATGAGGGTTCGAATCCGCATCGACTACATGCCATCTGATAATGAGCTTTTTCAACTTATGGACCTAATATACAGACTATTCTCAAATAGTAAAGGAAAACATTGCGAGGAAATCTGCATAAGCTAAAGAAGAAATTCTGAAGCGTATGTGAAGTCTACAAATCCGCATTCCTGAGGGTAGGCCTGTGCCCTGCAGTGGAAAGTGGCTGTTGACGATGCGTTGAAGTTTCAGATCTCAGACTCAGTTGCAGAAACCTTGCTAGCTTTTACTACGTTAACAAGACAAAAAGTAACAGCAAGAGATTTAATGGAGGATTAACTTTAATGAGCGTTTCTGCAACTGACACGCGGACTTCTAGGAAACATTCTTCTTATCGTGTGGGCAAGCCGTGTGTCAGAGTTTTTTCAGACCGCCTTCCGGCCTCTGACGTGGTTTTTATGTAACGACTACTACCACTAGAGATAAAAGCCAGGACCAACGGCTTAACGTGCCATCCGAAGCTAGGAATCATTTTTAGTGATTTAGCCTGCAATATCCTAACCAACTGGGGAAAAACGCACAAACATACCACTAGGTGACATATCACTAGGTGTCCCCCATGGGAATCGAACCCATGACCTCGGAGTCAAGAGCCCAATGCTCTTAACCATTAGACCAGCACGGAGCAGTTAGACGTTGTTGCTCATATACAACGTGTTAATGAATAAGCGCAAAGCCTCATACACCCCAACTGCTGATTTATAACAAAATAATTCGATTAATTTTAATTAATTTTGATTGTTATAATTTAAAGTTATTCGCATTTTAAGTTTGGAGGAAAATATGATTTGTTATCAATTATCATTTCAGCAATGATGAATGAAAGCGCTAACGTACTTATGGATAGCATAGCATAGCATAGCATATACTCACGACTATATTCCCCGAGGGGGTAGTCAGAGATATTCAGAAACCTCAGAACATCCACGTTTCACTAGTAGTACCGAAACTCTGTCCAACGCTGTACTTATGGATACATTTGAATAATCTTGTTTTGGTATTTGTGCCCGTGCGGTAGGATGACATCGGGTTCAGTAAATTTTAAATTATACTAACGAATTATTTAATATTTTGAAAAAAAAAATCTATGTTTAATTGAAACCATGATAATTCAATTCTGCTCTCGATTCTAAACAAAACTTTCTAGTTTTGCGTTTATTCATTAACACGTTGTATAACTGACTGTTTATAAATACCTATTGTACTATTTTATTTATTAAAAACACATACAAAATACAGAACACACTGTTATTGTTTATATATATATATATATATATATATAAGGTCTAACAAAATTAGCTGAAACTATTTTAAGGGGATGATCAGACCATCAAACTGAACAACTTTCTCTATGGGACCAATATCGAAATCGCGAAAAAAAATCTGCTCCCATACATTTGAGTCGAGTTATGATTTGCAGGTTTGTATGGGACAGCAGATTTTTTTTCGCGATTTCAATACAACTGAAAAACTTTCTCTATAGGACCAATAATGAAATCGCGAAAAAAAAATCAGCTGTCCCATACAAACCTGCAAATCATAACTCGACTCAAATGTATGGGACAGCAGATTTTTTTCCGCGATTTCGATATTGGTCCCATAGAGAAAGTTGTTCAGTTCAATGGTCTGATCATGCCCTTAAAATAGTTTCAGCTAATTTTGTTAGAACTTATATATAACGTGCTAGTTTCGTAACAATTTTTTAAAACTTCAAATATTTAGCTACACCCTGTAGCAGTAAGTCCCTATTGGTGAAGTGGTTCTGAAAATTTTATAAAAACCCTTCGCGCTTATCTCTGATTCCACGCAGTGCGTGTGCGTGTGCGTGTGCGTGCTGTGGCTGGAAATGTTATTGCTTTAACACTAAATACTTAATCTGTAGCCTACACATTATATAAATATTATTAAACGAGCGTTAACCCGCGACTTTGTCCGCACAAATTATATACCAGATTGTAAGTCAGATCATAAGCTATCAAACAAAAAAAAGTTTCATCAAAATCGGTTCAGTAGTTTTTGCGTGATGCTCGTTCAAACAAACAAACAAACAGACAGACAAAAAATAAAAAAATTGGTGAAATGGAATCAGGGACACCTAAAAACCATAACGTAACTTATTTTTTGTTAATATCTTCAATGTACAGACAAACTTCCTGTTACAGTTTTATAATAGTTTAGATATACGAGAATCCACGAACGTAATATCTTCGTGGTAGTTGGAAACTTTACTAGAAATACATTTTTTGTGATCTTGAAGTTTTTGCAATATTCATTTTAGCATCGATCGTGTCAGATATATGTTTCACAAGTAAAGTTGTTGTTTTATAAGTGACGAGCGTTAACCCGCGACTTCGTCCGCACAAATTATATACCAGATTTTAAGTCAGATAATAAACTATCAAACAAAAAAAGTTTCATCAAAATCGCTTTAGTAGTTTTTGCGTGATGCTCGTTCAAACAAACAAACACACAAACAAACAAACAGACAGACAAAAAATCCAAAAATTGGTGAAATGGAATCAGGGATACCTAAAAACCATAACGTAACTTTTTTTTGTTAATATCTTCAATGTACAGACAAACTTCCTGTTACAGTTTTATAATAGTAGTAGAGAAGATTGAATTATCAGTCTGTGTGTTGTTGACTACTACTTACTCATCATCATCATCATGAGCCTTATTTCATCTAAATTAGATGTTTCAAACAGCGTCTGTTTTGTTAAGACACCGACGTTCATGGCTGTATAAGCCAATTGGGGAGCGGCAATGTCTGCCGCATTTACGGCATTTGTGCTGTGTGTTTGTTGGTGCAGGAGCCTGTTCGTCCCTGTGCCTGTTTGTTCGCTTTACGGCCAGAGATTCGAACCAGACTTCAACTTACTAAGACCTATAAAATAAATTTCTTGAGTCTGTACCAGACCTGGTTCCAATCTTATATCTACACAATTATAAAATTGTAATATATGTGTGTCTTTCTAATACACTGACTCCAAATCACAGATCTGCATGGCTAGCATGGCATCGTGATATAGTGCTATCACGCCTTCGCTCTCTTTCTATTTGCAAACGACTGATATAAAAGGAGTGATATACCCGTATCACGTGCAACATGCTACGGCTTTCTGCCGCCGTAGGATGCCACCGGGATACAGCGCTATCACACTTCCCTCTTTTTCTATTTGCGCGCGAACGAACGAGATATATACGCCTTCTGTTTTATTTAAGAGTCTGTTTGTTTGGTTGTTCGAGTATCAGGCAAAAACAACGGTGCTAATTTTGATGAAACTTTTTGTGTTTAGAATCAAACCTATGACTAAACATAAAAATTGGCACCTATCTAAGTTATCTACCTAAGATGATGGGAACCTGTACGGACACGGGTATAAACACTAATTGGATATAAATTCTCAAATTTCTTATCTAATAAGCTTATTTTATTACAATAACCCGGAGAGAGATCATTCCACTCGCTTTTTGAGAACAAGATCCACTCAACTCACCCATTATAACAAGTCACATTATCAAACCATTTTGGTCCTTATTACACGCACATAAGAGCTCTACCAGGAGATTCCCTTCGGCTATAATACTATTCAATACAATCCGTTGCTATGGTGAGCCACGCCTTCGTTTCCATGACAACCGCGTCTCCACGTTTCAGACGACCTTTGAAGGTCACGGAAAGTTCTGCTACTTGACGCTTGGAGCGCTGTAAGTGTTTTAGTAAGGAGTTCTGCTGCTTGCCGCTAGATGGCGTGCAACGATATTTAGTAGCTCAGTTTATTTTGTTTTCTGAAAGCTTTGAGTTGTCAGGTTGAGTGCTGGTTGAGATGTTTCTAAATTTTGTTGCAAAGATAAGAGACTAGATGGCAGCACTATGATACAATTTTTTGAGTAGAGTATTTGAGTAACCATAAGGCCTATTTACTAAGCTAATCCCAAATGCTCTCGGGCTATTGGTGTCAGAGGGTAATGATAAATAAATAATACCATCTCTCCATAAAGAAGTTTGGCGGACTGCCATGTAATTTGAGACCCAGACTTAAGAGGTCCGTTACATGAATAAAACTTACTAATACGTGTAGAGTGAAACAAAACTAACGAAAAAGTAAATTGGTTGTAACCTTTAGAAGTTAGGGGAAAGGTATTTCTCCTCATGATATCTTTGAAAATGTGGAAGTTTTTTAAAAAAAATGCCTTAATTTTTTATGTTTATAATAATTATGACCGCCGTCTTGGACGGCTTTTTTCCGTAAAAAATGGCTGCCTCCAAATTTGCCATTCTTCTTTATAACCTCCTCCTTTTATTGAAAGTTACTATTGCTATGAACGTCGTAGCAGTGTCGTAGTAAGTACCCTCTACGGCGTAGCAATCGTTTATGGCACTACTAAGTACCTAATCAGCTTAGTGAGTACACATAGAGGATATGAAGAGATAGGGTTAAAGAGTTTTATGTTGTGAAGGGTTGAAATAATGGAAGTATTGACAGGTTTATTTCGTATATGTTCGTGCCTATATTCCTTGAGGGGGTAGTCAGAGATATTCTTAGATACATTATATTTCGAATAAAGCTAATTTCACTATAGGATGTTACTGAAATGGGAATATTTTTTAGGGGCGGTTTAGACAATCAAACTGAACAACTTTTATTATGGGAGCAAACCGGAAATTACAAAAAAAATGTTTGACTGATTATAACAAAAAAAATCAGCTGTTCATAAATTTGAGTCCAGTGGGCATTACAGTTTAGTATGGAACAGCTGATTTTGTGATTTCAGGTTTGTTTCCATAGAACAGGTTGTTCTTGTTTGCTGTTTTGTTTGTGTTGATGTTTTCCTTTACCAAAAAGCCTGTTGTGTTACAAATCATGGACATTGCACCATTAACATCCAAAGTTGGCCTGGGCGGGGATCGCGCCGTGTTTTGCTGTACCTACACATTGTTGTAAATATTATATGACCATACGATTAAGACCAAAGTCTGTGCCAAAGGGCCCTTATTTTGAATCTTAGATCAAAGTAAAATTGTAATGCACTTTTGGTCCAACAGTTATTGAAGCTGTGGGGACTTGCTACAGATGTCAGCGCTCACAAGTTATAGCAAAGATGCCAACAGATGGCGATATCGTCGCTCTCGGAAATATGCTCCATACATAGACAACGTTCACCGTGAACACGTAACTCGTAACCTAATACAAATAAGGTTCACAATCGAATGCAAGAATACATCGCGCAAGAGAAATAATCACAGAGATTCGATACATATACAAGGTCCAACTAAGAACTGTTGGACCACGGCTGGTCCCCAGGCTTCACAGATAGCCAGGTGGAAGATCTTCCCTTTTCAATGGAGGAACATTCTCAGTAGCACCTCCATAAAGCATTGACTTTGTGTTTAATTTTCTATTCGTAATCAAAATAATAGTATTTGACGCTAACGATAAAATATGATACAAACGAATAAAATTCTCCCCTACTGACACGTCATCGTTAACTTACCTTTGTATGTATACCAATAAACCATGTTGATCTAAGCACAATAAACTATGTTTACATAGTCTGCCCTCACCCCTTGTCATAAGGTTCAATTTTCTCAAGCAGAACACAATCGTAATGTTTGATTACAGTACGATACTAGGATTGCAGAATAGCTCGAAGGTTGTAAACATTATGTTTTGATGAACCGTGGTACACGTGTATAATCACAACAAAATTCCTTCTAGGAGTGATATTAAACTTTGCTACAAAATAGCATAAGCAATTTTATGCAATAATATAAGAAATTCGCAAACCCACCTGCCAAGCGTGGCGATTATGGCAAATCCCCCCATTTTGGGGGAGGCCTATGTCCAGTCCAAGAAATTGTGTGCAATAGCATAAGCAATTGGTAATCAGAGATTTTCTTTAAAAGGATATAATTCGGAACTCTGTCCAGTGTTCCACTTGTAATGGACAGTAGGTACAATACATACCTCGAAATTGAAGCATGCAGGTTTCCTAACGATGTTTTCCTTCATCGAAAAAGCCAGTGGTGTTACAAATCGTACATAAATTCCGAAAAACTCATTGGTACGAGTCGGCCTGAACGGGGATCGAACCATCGCCTCCTGCACGGCAGGCAAGGTTACTCGCCAGTGGACCACCACGGCAAGTCAAAATGTTAAAATTTGGGGTATATGGTATACTTGCCTTACGGTGGTGGTTATCTGCACGTAGAAAACACGTCATAGACCTAAAAGACGGGTATCGTGATAGTGAGACTACTAACGTATAAATATATTGTAAACAAACATTATAAAACCTCGAGAGAACAGAGAGCTGGCAAGCTCAAAGGAACTAATTAAATGAAACCCAACGTTGCTGAATGTGCAGGCGGCGCGGGCTATATGATTGTATACAATTATACATGAAGTAGACCAGCGCCCTGTGGTGAGATGCATAATTATATTGTGCGGCCTCATTGGATACGCTTTACACAATATAACAATTATTGCAACTATTTCGATCTCATAGCCCGTACACGAGTTTTTAGAGACAAAAATTGAATTTCTAGGATAGTTCAAATTACGAATGACAATTTTACACTATGAATCTATCTAAACTATTATACAACTGTAAATTTAAAAAATTAAGTTTGTTTGTTTGATCGAGCATCACACAAAAAACTACTTAACCGATTTTTATGAAACTTTTTTGTTTGATAGCTTATGATCTGACTTAAAATCTGGTATATAATTTGTGCGGACGAGGTCGCGGGTTTACGCTAGTAATTTTTTAAATTTGTTTAAAAAAGTTAAAAAAAATATACAGGTTCTAAAATGAATGATTAACATGGTGATGATTTTTAAAGGGAATGATCAGGTCTTCAAACTAAACTACTACCATCACAATATGGAAAAAAAAATAGCTGTCCTATAATTTCAGGCAAGTACATACAGGGAAGCTGTATGTTCCTAGAGGACATACGTGTAGTTTGCAGTTTTTTGCGATTTCGGTGCGAGTCTCATAGAGAAAGTTCTTTAGACTGATGGTCTGATCGTCCCTTCAAAAAATTTCATATATTAAGAAGGACATACTTAGCACTTCTAACTATTCACTTCTCTATTTAGAACATATCTTAGAAGTTTAAAATAAATTAGCATTAAAACACTATAATTAATATTCAGAACAGACCTCAGCCAGAGGGGTGGGGAAGGGAACAAGCAGCTGGGGGGAGGGGGTACACATTACATGCAAGAATGAGCGCAGTGAGCCGCAGAACTTAGTGTAGTTAGACAACACTGCTCACAGAGTGACTGACTTACTACGCACTGCGGTGATGAGCTCGCGGGTTTTAAACGCAAAAAACTTATGGACGCAGGGTGTAATTCAAAATTCTCGGGAAAAGTGTCCTAGACAAGTGAAAGTACGTGTTGGTTATAATATAATGTAACTAATAACACTGAAACTAATTTTTACAAATTCTTACAGTACAGCAACACTTTAATTTGTTTTGTTTCTCTTTTAGTTAGGACACTTTTAAGCAGAAACTCTACTTTCTGTGGTTGGTAAGTCAATGACGGCAATAAACTGTACAGTTATTTCTTGCCAGTGAGTTACCAACTACTGAACGTAGGGACCGCGCTCAAAAGAATCCGAACCAAAAGAGCATCAAAACACACGCGCGGGTGCGTGTCGTGCGTCGTTCCCGATGGGAGAGTGGGATCGAAAAAAATTTCAGAATTATACATTTTTTTAGTTGGTTTACATGACTATTCGTCCTAAGTATGTGTGTTTAAGTTTTAAGTTTGTGTAGTTTAGTCTCGGACAGTTTTTTCGAGAATTTTGTACTAGATCCGGCTTCCATAGTATTATTATTATTATTATACTACGTCAATGCTGACCAACAAAGAACTTTGTTATTGCGGTTAAAAACAGCCGCTTTAAAAATCAGGAGTGCGTTCGTAGCTTATACTAATACGTAGTGATCTGCGCTGCAGGGCGAGCCGCAGGGCGGTCTGGCGTACGTAACGTAAACGCCTCATCATGAAACCATAGGAAACGTGCTAAATATGTTTACTTCAATAATTAAAACGCTAGCGATTAGGACATTTTTAGATTTGTGACAATTGTAATAGAGTTGGTAGTTCTTTGTTAAAATATTGTTGTTGATATCTTCGAAGACCCCAAAATGTTTGAAAAAAAATTTCTGCGTGCTTTGCCTCGGCCAACAATCACATGAGATCTGAGACTTTTCTTACTTTCCTGCCCTCGGTGTGTAATCTACTATTAAATCTTTAAATACCTGCTACTCGTATCTTTTGATTGCAATGTCTAAAATTAATGTTACTAAACCACCTTTGATTTTATTTCAAACCTCATTCCAATTCGTTCCCTAGTTTGAAGCGAAATTCTATCGTAAACTAATTTAAATTCTATCGCTTATCTTTTACAAATATTTCCAATGTATGGACGAACTTAGTTTACAATTTTAATATTTGTGTAATTATTATTATCAGTCACTTATAAGTAGTCGTTACATAAAAAACCACGTCAGAGGCCGTAAGGCGGTCTGAAAAAACTCTGACACCAGGGCTCTGCCCACACGATAAGAAGAAGTCACTAATATGAGAATGATGATGACATATCGAACGAAAGGTTCAGGAGCATAATGTCCAATTCTTGAAATATCTACTGGACGTTTAAGTTTATAAGAATTTAATATTTAGATATCAAATTCTCAGAAGTTGCTCTCTTATCTATCCTAGACAACTTCTAGAGAATTATTATAAGTCTGTACTCAATCATATCGCAAAAAACATTCGACCAAAACCATAAAGAATGAAATGAATCATAAACGAAGACTGAGATAAAAGATAATTCTATCCTGGAATCGAATCCAGTCCCCTCGGGACACGGAGCCAGCTGGAACCTTGAGAGCGTATTATTAACTTACAAGAACTAGAAAATAATACCACTACTTTAGTATGTACGTATAGCTGAGACTATTTATATAGGGACCCGCCTTGCGTTAGCACTTCCCCTCTGCCAACGTACAAGATCAACTAATCATACACATGATTAGTTGATCATGAAATTTTATACCTTTTCACTAAACGAGACACCCTATGATTGCGGAACAATAACTTTTTGAGGTTCACACCAGACTGATTTTCATTATTTTAAACATTCAAAATTAGAATCTAAAGTAATGGAATAAAGTCCAATGTTGCGGATTTAATGCTACCTCGCCCCCCGAAAAAAGTGGCAGAAAACGTTAGTAGAATTACACGCGTAACTTGTCTATACAGGGTAATACAGGGTGTACCCTGTATAGACTGTCACTTACAAGTGACAGTCTATCAAATACTAAAACGATGAACTCAGACCATCAAACTGAACAACTTTCTCTATTCAGCCTATATCAGGAAACACGAAAAAAAATCAGCTGTCCCATACATTTTAGTCGGGTAGGTACATCATTTTTTATGGGACAAATGATTTTTTTTCGCATTTCCTGAGCTGGGCTCCATAGTGAAAGTTGTTCAGTTTGATGGTCTGAGTTCACTGTTTCAGTATTTTCTAGGCTGTCACTTAAACCCTGTATATAACATCTATAGGTTCTATCAAAAAATACATGGCAATTAAAGATGCACTGAAAACAAAATTGTAAAGCTTCATTAGTCAAGTTGTTTGCCGCGTAGTGTAACAATTGGCAATCAGTAAACAATTCAAAATACTAAATATCAAAGGGCAACAATTCCCATTGTTGACCGGTTCTACTAAACATGATTAAACACTACACAGATATCACGTCAGATAGTTGATAACCAAATAATTGCTGCATTCAACCGACGCGAGAGAGAGTCAGGTGAATCACAATTGGCCTTTCAGGGTTGAGTTGGTCAGGGTTCATTGAAAATGTGTTTTTGTCGCTTCGGTATAGGTCCAATTTTCAGCGAAAGTGCGACATCGTCCGGGTATCGTGTTTTTTGGGCCTACGTAAGTGATTAAGGTGTCAAAAGACGCGTCTTGACAACAGCTACAAAAATCTCAATTTTTTTTGAAAACCTAAAAACTGCGAATAATACAGTTTTTCGTCTGGTTTCGGTAAGAAAAAAATTCATATCTCAAAAACGAAATGAGATATCGAAAATAATACTTTAGGGATATCTAAACTATTATAAAACTGTAGCAGAACGTTTGTCTGTACATTGAAGATATTAACAAAAAAAAAGTTACGATATGGTTTTTAGGTGTCCCTGATTCCATTTCACCAATTTTTGGATTTTTTGTCTGTCTGTTTGTTTGTGTGTTTGTTTGTTTGTTTATTTGTTTGTTTGTTTGTTTGTTTGAACGAGTATCACGCAAGAACTACTGAACCGATTTTGATGAAACTTTTTTTGTTTGATAGCTTATGATCTGACTTAAAATCTGGTATATAATTTATCTCGCTACGTTGACGGGAGCCGAAGATATAAACATATAACCGCAAGTGCAACCAATGTACGGTACCGTTTCAATTTCAACTAAGTAACACTAATTAAAATTAAAAGACTTGTAATAAAGTAAGATAATTCTGAAGACTGTTTGATTTATAAATAACGAAAATAACAATAAATTACAAAATAAATACCAATAATTATAAATTTTATCATTGTCCAGTGCTGATGACTGCACCGGTATAACATTGTTTTTCTTTTTGGCTATAAAATCTTTCAAACTCCATGGAGAAAACCTTTGCATAACAAAAAAAACCTTAGTACTGGCCACAAGAAAACAAGATTCGAATTACAAATTTCTCGACATTTTGTAGAATTACAGTGCAAACAAAGCAAGAGTAATTATTTTAAAAAAAACTGCACGCCAATTTCAAACAAAGAGCATATAATCATGATTTCAAATCAGCAGCCCAAAGGTGTCTAAAACTCGATTTTTAATTCGGAATGTTTTTATTTACGGTGTAATCACACAGTTCAGCAAGACAAGATAATAGCTAATATTTTAAAGCAATTATAAGACAGGTAAGGAACTATTTTGAAATACCGTAAATTATTACTAAAATACAAACGAACAACTCTAACAAATTAATAAGGGTCGGTTTTTTATGCCGCCGATGCGATGTGCCGCCGTGCATTTTGCGCATTTCTCTACGGCGCTCCATACAAAACGAAGCATAGTTTGAACATTTAGTAATTAAAGTAAAAAATGAATGGTTTTAAAACAATCTAGAAACCAATATCTGTGATTTCCTTTTAAATATTTAGTTCTACCATTTGGGCTCTCTCTGAGGAACCTGCCACAGCCCTACGGACTGTCGCTTGATATGAGCTTTACATAAATTAATGTAACATTCGGCAATAGCCGACTGCGTCCTTCCGGACGAAACTATTCTGGAATCCAGGCGCATACGTGCGCCTCAGCCGTTGTTTCAAATGCACGCAAATTGACAGCGAGTGCTGACCAGGCGACGTTGCAGTGGAATGCGGCCGTCACCGATTTCGCGCGCATCTGACCGGATTGCAAGATGTATATGGTCCTTCTTATATGCAGACAGTTTTTTAAGGGTATGATCAGACCATCATACTGAACAACTTTCTGTATGGGACCAAAGTCAAAATCACGAAAAAAAATCAACTGTTCCATACAAAATTGCAATCCTACTCTACAAAAATGTATGGGGCAGAAGATTTTTTTTCGCGATATCGATGACAGTCCCTAGAGAAAGCTGTTTGATGGTCTGATCATCCTCTTAAAAAAGTGTCAGCATATTAAGTTAAATATATAAAAAATAAAGTAATATATATATAATGCGCCCCGACGCGTTCCGTTCAGTGATAATCATACTTAACAAATAATTTTGTATCTGCCAGTACACTTGATTGTTTTCAATAATGAAAAATGCCATCACGAAGAAGAACTAAAAATCTCACTAACATTATAAACGTGAAAGTTTGTGACGATGTTTGTAAAGTTGTAATGTTGTATGTTTGTGGCGCAATCACGCATAAACGGCTGAACGGATTTTGATGAAATTTGGCACGCAGAAAGTATCCTATATCTTAATCCAGAACACAGAATGTGTTCTGGATTAAGATATAGGATACTTTTTATCCTAGCAATGGGTTCCTGTGGGATAAATTACAATATTTTATGCTATGCTCACTAGCGCCAATTTGACGCTGACAGATGCATTTGTGTAGATTGCAGTGATAAAAATAGTATTTACTTTTTTCAACAGTTTTGACAACAGCTGTGTAGTATATTTGGTATATGGTTAGATTTTCGTGCATGAGGTGGAGGTTCGATTCTTGGTCGAGAATGTTTTTTTTTATTTTTTTTTAAAATACATTCAACGACTATATCCATTTTTCACCGGATTAGACAGAAGCAGTTAGGCTTGATATGTTAAGGGCCTGACCTTCAATCATAATAATATCCTGAGATCATATCAGATCTAATATTAGCGCAGGATGTTTTATTTTCGCTTTTTTCTAATTTTAATCCTACCATCCTACCAGGTATTTCACTAATATTAATATTATGTTTGTGGTTCTATCATCAACACGTCTCAGAAATTCGGTTTTACAGATTTGATTGTATAGGTACTGGGCGAATTGGAAAAATAATCTTCTTCTTATCGTGTCGACTTCAAATTCTGAACAAAGTCGCTAAATAGTAGCTTGCCAGAATCGGGCAACCGATACTGCACCGTCGCTAGCAGTCATGAGCTCCTCCTGCGTGCAGATGTTAGGGCACGCAGGGCACGATGTGAGATGGGCCATCGTTTGTGGAGTTCCACACAAGCAAGTCACATTTTCATCCGAGTATCCCCACCTGACCATGTTGTCCTTACTGCGACCGACCTGGGTTCGAAGTCGGTTTAAAGACTTCCAGGTCGCCCAAGGCAAGTCATGTCTAGGCGTGAGGCTCTCAGACGGCGACACAAATGGAGTTGGGAGGGACACTTTTTGTCGCCATAGAGTACACCTTGCTTGCGCTGGGCCAGTATTCAGGGGGTCGACACACTTCATAAAGCTGCGTCGGCTTGGCAGCCTTTGCGGCGCAGGAATAAAGCCATGCATGGGATGTCGTGTGTCGTCCACCATTTGGGCTCTCTCTGAGGAACCTGCCACAGCCCTACTTACATCTGGGGGCGCTATGCCAGCCAGTGGGTAAAGCAACTGTACTGGAGTCGGTTTCAAGCAACCAGTTATAATCCGACACGTTTTGTTTAGTGCCGGTATCCACCAGCTTGGCGTGGGCAGATCGGCCCCACACCGGGCAAGCGTATTCTCCAGCGGAGAACGCGAGAATAATAATTAAACAAATAAATAAATAACGCTCACAGGCACAAACATTATTTTAAGTATCCCAAGCAAGCATTATGGGCTTTTTATTGTGGAAACCATACAACAACGGCATAAACATATAACATCCAAGACCGAACCGGGACTCGAACCCAGGACTCTGGTTTGGCAGTCTGGCGTGGTAACCATTACACCAACCGGGTCGGCAAATACTAAAAATCCTCTTTCTTTTAACCTTTTCTAAAGTTAGTGTTCATAATTTTATCGTAGTATTGTTTTCATCTTAATAGATGGCGTTGCGTGTTTTTTTGAAGCAAGTACCATACTCAATTCACGCTCAAGACATCTCAGATATTCGGTCTTACAGATTTGATTGTATAGTTACTTACCGGCTGAATTAGAAAAATAATTAAATAAATAAATAACGCTTACAGGAACATTGTTATGATTCCAAGCAAGCACTATAGGCTTTTTATTATAGAAACCATACAACAACGGCACAAACATTTATAACATCCATGACCGAACCGAGTTTCGAACCCAGGACCCTGGTTTCGCAGTCCGGCGAGGTAACCATTACACCAACCGGGTCGATAAATATTAAAAATCAAGTGTTCAAAAATTTAATCGTAGTATTGTTTTCATCTTAATAGATGGCGTTGGGAGTTTTTTTAAAGCAAGTGTGCTACAATTATTAATTCAAAAACCTAGCTATAGCAGGAGCTTACAAATTTAGTTGATTATATTATCGTTGTAATACATCGTTGTAAGTATATTGATTGTTTGAGTCCAATCTGAGCCAATGCTATGGAATGATAACCTTATTTTACAGAAAGGACGAATTTTATTGCAGTAATTCTTGCCAAATTTTTGTTTTGTTTGATTTTCGGTCTCAATTATGATTTTTTGAGGGCTTGTGCAACTTAACTATAGAACATCATTCTACCACAACGTATAAAAAGGTACCTACGTATCTAAAAGGTCCTTATAATATAACACCACAGGTCGGTAATGTAGCTACTTACATAATTGAAAATCTTTTTTAGCAAATTGACCATTAGCTTCCTAGAATATTATCGTTTTAGCTCTTGCCTTATTCTTCTTTTCTTCTTATCTTATTATGGGAAATGGCAAGCCAGCAACACTTCGACCCAATGGTATCTTTTGTATTGAACCCTACATATTATTTTCTTCATCCTTGAAAAACTTGGAAAATGAGGGAGGCAATAGCGTTCAGGGTAAGAAACCTGTAATGAATAACCATCTCTCAGGAGTCACATACGTTTACCCACCAAGACATCGCAGTCACACAGTACAAATGTTCCATGGTTTCCTCCTCCTCTCCACACGCTCGGCAACCGGGATCTAGAGTGAGCTTTATCGTGCCTGTTGCGTAGTGCCCGGTGAGGGCTCCGACGATGGCACGAGCTTTGCTCCTGCTGTTGTTCAGTATGAACTGTGGGATTCGTGGTGTATATTGCTGTTAAACTCTGACACCAGGGCTTTGCCCACACGATAATAAGAAGATTGCTGATGAATTTCCTGCAGTGTTGCAGACCCGAGAGGCCAGAGCATTCTAGCCTGTGTCTTTTATCAGCCCATTCCTTAATCGCCATTCTAATGTTACATGCCAGGATTCCTAGACTTGGTTCGGATCATGACCTTCATGACCTTAGACGAGACATTAGACAAAATTACATGTCTACGCAGACGAAGTCGCGGGCAAAAGCTAGTATTATATATTACTCGAAAACAATATTGGACCCACCAATAATTTTTCAAATATAGGTGTCAATGTCGTATCTCTAAAAAACACGTTTTTTGTTTGTATTCTTTAGTTCGTACTTTTTGTATTTTTTTATTATTAATTTATCAGCAAATCTAATATAATAACCAATTAAAGACACATATTCTATGAAAATGTTAATTCTCTACATATTAAAGCTAGGACGAGGGGCGGACAGCTTAGGCTTGTAAATAGGGTCCCGTTGGCATCCTTTGGGGAACCCTGAAAATTCATAATTTCTTAATCAAAGTTGCTCCTCTAACTTCTTCTGAACCAGTCTTGACTCCGATGGCCGTCTTCTGAAAAATTTTCCCTTTTAAAATCTTTGCTTCGCCAGCTATAACAACTCTTTCAGTAATAAGTTAAATCTTTTCAGTTATAAATAAGAATCTTTAGCACTACCAGGATTTCGTTTTTAGTATCCTTTTTTTAGTACAAGATCCTACTTCAAATACCTAAGAAAACTTCTACTACCTATATTACAAATTAAAAATGTTAGTAAGTAAGTTATAGCCTGTAGGTTCCTTCTGCAGTGCAAAGGTCTCCTCTTACGAAGGAAGAAAGAAAAAAGAATGTAAAATTATGGAAATACAAGGTGTTACAAATTTTACATTCTTCTTTCTTTAAAAAAGTAAAAATACATTTAAATCTTTGGGGCTTGTTTAGTTTAGACTACCAACCAACTTTCACTATAGGACCAACATCAAAATCGTAACAAAAAATCAGCTGTCTCATACATTTAGCTCGAGTAGATTTCTAGTTTAGTATAGAAAATTAAATTTTTTATTCGCGATTTTGAGATTGGTCCCATACTGAAAGTTATTCAGTTTGATGGTCTAAACCTAATTGTTTATTTGTATTTTACACCTTATATGTAACACTTTATATACATTTACAAACATAAAATTGAGGGGTTACAGAACTTTCGTTTACATAAAAAAATTATAATACAGTATGTTGTAGACTAAAAAAAAAAGGAACTTCTTTATGAATACACATTTTTATTTCATTTAATGATAAAAAAAATTATTTTCTTTTCAAAACTTCATAAGGAGTTCAATAGATAGTCTGAAATAATCTCTTCTTGTTTTTTGACTGTGTGTGTAAAACTACAAAAAAGTTTCGATAGTATGATAAATAAGTGGTTTAACTATTTTTTATAAGTTTTACACTCCACTATTTTTTTATTACTAGAAAAATGTTAAAGCTATATTCAGATAACGAAATTAAACAACTTTCTCTAAAGAACATGAGTCGAAAAATGAGGAAAAACCTTCCATAAAAAAGTGCGGGTCAGCCGATCGAATTTCTATTTTTCGACTCATGTTCCTTAGGAAAAAGTTGTTTAGTTTCTATGTGTGAATACATCCTTAACGTTTTGTTAGTAATTAAAAATTAGTGGTGTATGGTAGGTGTATATCTCAGATATTTCGCTCCGGGATCGTACACAACAGTCCCTCGGGAGGCGACGGGATCGCGGGACGGCGTCACGTCAGTGCCGCACGCGGCGAGCGGCGATGCGCTCGCTTCTCGCTCCTCTCCCCTTCGCTTACCGCTTAAATATTTCGCTTAATTTATATAAACAGTGACCAATCGATCATTATAATAAATAATATAATTTTGTAGCGATAAATATTTTTATAAAAAGTATATTTTAGATGAGTGTTAGTATACAACCTTAGGTGTTAGTGTGTCAGTGTCTTAAAGTATGTGGGATTGTTTGCTTTGTAAGTACTTTATATATGGGATAAAGTCACGACCTCGATCATTCTTGACGTTATTAGAAACTCTGACACAACTATAATAAAGTTTATTGAAATTTTATTGAATTGATTTCAATTCTTCCTGAGGGTATTTTACGAGGTGACTAAGGGCTATATAGGAAGTAAACTTAAATGCATTACTTACTTAAGAGGTATGAGGTATGTAAGGATTGTAGTAAATGGCGCGCCCTGGTCTCTGCCTACCCGACTGGGAAAGAAGCGTGACGTTATAGCTACTTAGATAATTAAGAGGGTGCTTCAGACCATCAAACTGAATAACTTTCATTATGGGACCAACACTTAGATCTCGAAAAAAATCTGCTGTTCCATAGAAAACTTCAATTCAATGTTAAAGTCATTTATTGCACTAGTTATAGGTGAAAATGGTGGTTCAATGGTGACTCGAGCCAATGGTGTGCAGAGATGAATTTTTTTTTGCGATTTCTACTTTGATCCCATGGTGAAAGTTGTTCAGTTGGATGGTCCAAACCAACCCTATAAATATTACAAGGGTTTTTCGTTACACCCTGTATCATCATATCAGCCGACAGACGTCCACTGCTGGACATAAGCCTCCCCCAAAATGGGGGGATTTGCCATAATCGCCACGCTTGGCAGGCGGGTTGGCGATCGCAGTTGGATTGAATGTGTGTACTCAGAGGATGCTGCTGCCCATCCTCCGGTAGATCCCTTAGTCGCCTTTTACGACACCCACGGGAGGAAATGGGATGGTGCTATTCTTAGCTGACGACACCCCACGGCACCCTGTATAAATGAAATTAACTTGTACTATTTGCAAAACAACAACAAATACTTATAGTTTTCCTACAATTAGGTTAGGTAGGTACTTGTTAAGTAGTTTACAAAAATGCAACTTATTGAAAAGTTACCAACTTATGAAAAAATGCTAATTATTTTAAACAAAGTCTCTCATTTCTGTAAAATTCTGTTACACTGTTGTTTGTATAATGTTACCTACATTTTTGTTTTCTCGCCGTAGAACCAAATACAATTAAGGCTGCACCGAGCCTATTGTGCTGCCCCAATCGTATTTTTTTTATTTCTTAACAATTAAACAGTATTTAAAAAAAGCGAGAATGTCACACTGTAGATATTGCAGATTTTCAATTTATTGGGTCACTGCGGTTTTTTTATCTTTAAAACCGCCAAAAATGTCCACTTTTGGCGGTTTTAACGATAATAGCTACAAGCATAAAACATAATAATCCGTAATGTTTCGATAAATTGAAAGCCAATTAGGACTACAATGTGACATTCTTGTTTTTTTTGGAAATGTGGTTTAATTGTTAGGAAATAAAGAAAATACGATTGAGGGCAGCACAATAGGCTCGGTTCCCTCTTAAGTTATTGTGAGATTATACCTAAAACATAAAACCGTAATTACTTTAATAATTAAAGCAATGTAAATAAAAAGGTTTCGTTCATTAAAGGTTTACATTTTCAATACTTTAAAAGGTCTCTAAGGGTTTTAAGATTAAAAATAAACAGCCGTGTGGCTTAGAACATGCTTTGAAACCGACCACCACAATTCTTCCCGTGGAAGTCACACGAGGTGACTAAGGGATTAAAAGTTTCTTATGCAATGTTTATGTGGACGAAAGGTTAGCCACCTCTCACCACTTTACACATCATTCCATCCTAAAACTTAAATTGCTAAATATGAGCATTGCCATAACTTCATTCTTCTTCTTATCGTGTGAGCAAAGTCCCGGGGTCAGAGTTTTTTCAGACCGCCTTACGGCATCTGAAGTGGTTTTTATGTACTACCACCAGAGATAGTAGCCAAGACCAACGGTATAACGTGCCATCCGAAGCACGGAATCATTTTTGTTTTCAGACAATCAGGTGATCAGCCTGCAGAGTCTTAACCAACTGGGGAAAAACGCACAAAGTGACATATCGCTAGGTGTCCCCCGTGGGAATCAAACCCACGACCTCCGTGTCGAGAGCCCAATGCTTTTAACCATTAGACCACGGAGGCAGTTCATTGTTAAACAGAAAGTTGGTAGCTGTAGCAATGTTTCTGACCACCCGAAAGGGATTACGGTCGTTAGCTTATGTATGTCTGTAAGTAATAAACAGCACTGTTTGAGTTTAAGAGGAAATAGGGCATACTCCACTACGCCTGTGTGTAGGTAAAATACTTTGAAAGTGTATATATATTTGGATGAAACCAATTTCAGCGAGCCGGAACATAAATGGCTGAGGCTGAGGATGTTGTTGGGGCTGCCTCGTTTCTGCAGCGCATCGGGCATGTTTGCGGCGGCGCGAGTAGATAGCTTTGCAGCCATCATACGCAAACGAGCCGCCTCCCTGCTGCGCAGGGTACTGGGCAGCACCAACACCCTCCTCGAGCCCATTGAAGAGCGGTTCCAATGTCCCATCATTGGGCATTGGAATAGCCTGCATAGGGGCTCTAGGCCCCCTTTTGTTAATGTTAAATAAGTGTTAAAAAATGTCGTCACTAACATAGTTTTAATTCATTCATTTTTCATTTATTTATTTCCAGTAACAATATACATTGTGTCGGAATTACATAACTTAATATTAGGTTCATTACAAATACATCACAATATCAAATCAACAATAACAATTTTATAGTGGTCTTGAACAAAGAATATTTACTAATGTCAAAAACTAGAACATACTTTAAATAATAATCAATTTAAACAACAGTTAAAAACAATAATAATGAATAGGTATACAATAACATTTAAATAACAAAATATTTCCAAATCATAATAAAATATTTATTGTCCAGTAAACTCTTCTGTAGAATAAAAACATTTTTCTAACAAGAAGTCCCTTAATTGAGTTTTAAAAATACTATATTTATTAACAAGTTTCAGAGCATTTGGCAAACTGTTAAACAATTTCACGGCTTGATAACGAACACTTTGGTGGACAATTCTTAGTTTGGGGGCAATACTATTTGGAATATCTTTCCTGCGCGTTTTTTGGCGATTGGTCCTTTTATCTTCGCTCTCGTATCTTTCAGGATGTTTCACCAGACCTGACAGTACTACCAGAATGTATAGACAAGGCACAGTAAGGATTTTCAGCCCAATAAAGTATTCTCTGCATGACTGCCATTGGGGTATACGTACAATTGTCCTTATTGCACGCTTTTGTATGACAAATGCCTTCCTAATATTATAATCATAGCTATTTCCCCACAACGCAATGCTATATCTGAGACGTGATTCAACAAGAGCGTAAAATACAATTTTTAACTGTCTGATGGTGACCTCTTCTCGCAAACTTCTGAGAGCATAACATGCAGAGCTTACCTTACTTTCAATCGCATTTAGCTCCTCCTTCCAGTTCAGATCTGAGTCAATAAGAACTCCCAGTTAAGTCATTGTTACTAACACTATGGATCTATGATCTGCAATAAAATAAATGAATTTGAATTTGAATAAAGCAAGCGATGCTATCGACAACGCGGCGTAGAGTAGGTAAATAACAAAACAGCTGATGTCGCCCTCTCTCGTTTTGCAACCTTATTGAACAGAACGTTTATGTGTAGTATTTTATTTTATTTTTTATTTTAAGCCATAATAGTAGCATCGGCATCGTTTATAGGTGGACTAGTCACCTGGCGACATGCGACAGCGCCACGTGTCGCGCGATCAAAAGTATACATTACGAGCGTTAACCCGCGACTTTGTCCGCACAAATTATATACCAGATTTTAAGTCAAATCATAAGCTATCAAACAAAAAAAGTTTCATCAAAATCGGTTCTGTAGTTTTTGCGTGATACTCGTTCAAACAAACAAACACAAACAAACAGACGGACAAAAAATCCAAAAATTGGTGAAATGGAATCAGGGACACCTAAAAACCATATCGTAACTTTTTTTTTGTTAATATCTTCAATGTACAGACAAACTTCCTGTTACAGTTTTATAATAGTACTAGCTTTTGCCCGCGACTTCGTCTGCGTAGACATATAATTTTGTCTAATGTCTCGTCTAAGCTCATGAAGGTCATGGTCCGAACCAAGTCTAGGAATCCTGGCATGTAACATTAGAATGGCGATTAAGGAATGGGCTGATAAAAGACATAGGCTAGAATGCTCTGGCCTCTCGGGTCTGCAACACTGCAGGAAAATCATCAGCAATCTTCTTCTTATCGTGTGGGCAAAGCCCTGGTGTCAGAGTATAACAGCAATATAACACCACGAATCCCACAGTTCATACTGAACAACAGCAGGAGCAAAGCTCGTGCCATCGTCGGAGCCCTCACCGGGCACTACGCAACAGGCACGATAAAGCTCACTCTAGATCCCGGTTGCCGAGCGTGTGGAGAGGAGGAGAAAACCATGGAACATTTGTACTGTGTGACTGCGATGTCTCGGTGGGAAAACGTATGTGACTCCTGAGAGATGGTTATTCATTACAGGTTTCTTACCCTGAACGCTATTGCCTCCCTCATTTTCCAAGTTTTTCAAGGATGAAGAAAATAATATGTAGGGTTCAATACAAAAGATACCATTGGGTCGAAGTGTTGCTGGCTTGCCATTTCCCATAATAAGATAAGAAAGTCATGAACTTAAGCTAAATCAAAATCAGAAATTACCCCAAGTAATTCTGTAGGTATCAGATTTAAAAGTCATTCACTGGATCCATCACTTTAATTTTTCTACTGTTCGTCGTTTATTAGTTTTTTATTTATGTCGAGCAGCATAATAATCATCTTACGACCCACTGCGGGTCACAGACCTCCACTCACGTATAAACGTTAGAGGATACTCTACCACGCGGGCTACTGTAAAATGGTGAAGGCAAGAGCTAAAACGATAATATTCTAGGAAGCTAATGGTCAATTTGCTAAAAAAGATTTTCAATTATGTAAGTAGCTACATTACCGACCTGTAGTGTTATATTATAAGGACCTTTTAGATACGTAGGTACCTTTTTATTCGTTGTGGTAGAATGATGTTCTTTAGTTAAGTTGCACAAGCCCTCAAAAAATCATAATTGAGACCGAAAATCAAACAAAACAAAAACTTGGCAAGAATTACTGCAACAAAATTCGTCCTTTCTGTAAAATAAGGTTATCATTCCGTAGCATTGGCTCAGATTGGACTCAAACAATCAATATACTTACAACAATGTATTACAACGATAATATAATCAAGTAAATTTGTAAGCTCCTGCTATAGCTAGGTTTTTGAATTAATAATAGTAGCACACTTGCTTAAAAAAAACTCCCAACGCCATCTATTAAGATGAAAACAATACTACAATTAAATCTTTGAACACATAATTTTTAATATTTGACGACCCGGTTGGTGTAATGGTTACCTCGCCGGACTGCCAAGCCAGGGTCCTGGGTTCGAAACCCGGTTCGGTCATGGATGTTATAAATGTTTGTACCGTTGTTGTATGGTTTCTATAATAAAAAGCCTATAGTGCTTGCTTGGAATCATAACAATGTTCCTGTAAGCGTTATTTATTTATTTAATTATTTTTCTAATTCAGCCGGTAAGTAACTATACAATCAAATCTGTAAGACCGAATATCTGAGATGTCTTTTGAGCGTGAATTGAGTACGGTACTTGCTTCAAAAAAACACGCTACGCCATCTATTAAGATGAAAACAATACTACGATAAAATTATGAACACTAACTTTAGAAAAGGTTAAAAGAAAGAGGATTTTTAGTATTTGCCGACCCGGTTGGTGTAATGGTTACCACGCCAGACTGCCAAACCAGAGTCCTGGGTTCGAGTCCCGGTTCGGTCTTGGATGTTATATGTTTATGCCGTTGTTGTATGGTTTTCACAATAAAAAGCCTATAATGGTGGCTTGGGATAATTAAAATAATGTTTGTGCCTGTGAGCGTTATTTATTTATTTGTTTAACTATTTTTCTCGCGTTCTCCGCTGGAGAATACGCTTGCCCGGTGTGGGGCCGATCTGCCCACGCCAAGCTGGTGGATACCGGCACTAAACAAAACGTGTCGGATTATAACTGGTTGCTTGAAACCGACTCCAGTACAGTTGCTTTACCCACTGGCTGGCATAGCGCCCCCAGATGTAAGCAGGGCTGTGGCAGGTTCCTCAGAGAGAGCCCAAATGGTGGACGACACACGACATCCCATGCATGGCTTTATTCCTGCGCCGCAAATGCTGCCAAGCCGACGCAGCTTTATGAAGTGTGTCGACCCCCTGAATACTGGCCCAGCGCAAGCAAGGTGTACTCTATGGCGACAAAAAGTGTCCCTCCCAACTCCATTTGTGTCGCCGTCTGAGAGCCTCACGCCTAGACATGACTTGCCTTGGGCGACCTGGAAGTCTTTAAACCGACTTCGAACCCAGGTCGGTCGCAGTAAGGACAACATGGTCAGGTGGGGATACTCGGATGCGCAAAATGTGACTTGCTTGTGTGACTCCACAAACGATGGCCCATCTCACATCGTGCCCTGCGTGCCCTAACATCTGCACGCAGGAGGAGCTCATGACTGCTAGCGACGGTGCAGTATCGGTTGCCCGATTCTGGCAAGCTACTATTTAGCGACTTTGTTCAGAATTTGAAGTCGACACGATAAGAAGAAGATTATTTTTCCAATTCGCTTAGTACCTATACAATCAAATCTGTAAAACCGAATTTCTGAGACGTGTTGATGATAGAACCACAAACATAATATTAATATTAGTGAGATACCTGGTAGGATGGTAGGATTAAAATTAGAAAAAAGCCAAAATAAAACATCCTGCGCTAATATTAGATCTGATATGACCTCAGGATATTATTATGATTGAAGGTCAGGCCCTTAACATATCAAGCCTAACTGCTTCTGTCTAATCCGGTGAAAAATGGATATAGTCGTTGAATGTATATAAAAAAAAATAAAAAAAAACATTCTCGACCAAGAATCGAACCTCCACCTCATGCACGAAAATCTAACCAAATACCAAATATACTACACAGCTGTAGTTAAAACTGTTGAAAAAAGTAATTTTTATCACTGCAATCTACACAAATGCATCTGTCAGCGTCAAATTGGCGCTAGTGAGCATAGAATAAAATATCGTAATTTATCCCACAGGAACATGGTATCCTATATCTTAATCCAGAATACATTCTATCTGCGTGCCAAATTTCATCAAAATCCATTCAGCCGTTTATGCGTGATTGCGCCACAAACATACAACATTACAACTTTACAAACATCGTCACAAACTTTCACGTTTATAATGTTAGTGAGATTATTAGTTCTTCTTCGTGATGGCATTTTTCATTATTGAAAACAATCAAGTGTACTGGCAGATACAAAATTATTTTTTAAGTATGATTATCACTGAACGGAACGCGTCGGGGCGCATTATATATATATTACTTTATTTTTTATATATTTAACTTAATATGCTGACACTTTTTTAAGAGGATGATCAAACCATCAAACAGCTTTCTCTATGGGACTGTCATCGATATCGCGAAAAAAAGTCTTCTGCCCCATACATTTTTGTAGAGTAGGATTGCAGTTTTGTATGGAACAGTTGATTTTTTTTCGTGATTTTGACTTTGGTCCCATACAGAAAGTTGTTCAGTATGATGGTCTGATCATACCCTTAAAAAACTATCTGCATATAAGAAGGACCATATACATCTTGCAATCCGGTCAGATGCGCGCGAAATCGGTGACGGCCGCATTCCACTGCAACGTCGCCTGGTCAGCACTCGCTGTCAATTTGCGTGCATTTGAAACAACGGATGAGGCGCACGTATGCGCCTGGATTCCAGCGAATAATTTCGTCCGGAAGGACGCAGTCGGCTATTGCCGAATGTTACATTAATTTATGTAAAGCTCATATCAAGCGACAGTCCGTAGGGCTGTGGCAGGTTCCTCAGAGAGAGCCCAAATGGTGGACGACACACGACACGGACGGACCGCAGCACGGACTACAAACTTTGAGTCAAGATAACTTTAGAACTAAACATTTAAAAGGAAATCACAGATATTGGTTTCTAGATTGTTTTAAAACCATTCATTTTTTACTTTAATTACTAAATGTTCAAACTAAGCTTCGTTTTGTATGGAGCGCCGTAGAAAAATGCGCAAAATGCACGGCGGCACATCGCATCGGCGGCATAAAAAACCGACCCTTATTAATTTGTTAGAGTTGTTCGTTTGTATTTTAGTAATAATTTACGGTATTTCAAAATAGTTCCTTACCTGTCTTATAATTGCTTTAAAATATTAGCTATTATCCAGTCTTGCGTAACTGTGTGATTACACCGTAAATAAAAACATTCCGAATTAAAAATCGAGTTTTAGACATCTTTCGGCTGCTGATTTGAAATCATGATTATATTCTCTTTGTTTGAAACTGGCGTGCAGTTTTTTTTTAAATAATTACTCCTGCTTTGTTTGCACTGTAATTCTACAAAATGTCAAGAAATTTGTAATTCGAGTCTTGTTTTCTTGTGGCCAGTACTAAGGTTTTTTTTGTTATGCAAAGGTTTTCTCCATGGAGTTTGAAAGATTTTATAGCCAAAAAGAAAAACAATGTTATACCGGTGCAGTCATCAGCACTGGACAATGATAAAATTTATAATTATTGGTATTTATTTTGTAATTTATTGTTATTTTCGTTATTTATAAATCAAACAGTCTTCAGAATTAGCTTACTTTATTACAAGTCTTTTAGTTTTAATTAGTGTTACTTAGTTGAAATTGAAATGGTACCGTACATTGGTTGCACTTGCGGTTATATGTTTATATCTCCGGCTCCCGTCAACGTAGCGAGATAAATTATATACCAGATTTTAAGTCAGATCATAAGCTATCAAACAAAAAAAGTTTCATCAAAATCGGTTCAGTAGTTCTTGCGTGATACTCGTTCAAACAAACAAACAAACAAATAAACAAACAAACAAACAAACACACAAACAAACAGACAGACAAAAAATCCAAAAATTGGTGAAATGGAATCAGGGACACCTAAAAACCATATCGTAACTTTTTTTTTGTTAATATCTTCAATGTACAGACAAACTTCCTGTTACAGTTTTATAATAGTATAGATAGATAGATAGATAGATAAACATTTATACAGGGTATTAGGGTAAATAGTTGCATTATTTTAAGGGTTGATTGTACCCATGATACTGAACAACTTTCCCTTAGATCGAACGTTTTGTATTGAAAGTTGATTTTTTTCGCATTTCCATCTGTTTCTTAGGGAAAGTTGTCTCAGTATCATAGGTACAATTACCCCTTAAAGTAATGCAACTGTCTACTCTAACGCCCTGTATTTTGCTAAGTACTTACAATAATCTTGATCTCTCTATATATTATCATTCATAATAGACATACAAGTCTGTTTGCTCAAACACGATATAGAAGCCTTACCCCCTAGTAAACTCAATCAACCATGCCCACGAAAAGAATTTGGATCCTAAGCCTTAGTAGTCTCATACAACACCCACGTTGATTAATAGGGTCATAACAAAAATACCAGGGTGTAATAACACAGACAGAGCTGCAGTACTTTCAGCCAATTATTGTCGACAATCGACTTCTAACCGCCAACCGCACTGGATAAACAAACATGTCAACCGAGCTTAATAATGTCACGGTCAACAAGTACCAGGGCAATATAAAATGTAAGAGTCCAAATGAAATTTTTCCACAGGTCATCTTTTCATTAAAATTGTGACTAGTTGGAAGACAGTATAGACTATGCCACTTTATATTTCAAAGTATCGTCACCAGCCCTTTTTACGTCCCAATATAGGGCATATTTTGCGCATCAAATCATTGCCTTTATTAACTTGACTAAACCTAACTAGGTTATGGGCCCAGCTCGTAATCTTTGTCCATGTTAAAGTATATTTGAGCTATCTGCAATGATAGAAACAGCTGATGCCATGAAAGGCAGACACGATCTGCCTAGACGTTACAATATTCTGCTGATTTAATGATCAGGATGTCAAACTGAACATCTTTCTTTAATATGGGACTTACATCAACATTTTGAAAAAAGTCAGCTATCCCGTAGGTACATTGGGAATAACCCGGTGATATCAGAGAAGTGAAAGAAAATGAAACTAGCCCCGAGGGTAAAGTCACGTGTCAGACAATGGGGCAGTAATTGAGAAAAATAAGAGATTTACCGTGTACGGCTTATGCTGCCCTGGTACTTTGTGGAACACTACGTTGACTTTTTGTCTACATGTTATGACGATTCTTCTTAGAAAAAAGAATAGCTAGAGGTATCTTGCTCAAGTGAATGCTTTTTACAGTGTGCGAAGCAACTACAAGTACTTTTTTGACATCGCCACTAATACCATAAAACTTAGACTATTACAGTATAGTATAGTATAGTATAGTATGGTATAGTATAGTATACAGGGTGTAAGAAAAATTAAAATTTGCTCCCATGGTAAAAGTTGTTTAGTTTGATGGGTAGAGTATGTGGTTTAAAGGTTAATGGTACTTTTCCTTACACCCTCTATAGCAATTAATGGTGCAATATCATAAATGAAGTAAAAAAAAAGCTAAATTTTTATATTGGGAGTAACATTTTGGGAGGCAAAAAAGGCAAAAAAATAAAATAAACTTTTTCTGCAATGTCGCGTGAGGTATCAATTGAAAGCTTATGAAAATGCAAGTGTAAAATACATTTTTCAATTTTTTATTAAAACTTTAATTAACAAATGTTAATGTTTCTATTAACTCATCAAATTTGCTGTCCCCACCCCTTTTTCAAAAAATATAACCATTTAAAAGTCAGAAAAAAATCATATAGAATTGACTTGTAGATGGCGGGTAAATTATCATGCCGGTACTGAGGATATTCTATACCCAAAAAAACTGCCACCCGAGCAAATTGACTCTCAGTTACTATGTATAAATAATATAATAATAAAATAAACGTTTATTTGACACATAACAGTTACAATACATCAATGAAATCCCTGCAGCATGTGAGAGCAAGCTGTGGTACATAATGCAGTGGCTTCCCCAATCTAAGTGTACATAAATTATTGTTATGCTAAACTTAACAGTTAAGACATAGGCTTTTTTTAGTAATAATAATAATTTAAAAAAAAATTAAAGTATCGACTTATTTTTAAGAGTTTTGTAATGCAATGAGTATGTGTGTGTGTTTGTGTGTGTGTGTGTGCGTGAGTGTGTGTGCGTCTGCGTTTGTGAATGAGGGTGCGTGAGAGTGAGCGGGCGAACTTTTGATGTGCGGGGGGTGGGTGGGAGGAGGTTGATGTGGTTCTGGATTATGTGTGGATTGGATGTGGTTGTTAGCCCTACGAGTCATATCTTGGGATCGAATGACTGTTATCAGCAGCCATTCACTAACATTCAAATTGATGTAAGTACAAGCTCTAAGAAAGGTTTCTCTGCGATATCGGAGTGGAGTAACATGTAGTATACGTGGGTATTGTATAGATTTCGGGCGTATGAATGAATGGTTAGCTTTCTATTACGAATAAGTTTTCGGTCAGTGCATAATCTAGATCAGTTAGCCAACCCAAAGTGATGTTTTTTAATTCATGATTGTTGAGTCTTGACAACATACTTCGTAAGTGACAGTTTATATAGGGTCCTTCTTAATATGCTGACACTTTTTTAAGGGGAGGATTAGACCATCAAACTGAACAACTTTCTTCGAGAACAAATCGTGAAAAAAAAATCTGCTGTCCATTTCATTTGGTTCGAGCAGGTTTGCAGTTTTGTATGGAAGAGCAGATTTATTTTCGGATGTTGGTGCCATAAAGAAAGTTGTTTAGTTTGACGGTCCGATCATCCCCTTAAAAAGTGTCAGCATAGTAAGAAGGATCCTATATGCATAGCGGATGTTATTAACGACCCATGCTAAACAACTGATACGGTACGGAACATAATTACGGATAAGGATTTCTCAAAATTTAATAATAGTTTGACGGCCCGGTACCACAGTCTGTAGTGATCCTGCCTGCTGTGCCGAGGGTCGCGGGTTCGAATCCCGTAAGGGACAAATATTTATACGATGAATATGAATATTTGTATTCTATATCGTTGTCTAGTTATCATAATACAAGTCCAGGTACTTTAAATGTCACTAGATAATTTGTGTGACAATGTCCAAGATATTTATTTATTTATATAAAGTGATTTTTCATTATTAAAGCTAGCAGATCACATATCTCATCTGCCCATTTAAAATGTTGTAACAGTGAACCCGCCAAAATAACCAATACTTTCCAAACTCATATAAATAAATGTCCGACCACGACAAAGGGAGTTATATCCAAATTATATCTGTTTTCTTTCACTAAACTTTGCTGTCATCTTCCAGTCTCCAAGAAATTATCCTCAGAGACTAATTGCTTAAGTTTCAGACGTTACCTCTCTGAACGATTTCTAGATATTTTACCTTCTTCAACGTTTGAGACGTGCAGAAGACGGTTTTAATATTGCTTAACTATTGACGAGTGACATTATAAATATCGATATTTTCTATAGTTTTTTTTTTATTTATTCTTTAAATAAAATTGTCTAGTCACATTTAAAGTTCCAGAATCTAGCCTGCACTTGTATTATGATGACTACCTATAGATACAAACATCCATGACTCGGGTACATATATTCATATTCAGCACACAAATATTTGTTCTTTACGGGATTCAAACCCACGGCTCTCAGCACAGCAGGCAGTTTCACTACCAATTTGTGCTATCGGGCCGTCAATCAATAATCGTCAAATAGTAACAATATTGATAGTATGGTACTATCTATATTGTTACTATTTTTCGAGGTCACGATGGTATCGATACACTATCGATAGTTTCACTATTGTTGGCCAACAATATTACGTATATACGTAATATACGTTTTAATGTATAAGCGCAAAACTGCATCCCAACTGATTTATAGCGAAGTAATTGCATTGAAACAATAATTTCATTATTTTATTAATTAAAATTTAAATTTATTTGCATTTAAAGTTTTTATGCAAAAACGAGTTGTCATTATTTCAGCAATGGTAGGGTGAGTGTGCCCGTGCGGTGGGTTGACATCGATTTTAGTAAATTTTAAATTCTAGGTACAAACAAAATATTTAGAAAAAATTTAACCTATGTCAAAACCTTTATGATTCGCTTCTGGGGTGCAATTCACTAAGCGTCCATCGCTGTAAAAAACGAGCTCACCTTCACCTCATCCTTCTTGCATTCTTCAGATCGTCGAAGGTTTTATATCAGTTTGACACATGACATAACCATAGCGAATAGCGAATTGTCAGCTCGCCGATGTTTCAACGACAAATTTTAGGTTGTGACGATGTTTGCGCTTAGTGAATTGCATTGCAGCTCTCGATTCTGAACAAATTGTTTTCTAGTTTTGCATTTATTCATTAACAAGTAGAAGTCTGTTCACAATCACTACCTTCGCCTTGAATCCTCCTTATCACAGAATCATAACACGTTAAAGTAATGCGATCAGATCACATCAGATCAGTATCGGGTCCGTCATGGCGCGGGATTACGCTGTCAGTCCCGCGGGACATCACTCCAGTCCCGAGTACATTCCTACAGCACAGATGTAGGTATCTGTAGGTAGGTATCTACAGACGATTTGGAGATTCAGGTCACTGTTACGTCAGTAAAGAGGCTTACTTGAGAAAATCTTTTATATTGTACCTGTATTGGATAGCTATTAGACCTTTTAAAAGTTTTGAGACTTTAAACATTTCAGCAGAAGCCGTTGCTCAATTGAGAGGGCAGAGGGCAAAACTCAAGTTTGATCCATGGCATCCTATGTTCAGATACTTCACAGTACCCCAAAGGCCTGAAAAATTTCCTAAAGTGTGTCGAACCTAAACAAAGTAATAATGAGTTGTTTATGTATTTATTCGACAGTTTGTTTATTTCGACTCGGAAAGCCTTCCATTTCCATTCGGATGAACTGCCTAAGCCAATTCGGAGGTCTTTAAATAGGCTCTGAAAGTCGGCCGGAGGATCAGACCTTAGGTGTGAATGTGGTGTTCGAATGGCCCATGTCATATCTTGCTCTTCCTGCCCGCAAACTTGCATGCGAATGGAGCTTATGAATGCAGCAGGTAGTGCTCAATCAATCCGTGTGACAAAATACTGGGCTGACAAAAAGTAAAATGACATGCCATCGACTCGATAGAAGAAGCAGAATCATTGCAAAATGTAATAACAAGCACACAAAATATCAAGCATTGGAAGGCTCACTAGTTTGTGCCTCTTGCGGGAGAAACGGCAGAGTCTTGGGCTGCCGAAGCTAAGGACTTGGGTCTTTGGTGCTTGGACCCCCGCACCGGGTCTTTTTTCGTCGTATCATATCTCATAGGCCGTCTAACGTGGCAATGCTGCGTACATAAAAAGATACGTTTGGCAAAGGCTCGACCCGGGGGGTGGGCTATTCAATCGGATGGTTGTTAGGTTGTTTTTTTTTGCTTTGTTTGTTAACTTTTTTGTTGTCATAATTTTTATATTTTTTATTTTAAATAGAGACAGAACATGCTATTATAAAATTTATAAATAAATTACTATGAACTAACCAATTCAACTTACATTTTAAAGGTTTGTTACTTTACGAATCTTGGAAATAACATTTAATTATGAATGAGTGAATGAATAAAATCATTTATTTGTAAGACTTTTGGTGGTACTTAGGACTTACTTTGGTGGTAATAAGTTCTCACAGAGAGAACAGAAATCTGCCATAAATAAATATTTTATTCTTACATTATTGATATGTCGCGGGGTAGTGCTAAAGGAAACGACCGTATTCAATAGCAGGCACTTTAATACTGACTAATTGCAGATGAGCAGCTACACACACAAACATGTATATGTATGGGTACGCGCATACATATCATCTCCTCCCGTCTTAATTGGGGAACCTGGAGACAACAATAAACAGTATTACTTCATTTAGTCCTTATAATTAATCAGCTTATTTCTAGGTCTTAATCTTAAGTTATAACGCGGAGAGAGAGCGGATGATGAGCCATTCAATGAATTCGTTTCATCATTTTCTGAGTTTTGTACCATTCTAGGAATCGTATTTGAAACCACAGATTGCCCCAACTCCAGTTCCTCTCCCGCTAACATGCTTCCCTCCATCGTCTTGTCCTCCATCGCATCATTATTTATCTGAACGGCTGCAGCCTCGTTACTTTTAGTACTTTGCTCATTTCGGTTTGAATCTGGCGCGTGAACTTCGTTGTTTACAGTCGGAGAACAAGGCGGTGACTGATAAGCAGGTGGTGTCGCGGCCGCGGGTACAGCACGCAACTGTGGTGGTGTGCTCGCGCCTACATGTGACTTAATATTATTATCCACAAAACGCAACAATTGATCTACGTGTCGTTTACAAGTTACATCTCTGTCTAAAACGTGAACCATATACATTCTATTGCCTATTTTGGCCGTAATGACACCTTCTGACCAATGCGGTTTCCTGTTTTCAAAACATTTAACCCATACTTTTTGATTGATCGTAAATGATCTAGTTTTAGTATTACTACTGTTTGTGTCAATTTCCTTTGGCGTCGTTTTTACGCTTTTGATGTCTCGCGGTGGTAATACTAGATCCAATCTACCACGCAAATCACGGCCCAGCATTAATTTAGCAGGTGTCACACCGGTCGCACAATGTACAGTATTACGGTATTCGAATAAATATTCTTGTAATTTTTCATTTATCTTATTCGAACAGGCATAACTCTCTTGAATGGACTTAATCATTTTTTTACATTGTTTAACGGAGTTTTCCGCTTGCCCATTACTACACGGATGATAAATGGGAGACGTTAGGTATTCTATGCCGTTCATTTTGCAAAACTCGACAAACTCTTGCGATGAGATCTTAGTGTCGTTATCAGATACTAATGTTTTAGGTAAGCCGAATCTGCAAAATAAAATCTTTAATTTTTGAATTAAATGTTTACTCGTTAAGCCCGCACTCATATCTAAACATTCGAGCCATTTGCTATACGCATCTACTACCACCAAGTACGACTTTTGCGATATGGACATATAGTCGATGTGAATTCGTTCCCACGCTGATTTTGGGCGAGGCCACAGCGCGGGTATGGCGCGGGGAGGGGATGCGCGCAGAGCGCTGCATACGGAGCACGCGCCGATCAGCTGTTCTATACCGTTATTTAAGCAAGGCCACCACATGCGCGAACGCGCTGCACTCTTTGTTTTTACTATGCCCTGATGCGTCTTATGCAATTCTTGCAGTAACCTATCCCTATACAACGCCGGTATCACGACACGATGACCTCGGAACAAACAGCCATTCTCAGTTTCGAGATCATTCCTGCATTGGAAATATGGTAAAATATTTCTACACTTAATCTTGCGCGGCCAGCCATACTTTAGGTATTTAATTACCATGCTTATTATCTTATCATTCATAGTCGCCGTTTGTATGTCTTTAAACGTTATAGGTAAGCTGTCAACTTGTAATGAATTAACAGTAGGAATTTCGTTATCAGGAACGGTATCTTTCAAGTCCTCGTCGACGGGAGCCCGTGAAAAATAGTCCGCGACGAGGTTTTCTTTTCCTGATGTATACTGTATTTTATAATTGTAAGCTGATAGTATAATAGCATACCTAATCAATCGGGACGCAGTCATGACTGAAATACCGTTTTTTTTACCAAAAATTGCCAGTAACGGCTTATGGTCCGTTTTTAAGATGAACGGTTCTTGTCTTCCATACAAGTACTGATGGAACCGTTTCACCCCAAAAATGATCGCAGTCGCTTCTTTATGTAGTTGACTGTAATTACGTTCGCTCGCCGTCAACGATCTCGACCCGAAAGCGAGCGGTCGCTCGACGCCGTCGGCGCCTACCTGGGCCAGCACCGCGCCCAGCCCGTCGGGGCTCGCGTCCACTGTCAGCACGGCCTGCGCGCCGGGGTCGTAATGCGCCAGCACGCGTTCCGACGAAAGGTCGCGCTTAATACGCTCAAAGGCTGTTTGCTGTCTCTCTGCCCACTCCCATCGTGCATCCAAGCGCAATAGCTCGTGGAGAGGGCTGAGAATAGACGATGCGTTAGGAACAAAAGTACGGTAATAATTAACCATACCTAGGAAACGCTTTAGTTCCGTTACGTTATTCGGGCGTGGTGCATTATTTATCGATTTCACCTTATTACTACATTTATGCAAACCTGTTTTATTGATAACATGGCCTAGATACGTCACGCTATCTTGGAAAAAAGTACATTTACTTTTTCCCAACCGTAAACCCGCATCCTGAAATCGTTGAAAAACCGCTTCCAATCTCTGCAAATGAACCTCCTTCGAGGGCCCGGTTACACACACGTCGTCTAAAAAAACTGTAACCCCTTCGATTCCGGCTAGTAAATTTTCAATTGCCCGTTGAAATATTGCTGGCGCACTGGCTAGGCCAAACACTAATCGCGTGTACATAAACAAGCCCTTAGTCGTGTTGATGGTAGTAAGTTTTTGAGACTCCTTTGAAAGCATAAACTGATTATATGCCTGACTACAGTCTAACTTTGAAAATTTTTCGCCGCCGCTTAATTTTGCGAAAATGTCCTCAATTCGAGGCAATGGGTATTTATCTACATAAATGTGGTTATTTATTGTTACGGAATAATCGGCACATATTCTTACGTTGCCGTTTGATTTCCGTACTGGCACTATTGGGGTGGCATATTCTGAGTGGTTTACTGGTACTAAAATTCCCTTATCGACTAGTCTTACTAGTTCTGCTTCGACCTGATCTTTTAATGCAAATGGCAGAGGACGAGCTTTGCAAAATTTTGGTTGGGTACCTTCCTTTAACTGCAATTTAACTTTAAATTGATTAAAACAACCGAGCTCGTCTTTGAATAAGTCTTTATACCTATTTATTATCTCCGAGACCTCTCCATCATTTATCAAGGCCGTGTTTATGTTATTATTTGACGATGTGAAACAAATTCTAAATTTAGTCATAAAATCACGACCTAGTAGTGGAGGCCCTCCATTTTGTACCACATAAAACACGAGTTCTTCTGTTGTATTATTATATGTAACTTCTGCTGAAAAACAGCCCACTGGTGTGATTTTATGACCGTTGTAAAAGCACATTTTTAGGTTACTCTTGCTTAATGGAATATGAGAAAAATATGTTTCATACAGTTTTTCGGCTATTACACTGGTACTAGATCCCGAATCTAGTTCCATGTTTAAACTTTTCCTACCATTAACAACAACAGGCAATAGTATAGGATCATAATTGACGAACCTCATGCTGAACAGCTGACATTCCTTACAGTTAGCGCAATCCTCCGCTTCCGCGTCCTGTTCCGATCCGATGTTATGCACACGATTAACTTTCGCAACACACACTTTTTTAAGATGGCCCTTCACGTTACACTTTGAGCACCGATAGTTTTTGTACCGGCACTTGTCAGACACATGATTTTTAAGACCGCACACTGAACATTTGCATGCAGGGTCACCTCGGCCAGCCGCGTCGCCAGCCCGCCCTGCACTCGCCCTGAATAACGGTTCTTCCTTGAAGATCACTGGCGCCGGCACGGCCGGGGCCGCGTTTCGCGCCTGTAAAGCGCATGCCGTCTGCTGTGCTAACTCTAAAGCCTTCGCATATGTGAGCTTGCTCACTTCTTGTTCGAAGACCTTATTACGTTCTGGTCCTGCCTTCAAACCCAGCACAAAACGGTGAAGGAACAAAGTATCCAGAGAAGTTGCCAAATCGCAATGAATGGCGAGCCCTCTGAGTCGGGCTGCCCAGTCTTCGACACTTTCATCCTCCGCTTGCACCGCACTATAAAACTTGGCCAAGTCGGCGAATGTCGACCTTTTTGGCGTAAAATGATTGTTGAGTAATTCTTCTAGCCTACTATAGAGTAACGTTTCCACTTCGCTCGGGTGAGCCAGGTTACGTAATAACTTGTACGCTTCATCGGTAAGATGTGTTAACAACACCGCACGCTTCTTCTCTTCCGTTGTAATTCCATTCAGCGTCAGGAACTGGCCAACTCGTTTGATAAAAATATGCCATTCCTGTGACCGAGGATCGAAACAAGGAAGATTCCCTAAAAAAGCACTCATTTTTTTTATTTTTCTGCACCGAGGGTACTATGACATCGACTCGTCTGCCAATGATATGTCGCGGGGTAGTGCTAAAGGAAACGACCGTATTCAATAGCAGGCACTTTAATACTGACTAATTGCAGATGAGCAGCTACACACACAAACATGTATATGTATGGGTACGCGCATACATATCAATTATACATAATTTTTTTTAATTCTTTTTTTTTCGGAGCTTTTAACCCTTAGGTTACGTCAGCCCCATCGTGCCTTAACCGTTAAGACAAAATGAAACAATTTCACAATGAAATAAAAACCTAACACTTCCTAACGAATATACAAAAACACACACACACATACTAAACATTAGTACTATAAATAAAAATGTACACCATTTTAGCCTCTCCCGACGTAGGGGCGAAATATGGATTAAAATCGCCAGACTTTGTGGTTTTCTCAAAGGAGAATGGGCATTTTGGTACCCGCTCCAATAGCAATGACTGTAGTTACGTTCGATGGGTCTTTTTATGACCACCAATGTTTAATAAGACCGCTTGATCCAAATCATTGTGAGTTCGGAGATATACCAATATGAAAATGACAAGTTTTATAGAAAAAAAAATTAATTAAAATGGCACATGGTGTCTATTATTGCTATTTATATTTGTAATAAAATACTTTTATGCCAGAATGTTATATAATAATAATAAAACAATATGATAACAATAAAAAATATATAATAATAGTTAATAACAATCTATTATATATATAAAACAGCCGGGTTGGTTCGAACACTTATAACTCGAAAACGGCTGAACCGATTTCGATGAAACTTGGAATATAGATAGTTCATTACCTGGATTAACATATAGGCTACATATTATAAAGAGAGCTGGGTAGCGGGCGAAGCCGCACGGGTCCACTAGTAATATATATTAATTATGTGGTATACTAACATTGTATTATTGTGTTGTTGTGGTACTCTAAATAATACGTTGCAATACTATGCTCAATACTATGCTCGAGTAATACTATTGAAAATAAAAAATCAATATATTTATATATATATATAAAACAGCCGGGTTGGTTCGAACACTTATAACTCGAAAACGGCTGGACCGATTTCGATGAAACTTGGAATATAGGCTACATATTATAAAGGGAGTTGGGCAGCGGGCGAAGCCGCACGGGTCCACTAGTAATATATATTAATTATGTGGTATACCAACATTGTATTATCGTGTTGTTGTGGTACACTAAATAATACGTTGCAGTACTATGTTCGAGTAATATTATTGAAAATAAAAAAAAACTAAAGATTTAATTCGAAATGACATTTATTTTCATTCAAGACCATCTACAATTACATCATTTAGAAATGATGCAGGGGCAGTAAAACCTTCATGTCTCGCATATCCAAGATACCAGATAATTGAAATAATATGAGCACAAGTGCCCATTGTACGTCGTCCAGTGAGGCAAGTACAATAATGTTGCACGATATCGTTGTCATTATTTGTGTTATTGTTTTTTACTAAAACATAACAATAGTACGTTTTCGATCTCCTGTGGCGTGACTGTACGCGCCCACGTAACAGCCAAATATCTTCGTTAATGCCGTAGTCTGGCAAGTCTTCCAGAGCGTTTTCTCTGTATATTTCGATTGAATATAAGCCATTCCTTAAATGCTCACTGCAATATGATCTCGCAAGCTTTAATTGGTATGTACCTAAAGAAAGCAAAATGACATGCTCTTCTGTTAGATGTGGGAAATTCTGAACATTATTTGCTTCTATTCTTAGAAAATCTGCTCTTCTGTTGTTTAATCTTTTCCTCTCTACATAATTGTGCAGAAGGTTTGGGGAATCCATTTTGTTTCGGATGATATTTAAATAGGATTCTACATTATTACTATCGGCGATGGGTTCGTGAAAATGATTTATAATAGCAGCGGCGATTTTAAAATCAGTGAACATGTGTGGAAGAGCTCTATTGAAATATTTTTGCCGTAAGAGCTTAAAATCTCGCTTGAACTTTCCATTCACTACTTCCACAACCCATCGACATATCGTCACCGATCTAGCTTCATTGGCCTGCTCAGTAGTCAGCTGTGTCTCGTTTCTATCTTTTGTTGGAGGCATGTATGATTCATAGCCACATGCTTCAATATCGTTCAAACTATCTCTGAATCCTCGGTCCAATATAAACACATCGTTTGCTTGCAGGAAGAAATGTAAAGGATTCTCTCCATTGTTCATTATATCACTCATTATATTTGCATCAGTCTTTGTTGCAGCGTATGGACCCAGTACGTCAAGAATGTATCCATCAGTGCATACTATCAAAAAAGGTTTTAAAAGATTTTGGAATTTGTGCAAACTGTATGATTGTCTTTGAAATAAAAAGTTCGAGCTTTTGTTTATGTAAATATAAGTGCCATCATATATTAGTATCACTTTATCATTTTCTTCGTTACCAAACAAAGCTTTAGGAATTGTGAGGTTTCTTTCTAATACCTCATTTCTATTGATGTGGTCCAGTCCCAAATGTAATATTACATATTCATTAGCTAGGCATTCACGCACAATAGCTAATAAACGCTCCAGTTTTCTTCGAGACACATTAAATAATGTTGCCAATCTCTCATCGGAATCTCCGGTACGTAGTTTTGTAAGGTATATACCTAATGCAGTTCTTGGTTCCTTGCATCTCTCACTTAGAGAAGGCACCTGATCCAGTATGGCATCGAACTGTTCGCCATTACGTCCGGTCCAAAAATGCATTTCTTCATTGCTCAATGAACCTCTTGTGTTAAAGTCGAGCCTAGGTCCACGTTCTAAAGCCCTTCTCATCATGTCACAGACGTCTGTAAATTGTTGTGCATTGAAATGATGAGTGACATTGCAAGATTGAGGCAGTTCATCCCAGATGTTGCTCTCAAGGTGTTGGCTGCACACTCTAGCGCCCTCAGGAATATATAACTTATGTTCACAAAACATATTAAGTTTGATAGTCTCAGGTATGCGATTACGGGTTGGGTTTCGGCAATCGTTGAATATACAATGCCTTGGTGTGTTTGGGGCTCGAACGTAGTCTGGAACCTGAAGTTCCTGGGCATTTGGTTCTGCTTCTGGTATAGCAGGTACCACGTCGTCATTGTGTCTAACAGCGTTCTCAATTCTCTGCCAACATCGATGACAGACACATCGAGTATTGTTGAACGCCACCTGAAAAGGGTAAAATACGATGTAGATGTTTTTTTATTTACTCTGGCTTGATAACGTTTTGTCATAAAAACCTAATTCGGTCCGGTCAGTAGGTATCTATAGTAGGATTATTTACTCGGTGCATACTCCGATGATTTATGACCGAGTTTCCAGCGAGATAATAGTATAGAACGATGCCACATAATCGTAATAATTCGAAACAATAATGTAAGCAGGTAGAAAATGTTGACCCTTCTAGTGCTTATCAGAACCGGTTCACGCATCGGTCGGCGCATATTTCCGTCCTTCATTTGTTTTACTGTCCACGTGCACAATAAATGCCAAAATGTTTTGTTATTTAGTGAATCACTACTGGTACGGACAGAACACCTGAATTCCGTAAACTGATAAAACGAGGTTGGAGTTTCGTACGCAGGCGGATTGCCCTATCCATACACTATATTAGGAAACGTTTTTGATAACACTCTAGAACATACTTCCAAAACTTAATAGTTAATACGTGTTTATCCAGTGAAATGTTCATGAGTCTTATTGTAATCCGTTATTTAATGTTGCTAAACGTAGCTTAGAAACATTGAAAAAGTAAAGCTTAGAGAAGATATGGTATGGCGTTTGTAGTTTAAGACCTAAGTATTCAAGCTGCATGACAGTTGACAATCATACGCTTTTCAAAAGAGCGCTATTTTCTAACATGAAAAAGTGAAGCTAAGAGAAGATATGTTATGGCGTTCGTTGTTAATGCGGTATGACAATCACACGCTTTTCAAAAGAGCGTCATTTTCTAACACTGCTAACAATTTCGTAATAAGGAGAATCACCTGTGACACATTTAAATAGTATAACGAAGTGGGTACTAACCTCCAATTCAGCATGTTCTTGTATGTACGCCGCAAACGCTGGTCGTGTCCTTGGGAGGTCATCGGTCAAAACATGTCACTGGTATCTTGCATTATGTAGGCCTCGCCGGCACACCACACAATTGCTATGTTGTTCCATTGCAACAGTCCAAATCGGTAACGAAATTCACAAAAACACTTCACAAGCCGAGGTCAACGTTTAAAGCAGGTAGAAAATGTCCAAAAAGAGGTGCAGGGGTCGGTGATAAAAGCGAGATGAGAACGTATTCTGATGAACAGCAGCGGGACGTCGTCTTTCGTACGGTACGATTGAACGACTGGAGTGAAGGAGCCGATCCGATGACGCGCTAAACTGCCCAAGCGCATCGCTCCCCACCACTCCTAGCTGGGATATAGCCGCGCGCTCACATTCCTCTTCTTATAACCGTCGGTTGTCGTCAATGTAATAAATATAATAGGAATTATTTTAAGAATATATGCAGTTCTATTTTATTTATTTGGTAAAAACAGACAATAGACGTTACATGGTTAATTACATAAGTTTACAAAAAAATAGTAGTTTAATTAATAGTTCGTAGCAATTAGTGTAATCTTATAGTACATTTATTTATTTATTTATTTTAGGAAGATTTACAGCATTACATTTTAATAAACGTTCTTATATAAATCTAAACGCCATTTAAAAAATCTCCACATTTAACATATTATTTTTAATATATTAAATAAAATACATTAAAAAAATAATATATAATAAGCATATTATGTATATAATATGTATATATAATTGTAATAATGACATTAAAAAAATAATTGCCTAATAATGTCGAAAAACCAAAAAAAATAATTAAAGAATCATCACAAATAGCTCCGTTCCCACAGCGAATGATGACAAGCGTCCTAGTACACATTGATGTACATAAAGTAACCTTTAAAATCTGATATATATTATGTCTATTGGGGCGGGTACCACATTTCATACATTTTTGCCCATTGTCCTTTCTCTTTAATAATAAAACTTGTAAATAGTTTTAACACTTTGCACAAAATTTCTAGCATCAAATTGAAATTCTTTGGTCTACGCCCGACACCGCACCAGCGCTAAAATAGTTTTAACACTTTATTTTATTTCATTACAAGTTAAAGGTTAACATAATATTGTGTTAAACTTGTTATTTTTATGGTTCCGTACCGAAAGGGTGAAAACTACCACATCCTACTAAGCCTACCACATCTGTGAAGCCTACTTTGTGCGTCCGTCTGTCGTACCTATTTAGAGCTGTAACTTTTGAACTATAGCTAGACTGTTGTTCACAGAACATGCGTTATTTCGGTGGATTTGTTAACAAATAACAAAGTATTCAAAAAGTTACAGTTTTAACAACAAATAATAAAAACCGGCCAAGTGTGAGAAAACAAAACTTTTTTTGTATGTTAATATGTTGCGTAATATGTGTTGTGGTAACGAACCCTGGTGCGCGAGTGGCTCGACTCACACTTGACCACTTGTTCAATTTAAACGTCACAAAATGGAACAGCAGCATTCATTTTACACAGTGTATAAACTTAAATGTCATGTGTTATGAAAACCAGTTTCGCGTGACTTTTCACTAGAGAAGTCTACCTTATTATGCGTTCTTATTTACAAAACCACCTCGCCTGTTTGTTCAACTAAGTAGCTTAAAGCACCAAATCCGGTTAGAAATGGAGAACCTAGTCTAATGCCAGCAATTTATAACGTTGGTCTAGACTAAATAGAGCGAACCAACGACTTGTATCTTAATTGCCGATTGAATTGGTGCTTAGTTACCAATAAATTTAGTAGTGCTAACTTGCCTTCATTTACCCGTACTGGGTCAGCGTGGTGGAGAATTGCACACTTCTTCGTTAATATAAGATAGTACACTACTACGTAGTCGCTTGAGTATTTTTAACTCGCTTGGATAGGCCTTTGGCCTTTCAAAGTCAAAATCAAAGGCGCGGTTTATACAGAAAAGACGTGCGGCGGTGGCGGATAGTCAAAGTAACACACAAAGCGACGCTATGCTACGTACTATAAGGTTTATATTGTGTTATTTTGACTATCCACCACCGTCACACGTGTCTTCAGTATGAACCGCGCCAAAGATGTTATTTGAGGCATATAGAATCAATGCAGCTAAGTGCCACACATTCCAAAAATGAACTAAGTATGGAGCCATCTAGTGAAGTTTTGGTTGCAACTCATCATTTTATTTTTGTTAGGAACAAATACAGCTAAGGCCGTTTGTATTTAAATGTCGTTTAAAAATTTATGTTGGGATCAAATACATAATTATCAGCTAGTTTGCTCACGTTCACTTCAAGCTATTATCACGGCGTAGATAATTATATTATATACGGCGTAGATATAACCTTGGGGCAGGTTGCCCTAAAATCGGAAGTCGGAACATTTGGCAATTCCTAACTCTGAGACTAGAGAAACGTTTTTTTTCGTTTCCTGCAGATTTGACATGACGGCACTTAGCTGTTTCTGATTTTATACGCCTCATTTGGCCTTGAGCGCAGGGACGATTTGAGGCGTTTATTGTATCCATTGTCCATTAAAAAAGTGACTAAGGAACGAACTCACAACCCATCAAACTGAACAATGAAATGCGGATATTCTAAATATGGTATCCTCAGAATAACCCTGACTATACCCAAACGAAGTCAAAAGCAACATAAAGTCAAAGTCAACATAATTTATACAGCTTGAAGCAAACATATTAAACGTCAAATCTTTTTTTTAAGCTACCTCTGCGTCGGAGCGTGTTAACTACTTAATAATTTTTTACAATATAAATTCTTAAGCTAAGGTTATGTATACAATAATACATAGTCAATTTAATAAAATAATTCATACTATATCAGTATGGATATGCAAATAACTGCCTCCGTGGTCTAATGGTTAAGAGCATTGGCTCTCGACTCGAGGGTCGTGGGTTCGATTCCCACGGGAGGCACCTAGTGATATGTCACTTTGTGCGTTTTTCACCAGTTGGTTAGGACATTGCAGGCTGAATCACCTGATTGTCTGAAAAGGAAAATGATTCCGTGCTTCGGATGGCACGTTAAGCCGTTGGTCCCGGCTACTATCTCTGCCTAGCTAGCATGACACCCCCGAGAAAACGACAAAAATCGAGTTGTGCCTCCATCTTTATTATTTTACGTAGGCCAGAAAGAGCGCGCATGACGTTTTTCTCGTTTAAACGGTTTGTCGTGGGTGGCATGCTAGCTAGGCTGGTGGTAGTAGTCGTTACATAAAAACCACGTTAGAGGCCGTAAGGCGGTCTGAAAAAACTCTGACACCAGGGCTCTGCTCAAGCTCTGCCCACACGATAAGAAAGAAAGAAAGTATGGAGCATCAGGAAATATGAAAAAAATCTGCTGCTCCATACATCACTCTAGTTAGTAGGTACAGCTGTTTTGTATGGAGCTGAGGGTGGCTTCATAGTCAAAGTTGTTCAGTTTGATGGTCTGAATTTACCATTTCAGTATTTGCCACGCTGTCACTTACATCATGTATAGTACTATAAGTTAGTGATACTAAGACTCAAGCATTTTGATCATCCCCCGCGGGGAATATAGTCATGAACATAAATGTTAAACGACTACTCATCCCAAGACTTGACCAGGAGTGCGATTTTTGAATATCATAAGTTGAACTCAGCAGTTGAAAATGTATGGAGATAGGCATCTTTCTACTGCTGATTTTACTTTCGAAAATCGCACTCCTTGAGTATGATTTTTCAAATCAGCAGTAGAAATATATACTATAGATATTTTCAACTGCTGAGTTCGAAGTATGAGTTTCAAAAATCCTACTCCAGGCATTCAGTGTTTCAAATACCGAGGCCCACATCGCCAACAAGCGCCTCCGAGCGATTTACCGGTATACGGGTAGCATATTTACAAACCGCTCTGGAAGCGTTCTTGCGTTATCGAAGGTCGCCGCAATATTTCACGAGACAACAGTTTGTTCGCAAATACGCGTCTAATCCTCTTTACGTAATTATTTATTGGAACGGATAAAGGTGCGAGGTTGGGTTTGTACTGAAGGTCAACTGACAAAAATGTTGAATAATACCTTCAGCCTGTCTATGTTCCTCTAGTATGGTTTCTCTATCCACATGTTAAGTGTCTTCTTCTTCTTCCTGTTCCTCTCCATTACTGGAGGTTGGCAGTCAGCTCTGCTTATCCCAGTATATCTCACAGTGTGAAGTGTCTTCACTGCATACGGACCGTTTCCCGTGCTTTTTAGAGATCGACGGCCGCGTTTGGCGCGACATGTAGTACCTATGGAAAAGCCGAGTGGCGCACAAGTGGAAAAATTATACTAGAGAGCCTGGTCACACTACAAGGCGTAAACTTGAATACGCTACAATACTTCAGAACAAAGATTTTTTTGGTCTTAGCTGTAAAAAAAATTTTTGCCTCAGACCGTCAAACTAAAAAACTTTCACTATGGGACTGATGGCATGACAAACCGATACCAGGCCTCGGCCTCCATCACTCGGCTGTAGGTAGTACCGAGATAAATACCTAGATACTGGCGCATTGTAAGTGATGCGATTATGGAGGTGCTACTGGGAATGTTCCTCCATTAAAAAGGGAAGATCTTTCACCAGGCTATGTGTGAAGCCTGGGGACCGGCCGTGGTCCAACAGTTCTTATGGACCTTGTATTATGTATCGAATCTCTGTGATTATTTTTCTTTCGCGATGTATGTCTTGCATTCGATTGTGAATCTTATTTGTAGAAGGTTACGAGTTATGTACTCACGGTGAACGTTGTGTATGTATGGAGCATATTTCCGAGGGCGACGGTATCGCCATCTGTTAGCATCTTTGCTATAATTTGTGGGTGCTGACATCTGCAGCAAGTCCCCACACGCTTGTTTGATTTCTGCCTCTCGCTCCAGACAGCTACGTCGCGCGCTATACGATGTAATAACAACGCTGTGGCAAGATACATTTTTGCGCGTACTGACTGTCAGTAGGTAACTAAAGCTTGAAAGAATTTATTTTTTTCTAAGGAAATGATATATCTGATACGAAGTAAATAATCTGTGCCGATACTTCCAAAGGCGGTCAGATGCAGTAACTAAAACCGGCAGCGCGAGCGGTGAGGGCTGAAGAGATGTTGACGATAGTCTGAAGAAATTGGTTGTATTTTACGATACCCATCTAGGCTAATGCTATTCGTAATTGGATACCACACTGCTAACCAATCTTCTTCCTGTATAAAATCAATTTCTTTGCTATTGTATTTGCCACCACTACTTACTACGCACAATTATTGCTTTACATAAATATCTACATTTTTACCAGCTGTAACTGTGAGTGTGATGCACAGATCACAAAAACTAAAGGGAGATGTGAAAAGTGGGCGGGGCCAGTGTCGCAGCAATATGCGCAAAAACGGAACACATTGCTCGCGACAGTAAGGGTTCAATATACTATGAGGCTGAAAGCCAGTCGAGATATTATGTATAAATAGTTTACAATGCTTGCGTAGTACGAACGTTGAGTTCTGATACCGCAATGGATAATGAGCACATTCAAGCTAACAAAATACTTTGTATCGCGTGGTACTGGTGGTAATGCGACACTAGGTTTCGTATTCAGCACGTTGGTTGGCATCTCTCTAGATCTCTATGGTGTGGTGGTAACTAAGAGAAAGGCAATAAATATTTTTTTTTATTTCAAATTAATTTAATTTACTAAGTTATGGACGTTTGGTCTAATGAAAAATTCTCAAAAATAGTGTCCCAGACGAAAAAACGAAAGTAAAGTGTTAGTGTTAGTAATATAATCCAACTAAAAACACTGAAACTGATAAAATTTTATTTTGCTCGCGCAGTTTTTATAAATTCTTACAGCACAACAGCATATCATACAGACGTGCGCTTAGTCCGTCAATCAAACGAAGACTGGCGCGTAATTGTTTCTCTTTATGTGTTTTGTTTCTCTTTTGATTCGAACACTTTTGAGCGCGGACCCGACGTTCGGTAGTTGGTAAGTCAATGGCCGCCACGCGTGTCCGATGCGGATTGACTTCACATACAATACGCATCAGAATTTCTTCGCCCTTATACCATCACTGAGGGTAGGCCTGTGCCTTGCAGAGGAACGTATATAGGCTGAAGATGATGATGAAAATATTTGCCACACTGTTTATTTAAGAAAGATTGCTTCTCTGTTCTGTTGCTGTTTGAATAAGTCCTTCTGTAGTCAACATACTTTGTGTTAAAAGGGCAAAATACACAATTAAATTGTGTTGAAATAATAGATTGCTGTTCTTGAGGGGTCCCAAGTTTGTTGTAATGTTTAACTAATTGTTTGTTTGTAATTTTCTTCAAGTGGTCTCTGTTGGGTGAACCGTTGTCTTGTTATTGTTTTAAATGTTGTCTATAAACTTGATAAACGAGTAAGAAAAATTCGTTCCGGGACATGGCTAGTTCATAATTATGTCTGAAAGTTCAAAGGGTTCGATTTTTTGACGCGTTAGGAATAGGCGTTTATAATCTGCAAGCATGAAAATGCTAGTATTACTGAGTTTGTTTTTAACTTTTACTGAATGCTCTCAAACGGTGAAAAAATATTTCGTAAGGAAATCTGCATACGATGAAGAAAATTGAATGCATAAGTGAAAAATAATATAAATAAAAATAAAATGGTATAAATGGTTAAAAAAGTCCTTTCAGCCTTTTTATACGTCCACTGCTGGACATAGGCCTCCCCCAAAAGGGAGGTTTTGCCATAATCGCCACGCTTCGTCAGGCGGGTTGGCCATCGCAGTTGGGTGTTAATATATCCGGAGACCACTGATGCCCATCCTCCGGCTAATCCCTTTAGTCGCCTTTTACGACACCAATGGGATGGGATGGGGTGGTGCAATATTCTTGGCCGGCACCACACGGCCGTTAAAATAGTGTACGCCTGCAATTAGCATGCATGTCCAAAACGTTGCAAAAATATAAACATAAATAAACTCACGATTGTAATCCATTTGGAGGTCTTCAGAAGCTTTGCTATAATGCCCGGATTTAGCAATTTAACTTTCAGGATGGAATGACGTGCCAAGTGGTGAGAGGTGGCTAGCCTTTCGCCCACATAAACACTGCATAAGAAACCTTTAATCCCTTAGTTGCCTCGTACGACATTCACGAGATAAATTGGGGTGGTCCATTGTTATCCCGAACCACACGGCCTTGCGTGCTAAAAATATGATTATATGTTAATGATAATAATAGTGTCTCAAAGGGGCCTCTACGTGTTGGATCTGTGTCCCCATGCAATCCTTCCAAAGGTCCGGGCTACGGCTCGTGAGTAAACCTTCAACAAAGATAAATAATAATAACGCACAGGCACATAGATTGAAATGATCCCAAGCAAGCACTATAGGCTGTTTATTATGGAAACCATACAACAACGGCACAAACATATATAAACATCCATGACCCAACCGGGATTTGAACCCAGGACCCTGGTTTGGCAGTCCGGCGTGGTAACCATTACACCAACCGGGTCGGCAATGATGTTGGTGTGCTAAAATAAAAAGAAATAGGTGTTTACCAGTCGGTATTGGTAGACCAGAGGTAGACCAGTGGTGGACTGGTGGACGAGTGCTGAAAAGACAAATTGTTTCAGAGGATCGCGTATAAAATAAATTGTATTCAGATCAAATTCAGTTACTGAAATGAGGTTGAAATTGTATCCCACTCGTATTATACCTAGTTATTTTGTAACGTGATTCGTGACAATGTTATGGATGGTATCAAGACTACTTCGGAAAATAAGTTGAATTGGATGTTATTGATGAAGGATGATACTCGGTCTCAAATTTTATTTCTCGAGCTTTATCCAAATCAATGTACGTTGGATGTATTTCAAACCACTTATGTTTGTGTGTTCTAAAACACAGATACACTCTTTTCTTCCTTACCATCCTGAATCAGTTTTTTTTTCATAAAAGATGGGTTTGCTCTTAACCTCAATCTAGTCTTCAGGACGGGAAATAGAAATAGAAATAGAAATAGTTTTTATTTGTCAATGTAGGTAGTTTTTACAATAGATGTTTTACATTTTTATGGTTCGCTACATTCTACCCGTAGGTATACAAATATGTAATATAATTTATACAATTCAATAAGGGAATTACAATTAATATTAAATAAATCATTACATAATAATACATTTCATTCAAGTTTGCAAAATATTTCAAATGTCAAAAGTTAATATTAATTTCCCAATGTCAATCAATAATTTATACCTACAATTAAATTACTTATTTAGATATGTAGTTCAAATTGTCGTCCATAAATCAGTCACGGAGTAGTAGGATTTGTTTACTAAAAATTGTTTTAATTTACTCTTAAACATAGTTACGTTTAAGTGCTTCAAGACCTGGGGAATTTTATTATAAATTATTGGTGCCATCCGATAAATACTTTTCCGTAGAAGGGCTGTTTTACTGGGCTCTACACAAAGAATATTAGATTGTCTTTTTCTCAACCTTTCATTCGCTGGTGCTCTAATTTTAAATAAATGCGGATTTGTTTTAACAAATACCGCTATCTCATAGATGTATAGTGAGGGAAATGTTAGGAGATTTAAAGATTGGAAATATGGTTTACAGCCGTCTCTTGGGTGTAAGTTACAAATTGCACGTATGCACTTTTTCTGTGCAATGAAAACGTGGTTCCTATCCGTAGAATTTCCCCAAAAGACTACGCCGTATCTTAAAATAGATTCTGCGTAACTGTGGTAGGCCATTAACACAGCATCACGATTTGGCGACGGGGTCGAAGATGTAGCGAGCTTACTCTGAAAAGCTTATTCACTTGTACTTTAAAGGAATTCGGGCTGTAAGTGTTCGGAAATACTGACGCAGGGAGGGCATTCCACTCTTTTGCTGTACGCATTATAATAGATTCTGAAAGGCGCGTAATGAATATATGTGGGTTGTTAACCAAGTAGGGGTGATATCCCGCGGTGCACCTGGATGTCCGATAATAGAATGGGGAAGGCGAAATGAGATCAGTTTTACAGCTTTAAAATAAATCGGTCAAATTAGCCTACATCAACACACAGCTGGGCACAGGCCTCAATAGAGAAAGTTGTTCAGTTTGATGATCTGGTCCAACTGAACAACCCACCCTCACCGTCTTAAAAAACCCTTAAGCATATTAAGAAAGATTTGATATACGTCGCAGCATGGGTAGGCCCCCATAAGCTGGACCGATGACCTGGTGAAGGCGGCGGGAACACGTTGGATGAGTGCAGCGCAGAACTGGTCGTTATGGCGATCCCTGGGGGAGTCCTATGTCCAGCAGTGGACGTCCATAGGTTGAGACGATGATGAGACATACGGTTCAGTCGTTTGTGAACCTGCCTTTTATGTCGCGGGTTCGAATCCCCAATGAGCAAACTGTTGTACAGTGAATATGTGCGTGTGTTTTGTTTCTCAGTTTGTATTGTACCCAATTCATCAAAATAAAAATCCGGACTAGATTCTGGTAGGTACTTAATTTGAAACTAGATAAGATAGGACGATTTACAGTTGCTTATAACATCTCTGACTACCCACTCGAGGAAAAAATTCGTGAGAATATGCTATGCTGTAATATAAAACTCATGTTACATTTTGTCCAAAAACTAAAAGGCTATCCTCAAAACAAAGTTTGATCTCAATAAACCGCTTTTCCTCTACTCCACCATGTTTGTACGGAAAACATACTGATTTGAAACCCTCTGTTATTGTAAACAAGTATTATAATGTCGACCTCCCTTGTGGGATCTCGTTCACTCATTCACTCACTCATTCATTCATCGAGGAAAACTCTCTCGTTTGATGAGTAAATATTTTGATTTCTTTCTCAATTCGTGTTTATTTTCTTTCCTGTTTTGTCTTTTTTGTTTAGTCGTACATAATTTTTGATATGTTTTTATATTTTTAATTGTTTTACCAAAAATACAAGGTACAGTTAGGCGTAGAAACACAGAATAAACAACATGAAACTGATATCATTAGCATCCTTTTAAACAAAGAGTCTGCCGATCAAACTGAACAACTTTTACAACGGGAGTAAACCGAACGGAGCCAAAAACATAAATCAGCTATTCCCTACTAAACTGCAATGCTTTCTGGACTCAAACGTATGCAACACCATATAATTTTTTGCTCCAATCGATTTGCTCCTATAGTAAAAGTTGTTCAGTTTGATGGGCAGACTCTTAGTTTAAAGGATGAAAAAAAAGTAATGTATTTAAAGGATGATAATAATATCATTTTCACCCTGTACAATTAGTACAGAATGGCCACTACCTGCCTCTGACTAACTTTAGATAGCGCACCTCGCACTTGCACGCACTTGAAGAGAGACAAGATAGAGTGGTGAAGTTAGCATACCTACTGCATCTTCTTTATGTAGTTGTGATCATCAAATCATTCTATAGGGTGCGATATTTTTAAACTAATGAAAGCAAACAATCCCACAACAATATTCTTCTACCCTCAGATCATAATTTAACATCATCATCGATAACTACGGTCCAAACAAGAATAATATTCATAAACAGTGACTAGCAGACAGTAGGAAAGACTGAAAAGGGATCAAGAACTAAAGATGAAAGCATTTGATATCAAGGAATTGAGCAATAGTAAACAAATAGTTTAAAAAACACACAATTTAAAATTAGTGTTGTAATAAATCCGAAAATCTTTTTCATGCTTGTATCGAAACATCGAATAAAAAAGTTGAGCATACATAAAAAAGGTAAAAACTAAAATCGTTGACCTTAAAATAATTTAAAAGACAAGTGACAACTTTTCTGTGAACCTAAAACTTTCTAGACTTTTCGAACTTTGACCCTAATTGTAATAGACACGTAGACAATTATAGATGTTTAAAATGAAATCCATATCATTTCATAGATAAGTTATTCTTTATCAAACTGGAAAAAAAAACGTTTTCTGCAATTCGTGTGGCATTATTAGACATTTTGAACTTTCTTATTCTATGAAAACTTAGTTTTGTGTATTTTCTTCATGTTTTTGAACCAGACCAGTGACTAATTAATCATATCGGAGTGAAAAATATCTCAGTGAAACTGAAATTAAATGTTAAACATTGTATATCAGCGGACCAAAGAAAAATGTATTCTATTTGCTCTAAAATGGTGAGTTGAGTAACTAGAAATTGGAAATCAATAATAATTAATAACATAAAATTCGTGACGCAAGTGAGCCAAAAAGTGAAAATGTTATTACATTAATATTGAACGTGATAATAACGTAAAGAATAAAGTGTAGCAAACAAAAGACGATAAGCAGAAAAGTATTTCTAATGAGCGGGCGTATACAAACCAAACTTTAGTAAGCTAAAAAGTGAACATTAAACAGAAAAGTGAACAATGAACGTGGCAGTACAATACGCGGCACTAGTGATCAAATGAGCAGAAACATAACAAAGTGAACAATAATCGTGCCAGTGAACGTGACACCAGTGATCAAGTGAACGATGAACATGCCTATGTACGCGGCAAAAGTGATCAAGTGAGCAGAAAAGTGACAAAACGAACGATGAACGTGTTCGTGGCAAAAGTGCCAGTACAATACGTGGTACTAGTGATCAAGTGAGTAGAAACTTGACAAAGTGAACAATGATCGTGCCAGTGTACGTGGCACCAGTGTTCAAGTGAGCAGAAAAGTGACAAAGTGAACGATGAACGTGCCAGTGCGGGACGGGGCACCGACTGTGGCCGTAGTGCCGGTGCCCGAGAGCGAGATGGATGCTCTGCTGCTCGGCCGGACAGCGGTGAGGAACTTTGATCAGTACATGAAACATGTATGTATTTGTATTCCTTATTAACTCGTTCACATTTATAGCTTTAGTCATGTGAACGCGAAGTCTTTTGCCATTTGGAACTTGTTAATACAAGGTGTTACAAAAATTCAGGGGGTGATTTAGACACTATAGGACCAATATCGAAATCCCGAAAGAAAATCGGATGTTCCACACTAAACTACAAATCTACTCGAGCTAAATGTATGGGACAGTAGATTTTTTTCGCAGTATCTATGCTGGTGCCACAGTGAAAGTTGTTCAGTTTGATGGTCTAAACAACGTTCTTAAAAGTTTTAAAAATTTATTTTTACTTTTGTAACACCTTGTATAAAGAAAATTAATTGTTAGGTAGTCCTAACCTAAATGAAGAGACGCGCTAATATATTCTTATGGCGAGAGACTACGGAGCCTGGTTTACATTGGATTTCATAGAAAACTGTACTGTTCATAGGAGTTCAAGTTTCGGGACTGTCCGGGTTTCATTAGATCTTCAAATCCGGCCCATATTTTAATAAAAGAAACTCCAACGCTGGGGGCCACTTAAGATGTCGTTTTAGTATACGTTTGAATCAGAGTTGAGTTTTGTTTATTAATATGGACCTAAGAGTTTGAAGGAAACTGCCGAATGTCAACAAAGTTAATGGTTTCAAAGCCTGAACTCAAGTGGACAGCTGTAATAATATATACGTTAAAGGGTGTTAGGGTAAACAGTTGCATTACTTTAAGGGGTGGTTGTACCCATGATACTGAACAACTTTCCCAAAGAAATCTATAGGAAATTAGCAAAAAACAAACGTTCCATCAGCTGATTACATTTAGTATGGAATGAAAACTTTTTTATGCATTTTTTTTTTGTGAATTTCCTATATGTTTCTTACTTCTTAGGGAAAGGTGTTCTGTACCATGATGGGTACTATCACCCCTTAAAGTAATGCAACTATTCACCCTATCGCCTGTTTACTTTAAACCGAATGAAAACCAGGCATCACCTTGCTGGCAACATTTTAAATCTAAATTTAAAGTTAACTTTAAACAGTAGGTATGTCATTTTACTTATTTTGCATGATATTAATGTTGTTATTTATTAACTGTGTCCATTATTATGTCTAAAAATGTATTAAAAAAAATTGAGTAAAACTAAAAGTCGTTGTGTCGTGGAACTTAAAATGTATTGAAGATTTCTAACATTGCCAGAAATATTTTTTTCTGAACCTATTTTACCCAACTACTAAAAAATGCATCACATTGATTACGTCATACAAAAATTACCAGCAAGGTCGCATGCACCATCATCGTCGTTAGTTTATAAGGAACAAAGTATTCAACTCAAGTTGAAAGACTGCACCAATCTGTAGAGGTAGGTTTTCACACCATTGCCAAGCAATTGAACCCTCCTCGGTCAGAATCAGCGACGTAAGTTTTGTCCCCCTGACCTGGGTTAAAAAAACTTTCAACTATAATAAGACAATTTGTGGAATAAAAAGAGTTGATCTTTTGAAATCATGTGTTTTCAACTTGGGTTGAATTAAAAACCCTCTAAAAAATTTATTATACTTAAAAATTAAGTAATAACTGTTATAAATTCTGTTTGCTAATTAAATAACATGTAAAATGTGTTTTTAGTAAATGTTCGTTCTCGTTTCTATTAATAATGTGTGTGTGTGTATTTTTTGAAACAATTATAATTACTTATTCCAAAATTATAATTATAGGTATAACAATATCTTATCTAAACTATTATAAAACTGTAGCAGAAAGTTTGTCTGTAAATTGAAGATATTAACAAAAAAAAAGTTACGTTATGGCTTTTAGGTGTCCCTGATTCCATATCACCAATTTTTGAATTTTTTGTCTGTATGTTTGTTTGTGTTTATTTGGGTGTTTGTTTATACGTTTGTTTGTTTGTTTGAACGAGTATCACGCAAAAACTACTGAACCGATTTTGATTAAACTTTTTTGTTTGATAGCTAATGATCTGAATTAAAATCTGGTATATAAAATGTGCGGACGAAGTCGCGGGTTAACTCTAGTATGATTATAAAATTAAAACACAACCTTTAAAACTATTACTTAATAATTTTCGAATTCACAATTTTATTTAAAAAAAATCATGTGACTACGCTGGACTAAAACTGAAACAAATTTTGAAGATTTTAAGACACGGCTTTTTTTTATTTTTAGAACTTTTTATTTTATTCCAGTTTTCCTCTCAGTCAGGTAGTTTCAAAAATAAAACTTAAAAAAAAATAATGTTTCATGATCTTGCAGATCCTCTCATTTCTACACTATGAGACACCTAATTAATTAACGTCAAAATCCGTCCCTCGTCAATTCAACTGAGTTATTAACATAATTATCGTCAAACTTCCAATAACGGTGGCGGACGATTACGTCAATTACCGTTAAGTGTCATTGACAGCTAGACCCGGATCACCGGACGTCCGGCCCGGATGCTGATTGATGGCGCACACCTGCCCCGGATCTCACAGGTTGGCTGTATATTCTTGAAATTAATTTTGTGTTAATTTATGGTTTTATACATCATTAAATACAGAAACTCGCGACTATAATTTCCTTTCGGAGTGGTCAAAAACATTGCTACAACTACGAGCTGTCTACGAGTAATATGGTGAAATTGATATCATTTGATCCTTTTAAACTAAGAGTCTACCCATCAAACTGAACAACTTTTACTATAGTAGCAAACCGATCGGAGCAAAAAAAAATCTGATGTTGCGTACATTTGAGTCCAGTAGGCATTGCAGTTTAGTATCGAAAAGGAAAATATATTTTTTGCTCAGATCGTTCTGCTCCCATAGTAAAAGTTGTTCAATTTGATGGGTAGATGATATCAATATCAACCTGTATAATGCTGTGACAATCTACAGGGTGTAAAATTTAATACGTTCGGTGTATAACCATCCAACTGATCAAATTTTAATATGGGACCAACAGTGATATCGCGAAAAAGGCAGCTGTTTCATAGAAAAGTAATGAATGTAACGTCATCGCTGTGGTGTGACGGTCAAGAAAAAAAATTCCTGCGCGTCACACTACTGATGTGACAGAGCAGTGTGACAGTCAGCCAAAATGTCAATAGCTAACCGACCAAAATGTATATGAAACAGCATTATTACTCTTTGTGATTTATTTATTGTTCCAATAGTGAAAGTTGTTCAGTTTGATGGTCTGGAGCACCGACTTAGGTATGTAACACATTCAAGTTTACAACCTGTATAGGTTAAACAGTTGCATTACTTTAAGTATCATGGGTTCAATCACCCCTTAAAGTAATGCAACTGATTACCTAACACCCTTTTTCTTGTACTGTATTCTTGTCTATCTATGTATGGAAAGAACTTTTACGTAAACTTCATAAAAAGGAAACACTCGAGGATTTTATGTAATAAAGAAACAGCATTAAAAATATTGAGCCAGGTCATAAAATGAGATATAAAGGTTTCCACTTACGTTCTTGTACAACTCGCTCGACGATGTAATGGCGTCCCGTAAAGTTTTTAATAGAGCCAACCACCTTTTTGCCCGACTGCGGTGAAAAAGGGAGGACAAAGTTTATCATATCAAATAATTTATTTCAGACAGGATATAGTGTTAGTATATATTTATCTTAAAGATAGTGTTAGAAACAAAAAAAAATATTTTAAAAACCCGGTGTAGAGCTTCACCCAATAATGCAACAGCGGGGAGTCCCACCGGTCTTTGAACACGTCCAGGAGACCGTTAGTGCTGGCTCGGAGCCTGCCCAACATGGAGGCGCACCGTTTTCTCAATATAGCATAGAAGCATTTAATGTAGATGTTTTACTTTTTTTTGTAAGATTAGATTTTGCCCGCGACGTTGTCTGCGTTGAGTTTGAAAAAGTCTTATAATGTGTTAATCTTAAACGTGTTCTAGCTTTCTATAAATAAATAAATAAATAAATAACGCTCACAGGCACATACATTGTGATGATCCCAAGCAAGCACTATAAGTTTTTTTATATGGAAACCACGCAACAACGAACTGGGGTTCGAACCCAGGACCCTGGTTTGACAGTCCGGCGTGGTAACCATTACACCAACCGCGTCGTCGAATTTCAATCATCATCATCATCATCTCAGCCGATGGACGTCCACTGCTGGACATAGGCCTCCCCCAAGGATCGCCATAACGACCGGTCCTGCGCTGCCCTCATCCAACGGGTTCCTGCCGCCTTCACCAGGTCGTCGGTCCACCGTGTGAGGGGCCTACCCACGCTGCGCTTTCCGGTACGCGTTCGCCACTCGAGAACTTTTCGGCCCCATCGGCCATCGGTTCTGCGAGCAATATGCCCCGCCCACTGCCACTTCAATTTAGCAACTCTTTGGGCTATGCTAGCATTTCTGATTCGATCTCGCAGGGAAACTCCGAGCATAGCCCTCTCCATTGCTCTTTGGGTCCTTTCCGAACTTTCAGCCTTTTTATGAGGCCTTGAGTGAACGACCACGTCTCTGTTCCATATGTTCCAATTTCAATCTATGTTTCAAATTTCATCTAAATCAGTTCAGCCGTTAATGCGTGATTGGGTATTTGAGTCAAAAACATCGTCACAAACTTTCACAAAAATGTTAATATTATATTAGTACGATAGTGGGATTGGATGTTTTTGGACTTAACTCTTTGGTTCATACTTTAGCACATTTTGTAATTCATGAAATGAAATGTAAACTGTCGTATCTCAAAATTCCCCACACTTTTTAGGGTTTCGTACCCAAAGAGTGCCAACGGGAAACTATTCTACTAGTACTTGTGGACAAAATAAATATATTTTTATTTTATTTATTTATTTACGAGCGTTAACCCGCGACTTCGTCCGCACAAATTATATACCAGATTTTAAGTCAGATCATAAGCTATCAAACAAAAAAAGTTTCATCAAAATCGGTTCAGTAGTTTTTGCGTGATGCTTGTTCAAACAAACAAACAAACACCCAAACAAACAGACAGACAAAAAATTAAAAAATTGGTGAAATGGAATCAGGGACACCTAAAAACCATATCGTAACTTTTTTTTGTTAATATCTTCAATGTACAGACAAACTTCCTGTTAAAGTTTTATAATAGTATAGATAGATTCAAAAGCATACGCTGTTCGACCGTCCTGCTTTAAAGAGCTGTACCTATCTATAGCACCGTTATAATTATGTAGAGTTGAAATTTTCACTTAATATAATTATTTTTTGTTATCTAATTATCAAAAATATCAAAAGTAAAAAATTACAGGGAACGAGTCTTTATCAAGGTTTTTTTGTTTTTGCTTGATGTAAAAACGGCAATACATAAGAGCAACAAACTTTCTTTGATTATACAGCATACAACATAACAAACAACAAATAACAAAAACCGGTTAATCCCCGGAGTGCGGAGCCTGCCAAAACTAAAAGTCCCGATAGTGTCGAATTTTTATTTTATTTTAATGATTTTGGTTTTTTCATATTTACACCTCTTAGAAAAAAAGTTTTTTCGAGGATATGTTATGAAATTATGGCAATAAATTAAATATTTACGAAAAGTAAATAAGATGCCTTATCATTCTAAACACATATTTTTCTATACTTATATACTAGGACTTACCTAATAAAATATTCCGAAATATTCCGTGTTCTGTGCCGCCATCTTTACACAAAAATTTCACATCACAACCACCGGTGCAACTTTATTGCTATTTTTCACATAATTGCACTTCACAACGCACAAAACCTATATAATAATACAAAAGCTCATAATATTACGAGCTATTTATAAACAACACTTTGTTTCAAAACAATTGAATCACACCACAAACATTAAAATAGTTACGGCGAAAAAAACAAGCGAACGTCGCAAAAAATGGCGGCCGCACTGACTCGCTCCAGATTTTTTTTTTGTGACGGAAGTTGCGTTCCGTTTCCCACAGACTTGTACTCAAAAACACCCAAGGATACCAATGAATCAAATAAAAATATAAAAAGTATGGTGAAACGAAACGCCATGTCATAAATCGCCAGCCAATAGGAGCGAGCCGATCCCGGACCCCCATTGGTCCGCGCGATGCGCTAGACCAACAAAATTGCCGCCACCCCATTGGACCCATGAAACAGTTATGGGGTCGCGCTAACGATCCCGGAGAAAATTTTTTTTTTGTAAATATGTGGGATGAAACAGGTTAAAATAATTAAAAACATTTTTTGGGTACGGAACCCTCTGTACGCGCGTCCAGCTCACACTTGACCGGTTTTTATATCTTGTGCTGGCTATATGTCGCAAAGCCTCTTTGATCCCGCCTAGGATCCGTCCAATAAAAGTCAATACGTTCTCTAATAGTACTGAGCTTAAAGTAGAGTCAGCAATGTCACTATTATATAATTTACGAGCGTTAACCCGCAACGTTGTTTGCACAAATTATATACCAGATTTTAAGCTATCAAACAAAAAAGTTTCATCGAAATCGGTTCAGTAGTTTTTGCGTGATGCTCGTTCAAACAAACACACAAACAAACAAACACACAAACAAACAAACAGACAGACAAAAAATCCAAAAATTGGTGATATGGAATCAGGGATACCTAAGGTTGTCTGGAAGAAATAGCTTTTTAGCAATAAGACCGCCTGTTTTTGTGCCTTTTGTATTTCCTGATTGATTGCTCTCTGTATACTCTGTTTTTTGGTGTCAAATAAAGTATAACTGATTGATTGATTGATTGATACCTTAAAACCATATCGTAACTTTTTTTTTGTTAATATCTTCAATGTACAGACAAACTTCCTGTTACAGTTTTATAATAGTTTAGATATAGAGACTCGAGGTGGTCTAATGACAAGTAGCCTCGCCGTCGTATAGGGGGCGCTGGTTCAGTCCCCGCCCAGTCGTCACGTTCCTATGAGTTTTAGGAACTTATTATGGACTATTTGTAGCGCCACTACTGGCATTTTGGTCAAGGCAAAAATCGTGTGGATACCTTCATACTTAAATTGCAAGTGCAAGAGACGTGTCCCACATAAAGTGTATAAAAGATGATGCAGGAAAAGTGATGACAAATGATGATGACATAAAAGTACGTTGGAAAGGATATTTTGAAAAGTTAATGCACGAGGAGAATGCTTGGAGTGGTCAGTTAGAGTATTTACCAGTGAACGTGGGGTTGGTAAGAGAAATTAGTATGGAAGAGGTAAAAAAGGCTGTACGAAGTATGAAAAATGGAAAGGCCGTGGGACCGGATGGAATACCAGTTGAGGTTTGGAAGGTTTTGAGTGCGGATGGATATAAGTGGTTAGCTTTATTCTTCAATAAGTTGTTGCATAAAGAAGTAATCCCCGACGAATGGTGCAACAGTTTACTGGTGCCCATCTATAAAAATAAGGGTGACGTACAGAACTGCAACAATTATAGGGGAATAAAGCTAATGTCACATAGTATGAAAGTATGGGAAAAAGTGGTAGAGAAACGACTGAGAGAGGAGAGTGAGATAACGCAAAACCAGTTCGGTTTTATGCCTGGTCGGGGTACAACGGACGCTATTTTTTCACTACGCCAACTTTGTGAATTATACAGGCGTGCTCAAAAGAACTTGCACATGGTGTTCGTTGACCTCGAGAAGGCATACGATCGTGTACCCCGGGAGGTCTTGTGGTGGGCTCTCAAAAAGAAAGATGTGCCTGGAAAATACCTTGAGTTGATTCGTGCAATGTACAGCCGATCCAGCACATGCGTCCGATCATCTGCTGGTACCACCGATAAATTCAATGTGGCTGTAGGTTTGCACCAAGGGTCGGCTTTAAGCCCTTACCTCTTCCTGTTGATTATGGATGCTTTAACATCGGACATACAGGAAGAGGCACCCTGGTGCATGCTGTTTGCCGACGACATTGTTCTTGTCGGTGAAGATGGACTCGAGGTCCAGAGCAGATTGGCACAATGGCAGCAAAAACTGGAGAGTGTTGGCATGAAAATTAGCAGAACTAAAACGGAACGTTTGTTCTGCGATTTCGGCGGTCTCTCCAGTTGCATGCCTATTGCCCTTGATGGCGTGCCTTTGCCAGTCTGCTCCGACTTCCGGTACCTCGGGTCAGTCATACAAAAAGATGGAGAGATAGACCGGGACGTGAAGCACCGAATCAACTCAGGGTGGATGAAGTGGCGGCAGGTTACGGGAACGATCTGCGACTCCCGAATCCCCCTCAAATTGAAGGGGAAAATATATAAGACCGTAATACGACCTGTCGTTATGTACGGATCAGAGTGTTGGGCCACAAAAGGGACGGATGAGAAACGATTGCATGCAGCTGAGATGAGAATGTTGAGATGGATGTGTGGTGTAACTAGAATGGACAAGATTAGGAATAAGTATATTAGAGGAAGTTTGAAAGTAGCACCTATAACGGAAAAATTGCAGGGTAATAGATTATCGTGGTATGGGCATGTAATGCGGAGAGAAGAGTGTCATGTTACGAGACGAGTGTTAAGTATGAATGTGGATGGCTGTAGTAGGAGAGGGAGGCCGAAGAAAAGATGGATGGATTGTGTGAAGGATGATATGTGTAAAAAAGGAGTGAGTGTTGAAACGACGGCTAAGAGAGATGAATGGAAGAGGATGACATATTGCGCCGACCCCAATTAATGGGAAATGGGCAAGACAATGATGACCTTCATACTTAAATTTCGAGGCGCTTATTGTATCCAACGTCCACGGGGCTCACTACCTGTCAAATTGGAGGGTTTGATGATCTGAGGCTGGATGGTCTGTTCTAGCTTGAAAACGACTATCACCTTCATCACCATTATCAACTTCAACCCGATTTGTGCACTTTCATACACATTGGTCGCGTCTGAAATTTTGTAAGTGCTCATTTCAAAAAGTCTACCATCAAACTCAACATCATCCCAGTGAATGTAACCCAAGCCAAATAATTAACATTGTATTTCAGTACAATGTTAGGTTCCTATTGTTTTATTTTGTATTTTTGGTGCTTTTGCGGTCGTGTCTTCAACACTGCCATAAATGATCTCTTGAATTTGCTCTCTAATAGCCATGTTTTTTCCTTCTTATTGCTGTCTCCCGTTTGCAATGGAGGGAAGTCGGATATTTCGTTTTCCTACTCCTCCTATCTTCTTTGATTAATTCATTGCGGGTTCCAAGACAGATTAGAGTCATCCCCCGGGCTCGCTGGACTTCATTGTCCAGTGTTGTGAATGGTCACCGCTGTTGATCCTGGCTTACAGGAGTTACAGCGGTGGGAATGTGTGGTGGGCCTATGCCCGTTATTTAAAAAAGCCAAATAATTAATAAGTAAATACAAATGTTTCGTCATCATCATCTCAGCCGTTGCACGTCCACAGCTGGATATAGGCCTCCCCAAAGGATCGCCATAACGACCGGTCCTGCGCTGCCCTCATCCAACGGGTTCCTGCCGCCTTTACCAGGTCGTTGGTCCACCGTGTGGGGGGCCTACCCACGCTGCGCTTTCCGGTACGCGGTCGCCATTCGAGAACTTTTCGGCCCAATCGGCCATCGGTTCTGCAAGCAATGTGCCCTGCCCACTGCCACTTTAGTTTAGCAATTCTTTGGGCTATGCCAGTTACTCTGGTTCTAGACTAGCGCTATAGTCAGAGTTTACCTGCGAGATCGAATCGGAAATGAAGAGATCCGCAGAAGAACCAAAGTAACAAATGTTTAATTTTATTAAAACCTTTTCTGTCGACAGTACATAGACAGTGGCTCATTCCGCTCGGACAGACGAACGGACAATCGATGTCCTCAAAGGGACAGGTGTGCACCTCTTTTAATGTTGTATTTATTGGAGTATGGCTCACTCCTTCTCACATTTATTTGTTAGTACTTTGCCGACCGTAATACTGACTGCTCTCAAACGGTGAAAGAAAACATCGTGAGGAAACCTGCATACGCTGAAGAAGAAATTCTGATGCGTATGTGAAGTCTACCTATCCGCATTGGGCACGCGTGGTGGACTCATGCCCATACACCCTCCCTGAGGGTAGGCCTGTGCCCTGCAGTGGGACGTTTATAGGCTGATGATGATGATGATGACTTTGCCACGTAGTGGGAATTTTTAATATAACAGGGTACTTCAGACTAAAACTGAACAACTTTTACTACGGGACAATCGCGAAAAAAAAGCGATTCCAAGTTTGATTCCATTGTAAAAGTTGTTCAGTTTGATCGTCAGAAGTAGCTCTTATCTATACATTACTAAATAATCAATTTTAAATTTTGGCAACATGCCTCGTCCAAAGGATGTACAGTCAAGCTTCGTCACAAGAAATTATACATAAAAATCCACAATACGTTTCGTCAGCGAAATAACTAAACGAAAAAAAAACAAAAACACACTAAACGGGCCTTTCGTGTACTAGAATTTATTCTGTGCTTTCGTCATAAAACGTACCCGGCACAAAGGATCCCATAACACCACCTGTGTTCCCGCGATGGATTGCTAATGAAATTCTCTGCATCAGATACGACCCAGAGCGTACATCGTTGCCACTTTCCACCACCCTCATTCCCGGTTAGTATCTCCTATTAATATAAATATAACACTGTATAAACATCGTAAAGTATACAATGAATTATTTACTGACGAAGTAGTCAGTGGTAAAGTACGTCGCTTGAAGTTCTAGCCTGTTTGTTCTCGTTCGTGACATTGTATAAACAGATTGTTGAAGAGCTTGTTTACTATGATGGGGCCGTTATTGTGTTTCAGTGTACTATAAATGATATTACAATATTATACAGGGTATAAGTGACAGCCTAGCAAATACTGAAACGGTGAACTCAGTCCATCAAACTGAACAACTTTCGCTAAGGAGCCTACCTCCGGAGACGCGAAAAAAAACTGATGTCCCATACATTTGAAAGAGTCGGGTAGGTACAGCAATTTTGTTTGGGACAGCTGATTTTTTTCGCGTTTCCTGAGGTAGGCTCCATAGTGAAAGTTGTCAGTTTGATGGTCTGAGTTCACCGTTTCAGTATTTGCTAGGCTATCACTTACACCCTGTATAACTTTACGTCGGGGTCACCAGCTTGTAGCCCAGTCATTTTACGGAGTTTTGTTAGGCGGGGTAGGAAGTAATTATTAATTGGACTTTTAAACTGTAACCGGCACCATTTAGTGACAAAAAGATTATCTTAAAACATATTAAAAAAATTTTCGCTACGCAACATAGAAATCAAAATTGTGTGCTCAGAAGGCTTTTCAAATTAATAATATTAATACCAATGCACTAATTTGACTTAGATTTAACAATATAAATTATTTTTGAGCAATAAAATAGGCATGGAAATTTAAAAAATGTGGTATTTATTAGAAAATACGAATGTATTTTTCAAAAACTTCTAAGTAGACAAAAATATTTACACCATTTTGTGAAGTATGTATTGGTAAAGCTGGTAAATATTTGAAAAAAAAATTACCACCTGATTTTTCAGAACGAGAAAATTGGAACTGTTGCTGACGTGATTTTTTTTTTATTTTGGTACATTTCGAGGCTCAAAATGGCTCTTCAATATTATACCGAAAAAAAAAACAATTATTAATTAGTCCCGGCTCAAACCGTAAAATGACTGGGCTATTGGAGGAAAATGAAATATCTTCCATGGGATTCTTGGATTGTCTGAGACTTTGGTCTATTTGTTCATTGTTAGATGTTGTATTTATGTAGTCTCCTGGCCTATAATATATCTATGTGTATCGTGGAAATAAAATATCATCATCATCATCTCAGTCGATAGACGTCCACTCTTGGACATAAGCCTCGCCCCAAGAATTGCCATAACGACCGGTTCCGCGCTGCCCTCATATAATGTGATCCCGCAGCCTTCACCAGGTCGTCGGTCCACCTTGTGATGGGCCTACCCACGCTGCGCTTTCTGTTAAGCAGTCGTGAGTCGAGAACTCTTCAGCCCCATCAGCCATTGGTTCTGCGAGCAATGTAGTTTAGCAATTCTTTGCGATATGTCGGCTACTCTGGTTCTTCAGCGAAGCTCTTCATTTCTGATTCGATCTCGCAGGAAACTCCGAGCATAGCAACTCCATTGCTCTTTGGAATACATTCAGCCTTTTTATGAGGCCTTGAGTGAGCGACTACGTCCAAAATGTACAACCAAATAAAGTATGTATTTTATTCATTACCTCTAACCGTTTCTTACGACAGCTACAAGAGGAAATGGGGATTTTAAACCGGAACTATGTGGCTCAATTAAACGTCTTTTTTAGTTCAAATTCTACAACATCGTTCTTTAAGCAGTAGCTACCTGTATTATTATCATCTACCTATAATGCTTTGACTACAATCTTGTGCCATATTTCCCCAAAAATATGATCTAAATTCTCGTAAACAAGATTGTTATCTACGTCAAACGGAATCCCTAACTAGCTCAAGATCTCCTTTATATTGGGATTTAGCCAAACTCTGGAACATTGCAAATCCTTCCAATAATTTACGTTATTGAATATACGAGGCCTTCATAATATTGTTTTAGATAGAAGTATCGATTCGACACGTTTGAACTAAATATAAAACGGTTAGTGATATTTTTCAGAGCACTCTAATGTTTTCTCGTTAACCTTGAAATATGATTGGTAGCTCGTATTTATTTAGAACTAGTTTTTATACGCGGCTTTGCTTGCTTCACTTTCTACGCCACGCCTGCGTCGTTAGATATCTGAACACAAATACGACCAAGCAAACTTACAATACCTATCTTTTACATATTCTTTATTATCTACAGCTTGAATCAACCCACTGTTGGGAATAGGGCTTCATTTGTTTTATATCCATGTCATTGTGTATCCCGCTACTGTTTATCGTACGGCTAAGTAAGGTGCATTATTCATTACATGCACACAAACACACACACACACACACACACACACACACACACACACACACACACACACGCGAAACAAAAATCAGCTGCTCCATATAAAACTGCAATGCTACTCGACCCAAATTCATGGGCCATTTGTTGTTTTTCTCAGTTTAATTGTTGGTCCCATAGAGAAAGTTATTCCAGTCTGGTTTTATATTCAGGTCTTATGATGGTCTGGTAATTCCCTTAAATAACCATCAGCATATTATGTCCAGCAGTGGACGTTCATCAGCTGAGATGATGTTGATGATATTATGTTGGACCCTGTATGTATTCTATATCGTTGTCTAGTCATCATAATACAAGTCCAGTCTATAGATTCTGGTACTTTAAACGAGACTTTATAATTTGTGTGACGATGTCCAAGATATTTATTTATTTGCTACTAAACTATTCCCTACATATTCTAGTTTAATATCAGCATATTGCAACGTGAGGGTAGATTATGAAACATGAGATCAATCAATTACTGACGCTGCTGGTAGGCGCGCCCGCTACCACTTCCATCATTATAATACTGTGATATGAATAGCTAAGATACTACATTATACAGGGTGTAAGAAAAAGTATCATTAACCTTTAAACTACATACACGGGTAGTGTATCAAACTGAATGACTTTTACTATATTGCTCACATACTGTCAGAACAACAAAAAATAGCTGTTCCACACGTTTGAATCGAGTATTAGGTATTTCAGTTTAGTATTGGGACAACTGATTTTTTTTCTGACATGTTTTCTCCCATAGTAAAAGTTGTTCAGTTTGATGGGTGGAGTATGTGGTTTAAAGTTTAATGATACTTCTCCTTACACCCTGTATACCCAAATAACGGCTTTTGAACTAAAATCTGCATTTTTTATGCTTATAAAAAAGTACAGTATCAATTTATTGATTTGCCGTCTATTTGGTCATACGCCTAGATTTTAGATCAAAACCATGATTTAATCATAAGTCTGTGACATATACAGGTTTCTTTTTTATTATACAAAAGTCGAAATCGTCCGAAATGCATGGGGCAGCTAATATTCTTTTTCGCGATTTCGATGTTGGTTTCATACATAAAGTTGTTCAGTTTTATGGTCTGGAGCAAAAATAGATCTCGTCTCATCTCACTTTTCATTAATATTATCTTTGACTACTTATATGAGGACTAGTTACGCGTAATTCTACTAAACAAACATTTCTGACACTTTTTGCGGGGGGTGAGGTAACATGAAATCCGCAACTTTGGATTTTATTCCCCATAACTTTAGAATCTAATTTTGAATGATAAAAATTATGAAAAGTACTCTCGTGTGAAACCCAAACGTTCTAAGTTCGAAATTATTGTTTCGCAATTATAGGCTGTCTCGTTTAGTGATAAAGTATAAAATTGAATGTAAATGCACATGATCTAATTGATCTTATAACGTGGCAGAGGGGAAATTCTATCGGAAGGCTAGTCCTTATATTATAAATGTTAAAGTTTAGATATTTGTCACCCAAACACGCATAAACCGCTGAATAGATTGAGTTGTTTGGCACGAAGTTAGAATATGTTTTGGATTAAATCCTTGAATCTAAACTATTATAAAACTGTAACAGGAAGTTTGTCTGTACATTGAAGATATTTACAAAAAAGTTACGATATGGTTTTTAGGTATCCCTGATTCCTTTTCACCAATTTTTGGATTTTTTGTCTGTCTGTTTGTTTGTGTGTTTGTTTGGGTGTTTGTTTGTTTGAACGAGTATCACGCAAAAACTACTGAACCTATTTTGATGAAACTTTTTTTGTTTGATAGCTTATGATCTGACTTAAAATCTGGTATATAATTTGTGCGGATGAAGTCGCGGGTTAACGCTCGTAGTTTCTAAAGGTCTACGTAGACGAAGTCACGGGCAACAGGTAATAAATAGTAATTATAAAATAACCGAAAAGCTCTTGAATCGTTTTTTTAATGAAAATTATCAAAGAATTACTTCGTATCAGCTTTTCCAGAAAGTCTTTATGTTACAGTCCTAGCATGATGCGAGTTAATCCGATGGATTACAGTGGACTAAATTTGTTTGACGCTGACGCTTTCAACATGTTTGTTACCATTTATATAAAGCCTTTACAAACTCTGAAAGTTACACGTGTTCGGTATTGCGATGATTTATTTTAGTCCTATTCTATCCCATCTAATCCTATTATGAACAATAGACGTCGTTACAAGGATTGCTATGGCAAAAAGATATTTCAAAAACACCTTTCGTAAACAAAAATATCAAGCAAAATCCGGAAACGCCTCATTAAAGTGTATATCTGGAGCATTTCACTGTATGGTAGCGAGACGTGGACATTGACATAATGAGATCGAGATAGGCTGAAAGCTATTGAGATGTGGTCTTGGAGGCGAATGGGGGGGATAAGTTGGACACAACGAAAAACAAATGAAGAGGTGTTAAGAATGGTTAAGGAAAAGAGAAATATTCTTAAACCAATCAAAAACCGGAGAAGAAAAATGATCAAATCAAATCAAACATTTCAACCGGGTTCGACTCGAGGCGGACTCTTTGACTGATTATTTTGTTTAGTCTAGTTATATTTTAGTTTTAGGATATTTCAGTTTTATTATGGATTTGTGTCTATACATTTGTACTGTTAATTAATATCAATTTGTTTATTTAGAATATAATAAATGCTTATAATCAAATCAAAATTTTTTATTCAAAATAATATCACATAGATAGCTTTTTGACGTCATTTTTTGACTCTACCACCGCGTTGGAAGGTGTTCCGATGAGAGAAGATGCAGCCAGAAACTCTACAACACACATCTTTTAAACAAAACAAAATATACAAAGTACAATTAAAATACAATATTTCATTACATAGAGTGACATTGTCAAGAACAGACATTTTAGTCATTCAAATAGTCATCGAGTTTATAGTAGCCTTTTTTACAGAGGACTTGTTTAACATGGGACTTAAACTTTTTGTCTGGCAAGTTTAGAATATCCTCTGGTATCTTATTATAATAGCGTATACAGTGGCCCATGAATGATGTGTTGATCGGAAAATTGGAATCTTGGAAAGTTAACGTTAAAGAAAACTTAAAGAGATAGATAAATCGATTATTTCATCTGAACAATACAGGAAAACAGTGACAGACAAAGGTAAATAACGAATAGAAATATTCTTACCAGTTACTAAATACCCGATATGGTAGGTATGTGAACATTATTTATTGGAAACAAAATCCAAAGTTACAAAAACAAACGCAAAATAAAATGATAACATTAATTATAAAATTAAGCAGCTACATGATTTGTCCTAAAGGATGTACAATGTTCGTCGTGAGAAAATAGGTAGGTATTCAATTGACTAAGTTTTAAAATTGTAACTTATTTAACACCATGTATAAGAACCCTCGTTAGTATTATCATTGTGAAACACGAACTCACACAAAACCTCTGTTTGTTCAAAGTTGAGTAAACAAAGCATCCTAAAAATGCTACAAAGAAACACAAAGCCTCGCAACAAAGTAGGAATTTAGCTGTATATTCCAGTTCACGTTGTGAAGCGGTAGTCAAACCTAACATAAAATAACTTAATACAATATTTGCAACTAGTTAGAGCCCGTGACTTTGTATGCTTCCAATGAAATACCGTTGGATCCCCGACCGAATTACCTTGACCATTTCAGAGCCGCCTTACTTCTACAGTACGACCAGGAAAATAATTCCGCTCGTCAATCTTCGTTTGCGCAGAGCAGGCCCGAGTCCCCGACAAAACCCAAAGTCATTTAGTAATCAAAGGGTACAAAGTCGGATAGAAGCGTAAAGGGTGCGAAAACAAATTAACCAATAGCGTAAACGGATTGAGGGTGGCACATCCTGATTGGTCAATATAATTTCGCGCGCTATTAAAATTTGTCAACTGAGAGGTACATCGGTAAGACTTATAAACCTGGAACTATTGTAATAAACTACATCATTTTTGACTGGCCTGTCCTTCATTATGCCACTGTGGTGCTTTCTAGTCCAATGAAATCAAATTCGCAAATCATATGAATTCGCATCATATTTTAACTAAAAAAAATTTCCTTCATAACAATGTTAGATATTCATCTTTCTTTCTTTATAAAGTAGATGCACATAATACAGATTTTTTCTAATATTTAGGCTTTCCTTTGAACACAGGTTTCAAATGTATTTAATTGAAAAATAAGAAATATACTTCAAAGCAAATAAAATCAAGATGTTGGAAATCATTGCTATATTTTTTATTAATTTGTATGTCTATCAAATAACAAGAAGATTCTTCTAAACTATATATACCTGGCCATATTTTGCTGCCCTCAGACACTTTAGTCAATTGTGTTTGAAACAATTGTACTGTTATTTTAATCCGCTTTTGTCTGGATTTCATAATTATACACCACTAATTTTGAATTAGTAACAAAATGTGAAGGACAATGAAACTAAACAACTTTCTCAAAGGAACATGGGTCGTAAGACGAAAATGTTTTTTGGACCTCCCATAGAAAATCGGCTGCGATGCGCAATTGTAAATTTAAAAAAAATATTCTTTTTTCGAGTTCTATGCATAGAAGACGCCTCGACATTAAAGCCATGTAAAAGCTGAAAAGTACAAAAAAAAACGGAAGAATAGACCCCAATATAGTAATTATTACAGAAGCGATGAATAAAGCGGCAGGTGGCAGCACAATGCTATAAATATAAACCTTCCACAATGAAACGCTCAAATTGTACACACTCCGTACATGTCGCTTTTAACAGTACATAATCATAGAGATTTTAAAAGAACCAATTCAATGCTTACTTATGACGGATTTCGACTACGGAAGCTGCAAGCTGCTGTATGTATACATTATATTTATTCTATATAATGTAGTATTTATACATTATATTTACTCTATATGATGATAATGTAGACAAGAACATAAGTACTTAATAGTGCATTGTGCGCCGTAGCATTTGCCTCTGTAAATAGTTCTTCCATCAAATGGTTGTCTGGATAAATCGCTTTTAGTGATAAGGCCGCCTTTTGTGCACTTCTCATTCTTGTTGTAAATTTTATTTGTATATTCTTGGTGTGCAAATAAATAATATATTTTATCTTATCTATATTATATTGGTTACCAAAAAAAAAATTGGGTATTTTTAAGTGAATTAAGTGTGTGCACTTAACACGGATGACTCTCTTTAAATTTATCTCCTTAATCTGATGGAATGTTTTAGCCCAGTCATTTTACGGAGTTTTGTTAGGAGAGGTGGGAAGTAATTACTAATTGGACTGTTAAACTGTAACCGGCAGCATTTAGTGACAAAAAGACTATATGAAACCATTAAAAAAAATCGCTACCCAACATAGAAATAAAAATTGTGAGTCCCAGAAGGCTTTTAAATTTATAATATTAATACCAATGCACTCATTTGAATTAGATTCATAATTATAAATTATTTTTGAGCAATAAAATAGGCATTGAAATTTAAAAAAATATGTTTTTATTAGAAAATACGAATGTATTTTTCAAAACCTTTTAAATAGACAAAAATATTTACATCATGTTTGAAATATGAATAATGGTAATGCCTGCCTTTGTTTTGTTTTTTCTTTTAGTTTATTAGTTAGTTATTTAAATTTATAATATTTTTATAATCTGTAACATTAGACCTATATTGTTAGCTACATATTTGTAACTATTTTATAAGATAGTTTATATCATCTAGCAGCTTGAATTTAAAAAAATTACCATCCGGTTTTTTATGACGAGATAATACCTAAATTTTAAATTTGGAACTGTTGCTGAAGGTATTTTTTTTTTATTTTGGTACAATTCTAAGCTCAAATATTGTACCGAAAAAAAAATCAATTATTTATTAGTCCCGGCTCAAAGCGTAAAATGCCTGGGCTACTTTGTTTATTTGGTCCCCAACACCAAAACATATTATTTAGTCTTGTGGAGAAGATGAGTGACATATTGTACGAAAGAGATGTAGGTATCGTGCGGAATCGAATGCAATTTTATCAGTACGTACCTACTCTGATCAAATCGGCTAGGTTATCTACGTCCTACAGAAAGTTGAGGTGCGGAGTACTCGAAACTGGGAATTTATGAAACGATGGATGTGAATGAAGCGAACGAGGTAAGAATCGTAGAAAGCGGTGCGCACTAATTACGGCCTATGATACTGGGAAACAGTTGAGACGTGCCAGATTGACAGGAAAATTGTATAAACGAGTTCTACTGCTTGTAACCGAACTGTACCGCGATTCAGACTTGACGGTTTATTACCTCCATTTTAATATCCAATGAGTCGTTTTGTCAACGCCTGCTCTGTATTTATTATACCTATATAGTGTTGTGTGAATAAAGGACGATTATGAACTCTATTACGAGGGTAATAAGTACGAAGATTCAAAGAACGATTGTTATCAGTACGTTTTTCTCCACCAATCCTTATTAGGTTTGCGTGATGGAGGATGCATACAGTATGGCTCACTTTTTTGCGTAGAGCATACTGGGACATATTGTATGGTCTGTTTTTTGCCCTGGGAAGTATACAGGGTGTAATAGAAGGGTTTGGTCGTAGTTAAAGGGTTGGTTTATATCGTCAAACTGAACAACTTTACAATGGTTTTCATCATCATCAGCATTTATACGTCCCACTGCAGGGCACAGGCCAATCCTCAGGTACCCCAAATCTATTCAGTTATAAGCCTATTAAAATTTATTCCGAAAGTGCTCGACGTGAAGACAAAGAATTTTTCTAACGTCTCCGGCTCTACGTTAAAAAAAACACTCACAAAAACACAATCTTGAAACCAATGTCTGTGCTTTACATTTGTCAGATTTCCTTTTAAATATACACTTAGTTCCATTGCAAGGATTAATTTAAGATTTGCATAAAAAACGTTGAGCCACTATAACTTTAGAACTAAATATTTAAAAAGAAATCTGACATATGCAAAGCACATAAAGTATGTAAGATTGTGTCTAAAAAAATTCATTGTTGTAATGATACGCTATGTTAGATTAAAATGTGAAATGACCTTTAGGTCTAGGGTGACAGCTACAATAGATCTATCTAGGTCGCAGTAGCTATTTGGTCATTGACCAAGCCCTTATAACCAAATAATAAAATAGATTAAAATGTTATATAATTATTGGCAACCCCATTTCCGAAGAAATCATCCAAATTACTGCTAGCATTTAGCAAAATAGATTGAAGTGAGTTATTATCTAGAATATTTACCGTTCGTTCAGCTCGCTCAATGAACGAATGGAGTTGAATGGTTCAATAATGGATTCCATTCCCGTTTGATTGAGGGTGAATTTTTAAGTGTTCGCTGTTATATAAATATTTTTACGTTTTTGCGTTTTGGGTAAGAAAGATACTTATTTGTTTGTGAGTAAATTGTTTTTTTTTCATCTGTATTTCAGTGTGGTTAGAAAACATTCATTATAAACTTTTAGTTAGACCAGCGAAGTCTAATACAGTGTGTAACAGACAGATGCACTAATATAAAAACCTAAATCTTACAGATCACAAACCACCGTAACAAAAGAATTGTCAGAATTTTTTAAATTTCAAGTTTACTGTTTTTTTTCTATGCTGTCATATTATTCAACTTAGTTACCTATACTTAATAGTAAGACTTTCTAAAGTTGCCATACATAGCTATAAGATCAATCAAAATTGACTTTTTCATCTGGTCTTATAGCTTTTTAGCTTTTTCATCTGGTTATGTCGTTAAGGTAGCGATCTCTTTTTTTAACCAGAGCGAATTTGCTGTGCTTGCTTCTCTTATTGAGTGAATAGGAAAAAAAACGTTCCGACCTCTATTACATCTCCCACTAAAACTGACGCCTATACACCCTCCCTGTGGGTAGGCCTGTGCCCCGCAGTGGGACGTATAACAGACTGCTGGCTATATAGATGGTGATGATGATGTAAAACCTTAAAAAGTAATAACATGTCAAAACTACTCAGTCTAGATAAATCTGTGAGATTTGCGCGAAAGAATCGGGATAACGATCAAATTACATAGAGATTTATGTTATTACATTTTTAAACGTAAAACTCAACCATAATTGCCTTCGTAATGATAACGGCTGCGCTGATTTAGTACAACATAAATATTTTTTTGAAAAATATTAAATGTAAGTTATTGCACGGAATATTATTATACAGACACAGAGTACAATCTTATCTATTTATTTAAAGTTTTCGGAGCGTTTTTTTGTCTGGAATGATATTTTTAGGAATCACATATTCAAATCAGCAGCGGAAAATTTCATAATTACTATGGAGATTACGCATCATTCGATAGAGAGTTTCGGAAATGGCACTTCTGGTATTTGGGGGCGACAGAAAATTTGCACCGATCTCGTTGAGCCCAGCATAATGCTGAGTCGTAACCCTGTTTGCTGCTGCGGCATGCACTTATCTTAATTATGCCATTTTTTAAATTGTATTTATTTAACACTTTATTGTACACACGGGAAAACAGATTAATACAGCATAATAGTCAAGTATAAAAAACGAGCATATCTCTGAAGAGATTTCTTCCAGCAGACCCATATTGTGTGTTTTAGTTTAGTTTTTCTATATAATTATATCAGTGTATTTTGTTGTGTACGCAAATAAAAATGTTCTTTCTTTCTTTTTTTTCTTTAGAACTATGGACACCACTGAAGAGTTTGGCCACAGATAACTAATTTACATCGTTATTTAAGAATTGTATGGAAAACTTTAAACTATATATTTTAACGGACATCTGACAAAATTTTAAAGCACAGATATTGGTTTCTAGATCTTGTCTAAAACTTTAATTGGTTATTATTAAAAATATAACTAGATTTCATTTGTGTGGAGCGCGCAGCAAAACCTATCCTCTTATAGCCTCTGATCTGGATTAACGAATAGTTGCACTGTCATCCGGGATTCCGAACGGAGGCGTTCGGGATGAAGTGTACGCAACCTCTAAAACGACATACCGATCAAAGACATACCGGAATACTGTATAACTTCGGTTTTGCAATATGTCAAGGAGAGATCACCTCAATAGCTGAACAATTTTAGAAACGATTTTTTTTAACTAAAGTTATGCATTAAAATTCTGCAGCCATCCCCAATTTAAAATTCCTTGCATAGGAGAGAAAACTTCGCTTGTAATTTGCATTTTGTGAATTTGAGATTTATGTTTGAAAGAACTAAAGATTCGCAAAACGTGAGTGAAGCTTGCACTTCAGGGATTAGTTACATATACTCAGTCAATATATACTTTATTTTATACCAAAAAAAAGGAAAATATTTACAGAAACATTATATGTACTTACTCTTGATGTCGGCGTCGTCGTGGCCTTCTGAAACAGGGCCCATTTATAGACCAAGAATAATTTGCCCCATTTAATAAACTTCTATTCTATTTTTACTTAATGGCGTCCGATGCGTTATCACAATTGTGCCAATGTCCCGTTATGTACACACATACACGTAGGAAAATTATTAGTAGCATTTCTGTCAATGTCAAGTAGTTTATTATAATCTCAAGTTAACGTTTTATAGTTAAAACACAAAAGAGTTTACAAAATGGCGGAGCCACGTGCAAGCCTAACAGATGCCAATACGCACGCGTCTGACCTCCCCCAGACTTGCAGCGCGACTCATCTTTAATAAACTTCACAATTGTTATTTATGATGACAATCCGCGAGTTTCCAGCTAGTCAAATCAGCAACTCTTTATCAAACGCCAAACAGAGCTTTGTATGAAAAGCATGCTATGTTATCTTAGTACAAATTAAGTGGAACGCTGATTTTCCATAGTCAGCTTCCGCCATCTATCGGTTATGTTTCGAAGCACTATGTGTTGAACTAGGGTTCATACCGGAGTGACAGCGCGCTACACCTCATGCGCTGAGCTGCAGTACCGTGTCGGCCGATTGTCTTTTTCAATTTATTTCATAATGTAGCGCCCCCTAGTGGTAATAAGCGGCAACGCTAATAATTAGGACGTCCTAAAATTCAAGGTGACTAAGCTATCCATATCCAATAATATGCATATATACATATACATATTAATCTATGATGAAAAGTTGTACCAAATCATGAAACGGTGACGTCATTGTTTTTCGTCATCGTTTGGATACTTTTTATAGTTTATCCTTTTATTAAAAATAGTATTCAAGTTACAGAGTTACTAAAAATGTATTTTTGGCATTATTTTCAAACGTATTTTTTCTGAGAAGATTAAAACTAAAATATATTTGATGCAGTCAACTCCCCAATTCAGGGTACATTGCTGGGTACTACTGACGCAAAATTTTTTCCTAACATACTTAGAAATGTCGCCAACATCAAAGTCGTAAATAATAAAATCCGCTGTTCTATAGAAAATGTCAATTCAATAGCTACCGCAATTTCAAAGTTGGTCGTAAAACTCATTTTCCATGACTCTGGTACATTCATATTCATCATACAAATATTTGTCCCTTACGGAATTCGAACTCCCGACCGTCGGAACAGCAGGCAGGTTCACTACCGACTGAGCTAACAGGCCGTCAAATCGTTTTTTAATAAAAACCAAAAATGTGAATACGTGCTTGCTTTTGGACATGAAACCTGCACATAATGGACTAAACTAAAAGGACTACTTTCAAAAGCTGTGGTTTCTATCCTCGTTCCCTCCTCCCCTTCATTCCTCCCCCACCCCCGCCAGTGCCCTCCGGGTTTAATTTAAAGGAAACACTTCAGCTACACTCTACTTTTTCAAGATTTGCTCTCTTATCCGATATTGTGAGGTCACTTCAACTTTACCCTGTATTATGTAGAATATAAAGATGAATTTCGCAGTTTATTACACTTGTGGTAATTTGTGGGTAATTTTTTTGTTGAGTAAGTAATTTCACAGTACTTAACGAATTATAAATTTTTCAATATTATACCTAGATAAAGTTACGACTCAAATTAAAGATTTGAAGAAATTTGTCTCGGGCGGGACTTGAACCCGCACTCTTCCAAACTGGGGAACTGCGTTATCCAATTTCGCATCACATTTTGAAATACCTTTTGAAGTACGGTAAACAAGTATCGAAACGGATAAAAAAAAGTCAATCTGAGAATTTTCCCGAAACCAAATCTAACAAACATAGGTAAGTAACTCATCTCAACTCAAGAACGCGCGATACTATCGATGATATCAATTGGTTTAAAACAATAATATCAAAAATATCGATAGCATTATCGTGGACCGTGGTTCCGGGCGTTAGCCCGTGTCACTTCACATATTATATAGTTACAACTTAATCAAATAGTTACTGAAGTTAGAGTTCTAAGTTTGAATAAATAACAAGTTAGACCACAATCCGGCAGACCCGGGGAGGGTCTTTGCAAACCCCAATCTCCAACATTGTCTCCTATTACCGTAACATTTAGAATATAAGGGTGTAATAAAACACCGTTTTCATACTTAAAAGGGTGCTTCAGACATTCAAACTGAACAACTTTTTCTATAGGACAAACATCGAAATCGCGAAAAAAAAGTCTGATGTGTCATACATTTTAGTCGAGTCGGTACTGCAGTTTTGAATTGAACAGCAGGTCTATTTTTCGCAATTTCGATGTTAGCTCCATAGTGATTGATAAGAGTTAAACATTTTAACGAGCTCTTTAACTTCAAACTGAACAACTTTCTCTAAAAGACCAACATCGAAAACACGAAAAAAAAAATCTGCTGTTCCATACCAATCTGCGATCCAACTCGACCCCAATGTATGGGACATTGGGGTCGAGTTGGATCGCAGATTGGTATGGAACAGCTGATTTTTGTTTTCGAAATTTTGCATTGGCTCCATAAAGAAAGTGGTTCAGTTTGATGCTCCAATCATCCCCTTCAAAAACCATTAGCATATCGAAATCGCGAAAAAAATTTACTGTCACATGGGTAACTTGGGTCAAAAATCTAGCAACATTTTGTAACATCCTTCTTGCATCCTTCAGATCGTTGGAGTTTTTATATGAGTTTGAAACATGACATAACCACAGTATAAGAAAGAGTATCTATTACTACATACAGTACAATACGGACACTCCATGCCTCCCACTAACTTTTTACCTCACCCCGTCTATTGCCCTCTAGTTACCTAAGAGTAGCCTCTAGTAACCCGGCAGTTACCTAAGAAGAAGACTTAAGGTTCAATTTCTTTGGTTTTGCATGTGCTGACGTCATCTTGTCAATTTAAATTTTTTGTATGCAGTGTCCGGGCTGTGACATAACCATAGCGAATACCGAATTGTCCGCTCGCCGATGTTTCAACGACGAATTTAAGGTTTTGACGATGTTTGCGCTTAGTGAATTGCATTGCTGATTACACCCTTAAAATGTATGTTATTAAAAAAATTGGAGTGTGTGTTTATACAGGGTGTTACAAAAGTAAAACATCTAAGGGGTTGTTGAGACCATCAAACTGAACAACAAAAAATCTTTTGTCCCATACAGGCTCAGAATAGCACCATCCCATTTCCTCCTGTGGGTGTCGTAAAAGGGGACTAAGGGATCTACCGAAGGATGGGCAGCAGCATCCTTTGAGTACACACATTCAATTCAACTGCGATCGCCAACCCGCCTGCCAAGCGTGGCGATTATGGCAAATCCCCCCATTTTGGGGGAGGCTTATGTCCAGCAGTGGACGCCTGTCGGCTGATATGATGATTTAGCTCGAGTAGATCTGTAGTTTAGTATGGAACATCGCAAACGCATCGCATCATGGCAATTATGGCAAATCTTCCCATTTTGGGGGAGTCCTATTTTCAGCAGTGGACGTCTATCGGTTGATATGATGATGATGGACCATCAGATTTTTTTTTCGCGATTTAGATATTGGTCTCATAGTGAAAGTTGTTCAGTTTGATGGTCTTAACACCTTGTATAAATATGTTGTGCAATGTAATTATGAACGTTATCTACTCCCCTTCAAAGCACATTGTCTATTGTATTCCCTAACGTCAACATGTTCACCCCGAACAGGTGTAATCAGACTAATCAGACAGGTACAGTGACGGGCATTGTTTCTCATCTAGATTATTTAGTCGACCTACTGTCTGACCCAGATTACACTGTCTGCCATCTGTTTATGTATCAAGCGAAGGTTACATTTTGCACTGAAAATGTGCGCTGTATAGCCAATTGCTGCGCGAGTTGATCCTTATGGCCTTAGTGTCCTTCAGTTTGATGGTCTACATCTCCCCTTCAAATATGACTGGGTTGTTTTGGAATCTTTCCAAAAAATACAGGGTGTACACTTAAATGCGTTACATACTTAAGGTCGTGCTTCAGACCATCTACCTGAGCAAAATTCACTATGGGACCAACATTAAAATCGCGATAAAAAATTCGCTGTTTCATACATTTTGGTAATGTGACTATTCACAAACTGCACACATACACATACAAACTCATCATACACACATTCTACATTTTCCATGAAAAAGCAGATTTTTTGTCGTTATTTCGATGTTGGACCCATAGTAAAAATTGTTAAATTTTATGGTCTGAATCACTTCCTAGAGTATTTAATGCATATAAGTTCACACCCTGTATATTTTGGACACATTAATATAAAAAAGATAGTTCCAGTTTACTATTGTGGTTTAGTATTAAGTATAAGGTCTAGGTGTCATCCCGGTCGACCAAGTTCGGTTTTAAAAGTAAACATCTTTTTGTGGCTGAATTGCCACACATATATCAAGAAACATTAAAAATTTAAGAAAGAAACAGTAAGAAGAATATAATGAACAACAAATTAAGAAAAATTACCAGAAGCGTTCAAACAAATAACATTTTCCATCTCAACGACGGCGGCTGCAAATTTTTCCTTCATTATTATTACTAACGAAATGAAATGTACTCCACCAGTGTGCTTTGTTTTTATTTCTCTTCAAATAAAATGGAACGAAATCCAAAAGAAGCCATGATGGTCTATTTACTGTTAGCTAGCATTCCATGAAGATCCTACTGAATATAGAATGATATCAATAGGTTTAATTTAATTTAATTTCTTTATTGGGAAACCAACAGTGTTACAAGATAATCTTAACATAGTAATATTCAACTTAAAACAAAACCAATAACAGGTTTCCTCATCTATACTATTATAAAACTGTAACAGGAAGTTTGTCTGTACATTGAAGATATTAACAAAAAAAAAGTTACGATATGGTTTTTAGGTGTCCCTGATTCCATTTTACCAATTTTTGGATTTTTTGTCTGTATGTTTGTTTGTGTGTTTGTTTGGGTGTTTGTTTGTTTGAACAAGTATCACGGAAAAACTACTGAACCGATTTTGATGAAACTTTTTTTGTTTGATACCTTATGATCTGGCATCTAATTTGTGCGGACGAAGTCGCGGGTTAACGCTCGTTAAATCTAAAAGTATATGATGTATCTACTACACTCAGTACTATACATAGTATCGTGAGAATCGCGCCTCCTTCTTTCAAACGCTACCAATAATATCGAAGTTAGGGCACTTAAAGTGGAACGTGTGTTTTCGTCTTTAAACGAGATTGTGATAAGCTAGAAGCTTTTGAGATATGGTGTTGGAGGAGAATGGATAAGAATAAGCTGGACAGAACGAATAACAAATGAAAAGGTGTTTAGAATGGAGAACCATTCTAAAAACAACCAAAAACCGGAGGGGAAAATGATCGGACACTTCATACGAAACGACAATTTCTTTAAAACCATACTGGAAGAGAAGATAGAGGGTACGACCTAGACAAAGTTATCTAGGCCAAGTGAAGGAAAAAGTTGATGTCGTATAGTATCAGAAACTCTAGAGACTAGCGGAAAATAGACAGGATTGACGAATACTCCACTGACATGAGCGTAGCTCTTATACGATGATGATGACTTTTCTCAACTACACTTCCATACATAAAGGGGTCTTCTTCTTTCGTGTCAGCGTGAACTATATCGCATGACAATTACTCATGGTGTAGTGTAAAGATTAGACAGTCAGCTATGGTCGTATCGACGCTGACGGTCCCAGGGTGCGACTGACGAACTCAGGAAGAACCAGAAAACACATGACATGAAATTTGATTAAATGTCATAAATCTTCTAAATCGCTTGAAAACTCTTGAACGAGATACCAGGAAAATCAACATTCTATGCATATCTTAACTATTATGAAACTGTAACAGAAGTAGAGCGTCAGTGGTGCGTTGCGGAGAGGTATGGACACCCAATTATGGGGGTCCGGGTTCGAATCCGCACGGACAACATGCCATGTACCAATGAGTTTTTCTAACTTAAGTACGTAATACCAACTGCTCTCAAACGGTGAAGGAAACATCGCGAGGAAACCTGCATACGCTGAAGAAATTCTGATGTGTATGTGAAGTCTACCAATCCGCATTGAGCACGCGTGGTGGACTAATACCCATACACCCTCCCTGAGGGTAGGCCTGTGCCCTGCAGTGGGACGTTTATAGGCTGATGATGATGATGATGATGAACAGAAGTTTGTCTGTACATTGAAGATATCAGCAAAAACGATATGGTTTTAGGTGTCCAAATCACAAATTTTTGGATTTTTTGGCTGTCTGTTTGTTGGTTTGTGTGTTTTTTTTTTGATCGAGTATCACGCATTTTGATGAATTTTTTTTTGTTTAATAGCTTATGATCAGAGTTAAAATCTGGTAGGTATATAATATGTATGAACGAAGTCACGGGTTAACTCTAGTTAAGCCTATAAAATCAATCTATAATAAAAACATTTTCTCCACCCTTGATGAAAAGTGAAGATAAAAGGAAGCGAAACGAGTTTCCTTGTAAATCTAATCTTAATTATCGTGAATGGAGTCCGAGGGTGCAAAGTAACGAATAACTTTTTATCAACTTATTTTCTTTGTTGTACTTTTGGACAACTTGTCGATGTTATTCAATGTTTTGTGGTAATACTTATTGATGACTATTGACAACGATCATTTAGGTTCATACTTTATTAGAGTTTGAACATGAAGAGTTTTAGAAATATAAATAGAAGTAGGCAGCACTCTGGAACTTCAAATATAAACGTGCTCACTCTGACAAAAGAAGCTAGCTCGTGTATATCTTGAATGAGGGCATTTGAATGAGCCAAAATGACCAAAATCGGCGGAGGCATCCGAGTATTCGCACTGTATTTTAGATTCGTACTTTTATGCTATCGTATCTTAACTTACTTTTTTTTTAAATATACTGATCATTTTTGTAGATATGGAAGGTGAGACTCGCATGTGCCTACCCGAAAAGGAAATGAGTACTACCTCCTTCCTCGCTGGAAGGATGTGTGAGAATGTAAGATAGACTGTGACGGATTGCCTTTTTGTTTACTTCTAAGGGTTAATCTTTGCCCTTTCATTTTCGGGGTGAACAGAAATTTTACTTAGGTTCGCCTTAGTCGTTTATTGCAAAAATTCAATCAATCAATCAATCAAATTATACCTTATTTTACACCAAAACATAAACAGTAAAATACAGAAATAAAAATACAAGAGGCACAAAATAAGGCATAAAATTATGCAATACTTAGCAATGATATACTTACAAATACAGGGTCCTTATTGAAATGCTGTTTTTTCAGGTGATGATCAGACCATCCCTTTAAATAAGTCTTTTGTAACACTCTGTAGAGGATACACTTGTATGCAAAAATATATTTAGTTATAACATAGCTACTAACTTAACAATTAGAACTAGTATAGAACTCAGCTCGTAGCAGTTAATTTGTAACTCCCCACAAGCTAAACATCACTCATCTCCACTTCAGCTTCATAATGACTCTGAGACCGGTACGAGAAAACGTTCCCGTCATAAATCAAACTGGACGTAACCGCTTCAAACAAGGTTCAAATATTACAAAATGGCGTCGACTCATGTTGTGTGGTAAATTAGAAATGGAAATAAATTACTGTTCATGACAGTTTTCATATTGTATTTAATCTTTTTGCTAGAATTTATACATAATATACATCTGCTCATGCTCTTGCCTAGGTACCTATAACCTATCAGGATTGGCAGATTGAATTGATCTACAAGATCGTTTTTAAGTACAAAATGGGGAATTTTGTCTGCATACGTAGGTCTAGGGCAGTCCCTTTTACGGATCTATTTAAACATCTAATAAGGGTTAAGTCAACAAATATCAGATTCTCAAAATGACAGACGGGTTTAAAACCATCAGATTCTATGAACACTAGACTCTGCAAAAACGACAAATTCTGTAAATCCAAATTCAAATAATTTATTTCAGACAAGATGTCCATATAGTGTTAGTATTAAAGCTAGTGTTTGTAACAAAAAACAGTCCACCCAGTGATGCAACAGCGGTCTTTGAACACGTTCAGGAGACCGTTAGTGCAGACTCGGAGCCTGCCCAACATGGATGCGCACCGTTTTCTCAATATAGCAAAGAATAAATGTCTGATTCTGTGAAGTTAGATTCTGTGAATGTCAGATTCTGTGAAAGTCCGATAGTGTAAATGACAGATTCTGTGAGTGTCACATTATGTGAACGTCAGATTCTATGAATAGATATCAAATTATGTGTATGTCAGATTCTGTAAAGAACAGTTTTTGTGAATATCAGATTATGTGAGTGTCAGATTCTGGAAATGTTAGATTCTATTAATTTCCGATTCAGTGAATGTCAGATTCTATTTTAATGTTAAATTCTATAATTAAATAATTTTCTAACGACTGATTCTGTACATGACCGCTTATGTAAATGACAGATAATATAAACGATAGATTATTATAATTGTCAGATTCTGTAAACGATAGATTCTACAAATGACAAATTTTAGCAACGCCTCTATACAAAATAGTCGCTAAAATAATAACACGGTACCTAGTCGACGCCCGCATTAAGGGACCTTATTCATCTGACCGCCACATAATGTATATCCAGCGTTTGTCTAACTGCACGTCCGTTACCACAAGGAAAGAGAAATGGCGGTCACGTTACCGTGTGAGAGATAAGGAGAGGAATAGTTGGTTACATAGTCAGGTGTTCTGATAAAAATACTTTTTTATAGAAAACGATTTTATTTTATTTTACAGGGTAACAGAAATTTAACAGTATGAACATCGATTTTGTTTGCGGCTTCATAGTGAAAGTTGTCCTATTTGTTAGTATAATATTATTAGCCCTTTCAGAAACGGTCATCGGTTTCGGAATTTTCGGATACACCCTGTATTGTTGGATATATCATAGAGTTCTCTGATATTTTATTTACCATAAAATTGAACAACTTTTATTATGAAAGCTAAAAAAAATCTGCTGTTCCATACTAAACTGCAATGCCTACTCAACTCAAATAAAAATGTATATAACAACAGATTTTTTTAAATTTCTTTTTCACGTTTGCTCTAAGACCTACCTATCAAACTAAACAACTTTTACCAATATTAAAGTTCAGTTTGACGGGTTAATCTTAGTTTAAAAGGATGCTAACGATTTGAAACTCACCCTGTATTAAAAAACAAATCTAAAAATGTTTGCTATCTTTGCCAGTTTATCGCGAAAATTGCTAATAAACAAAGGAGAATGAAAACTAAGGCCTAAAGATAAGCTGAGCACTAAAAAGTTTGGGACTCGGCCAAGTCAGAGTTAAGCCAACAATCTGTGTGAAACGGGTCACGAGTTGAGATTTAAAAACCGGCCAAGAGTGTGTCGGACAAGCTTATGATAGGGTTTCATAACAATTATACAGGGTGTAAAAACCGGCCAAGAGCGTGTCGGACAAGCTCATGATAGGGTTTCGTAACAATTATACAGGGTGTAAAAACCGGCCAAGAGTGTGACGGACAAACTTATGATAGGGTTTCGTAACAAATATACAGGGTGTAAAAACCGGCCAATCAGCGTGTCGGACAAGCTCATGATAGGGTTTCGTAACAATTATACAGGTTGTAAAAACCGGCCAAGAGTGTGACGGACAAACTTATGATAGGGTTTCGTAACAATTACACAGGGTGTAAAAACCGGCCAAGAGCGTGTCGGACAAGCTCATGATAGGGTTTCGTAACAATTATACAGGGTGTAAAAACCGGCCAAGAGCGTGTCGGACAAGCTTATGATAGGGTTTCGTAACAATTATACAGGGTGTAAAAACCGGCCAAGAGCGTGTCGGACAAGCTTATGATAGGGTTTCGTAACAATTATACAGGCTGTAAAAGACATTGCCCACGTGACGAAATTTATTCGTTTCAAATCGTTTCACAACAAATGAATGAGTATGATCAAAGTACACATACAAATAGTATGATAGCTAAAATTATACACAAAATAGGAGGAATATCATACTTCCCAATGAAATGGAAATTATCTTTTTCTATCATGGTATCTAAACAATTATAAAACTGTAACAGGAAGTTTGTCTGTACATTGAAGATATTAACAAAAAAAAAGTTACGATATGGTTTTTAGGTGTCGCTGATTCCATTTCACTAATTTTTGGATTTTTGTCTGTCTGTTTGTTTGTGTGCTTGTTTGGGTGTTTGTTTGTTTGAACGAGTATCACGCAAAATCTACTAAACCGATTTTGATGAAACTTTTTTTGTTTGATAGCTAATGATCTGACTTAAAATCTGGTATATAATTTGTGCGGACAAAGTCGCGGGTTAACGCTCGTTTCTTATAAAATTCAAATTCTTTACCAGTTTTGTAGGCAAAACGGGATTGGGCGTATTAAAGATGGTGCTTCAGACTTTCAAACTGAACAACTTTTACTATGGGACCAACACCCCCTTTAAGTAAGTGTCCCATTTAACTTTACACTCTGTATAAGGTATTAGAGCAAACAGTTGCACTACTTCAAGGGGTGATTGTACCCATGATACTGAACAACTTTCCCAAAGAAATCATTAGGAAATTTGTAAAAAAAATTCGACTTTCCATACAAAATGCAATCAGCTGATCGAAAGTTTGTATGAAAAGTCGCATTTGTTTTTTTTTAATTTCCTATAGGTTTCTAAGAGAAAGTTGTTCAGTGTCATGGGTACAATCACCCCTTAAAGTAATGCAACTGTTTACCCTAACACCCTGTAATCGATTTTCACATTTTATAATACAGGGTAAATTTTATATCACTGCGTATAACTTCAGCATGTATTCTACTCATCAAACTGAACAACTTATACTATGGAGCCAACATCGAAATCGCAAAAAAAAAACAGCCGTTCCATGCATTTCAGTCGAGTTATGTTTGCAGTTTTGTATAATAATAATAATAATAAACAGTTTATTTCAGACATGGTGTCCATAAAATTTGTTAGTATCTATACTATTATAAAACTGTAACAGGAAGTTTGTCTGTACATTGAAGATATTACCAAAAAAAATTTACGATCTGGTTTTTAGGTGTCCCTGATTCCATTTCACCAATTTTTGGATTTTTTGTCTGTCTGTTTGTTTGTGTGTTTGTTTGTGTGTTTGTTTGGGTGTTTGTTTGTTTGTTTGAACGAGTATCACGCAAAAACTACTGAACCGATTTTAATGAAACTTTTTTTGTTTGACAGCTTATGATCTGACTTAAAATCTGGTATGTAATTTGTGCGGACGAAGTCGCGGGTTAACGCTCGTACATAATAAAAACTTAGAAAACTAATGTTAGTAGGTGCAGAATACTTAATAGGTACAGACAGTCACATTAACATTTACATTTTTAACATTTTATCAGCATGCAGCTGTGTCCAACGCTTCAGCATTGGGGAGTCCCAACGCTCCGCTAACACGCTCAGGGGATGGATGATTTTTTTTCGCGATTTCGAAGTTGGCTCCATTATTTTATTACTATTTGGTTATAAGGGCTTGGTCAATGACCAAATAGCTACTGCGACCTAGATAGATCTATTGTAGCTGTCACCCTAGACCTAAAGGTCATTTCCTAGGCCCACGGACTTCATGAACCGTGTTATGCTTTTGGAGGGGAGGTCCCTAATGTCAGTAGGTGTTATTATGTATCCACCTAGATGGCGACTCCTGCTGTGAATGAGCACTTTGCATTCGCAGAGGAGGTGTATGGGCGTTTCCTCTGCTTCACAGCAAAATCTGCAAGTGGGTGAGTCTACAAGCCCCATTCTGTGTAGGTGTTTGTTTAACTTGCAGTGTCCTGTTAAGGCTCGTACTAAGAGCCTTAAGTCGCTGCGGTTTGAATTGATGGCATCCGAGGTATGTCTGTTTGAAAAGCCGGTCACAAGTTCTTTCGCATGCCTCAGTCCTGGTGTATCCGACCAGAGCTTACGGCTTTGGTCCACGGCCCATTCCTTTAGCACACGTCTAGAGGTGTTGCGGGAGATGCCGCAATAAGGCTCGGGGCCTATGGCGTCCTCTTCCGCCCCTCTTCGTGCCAGCTCGTCAGCAGCCTCATTTCCATCAATACCGCAGTGTCCGGGCACCCAGCCTAGGGTGACAGAGTTTGTCAGTCCTAGCTGGTTGAGTGCTCGGGCACAAAGTTGTCTCCATAGTGAAAGTTGTTCAGTTTGATGAGTAGAATACATGCTGAAGTTATGCGCAGTGATATAAAATTTACTCTGTTAAGAAATGTCTAATACATTTACTTTTCTTCGCAATATGACCCGACACTGCCATAAATAATATATAACGGCATCGTAGTTAAACAGATCTGGCAGTATCTATGACAGTAATCGCCAATTTTCTAGACGGCTCATTCGGAAAACGACCAGCTTTTGGCTAAGTTATACTACACAAAGTACATTCTAAATTCAACCTTATCACAAACGGTTAAAGTCCAAAGAACTGAGTGTTTACAAATTTCATTTGCGAGTTCTAAGCTGGATTCAGCAAAAACACTATGTGTAGCGTTTCTTGCTACGAGCGTAGCTTAGTGCTACGCCGTAGGCTTTGGTAGACTTCGTAGGCTGAGTGGTTTTTTATTTATTAAAAAGAACGTGTTCTATCATCTTACATTCTACTAAAAGAGGTTATACAGGGTGTTAGGGTAAACAGTTGCATTACTTTAAGGGGTGATTGTTCCCATGATACTGAAAAACTTTCCCTAAGAAACCAATAGGATATTCGCAGAAAAAAAATTAACTTTTCATACAAAACTGATTGCATTTAGTATGGAAAGTTTTTTTTTTTAGAATTTCCTATAGAATAGAATAGAAGCCTCTAACACCCTGTATAACTTGAGACTATAATTATATTCCACGAGAGGCTTTTACTGGGAATGCCCAAACACTGTCCAGTGTGACCGCTTATAGCCTCGATCCCGTACATTGACTTACTACTACTGGACGTAGTGGCATGGAGTCTGCCACACACATACGGAATGCAGAATCAGAATAGTATTTTCACTGACTTACCAACTAATGGACGTAGGATCCGCGCTCAAAAGTATCCGAACCAAAAGAGCACCAAAACGTAAGAGACCCAAATACGCGAGTCTTCGTTTGATCGGCCGACTACGCGCACGCGCGTGCGCGTCGTGCCCCGATGGGGGAGTGGGATGGAACAGAATATCAGCATTTTTAATGTTTTTAGTTGGTTTATAGTACTACACGTACTTAGGTTTGTGTAGTTTAGTCTCGGACACTTTTTTGAGAATTTTGTACTAGACCCGGCGTCCATAATATTCTATGTCAATGATCTTGTAATATAAAAGTACAGAAAAGAGATAATATTGAGTTGCTGGGAGCCAAAGGATAAATAGACAGTGGACACAATAGAAACCATATTTTTGCGTCTTTTCTATGTCTCTAAGTATATAATTTGCTGCTCCTTTTGCAAGAGAAGTCAAATTAACCTTTAATTGTATGTATTTGTTGTATTCACGTCTTTTTCATGTATAATTTTGTTTTTTTATAACACCGATCCGTTTTTTGTTATATTTCCTCTACCCCAAGGTTGTCTGGAAGAAATCGCTTTTTAGCGATAAGACCGCGTTATTTGTACCATATTCAGTTTATGTTTCCTATTGTGCATTGTATTTTGTTTTGATGTAAATAAAGTATATTTCATTCATTCATTCATTGATTAATAAAATTTTATAAAACTCTCTTTATTATTACTGTGGAGGTGTTTGAAATATTTTGCACTCTTCTGTTTTTGGAGGAGGGACAACGGTGTTCCGTTTGATGGTTTGAAGCACCTCTTGACAAATGTGTAGTATTTAAGTTTTCGCCCTTTAGAATTGAATAAAAACAAATATCATTACCAATTACAAATTTTATAGTTATTAATTTTATTATGTATATAAGGTCTTACAATAATAAGGAGGCTGATCAGACCATCAAACTGAACAACTTTCTGTATTGGACCGATATCCAAATCGCGAAAAAGAAACAGCTGTTCCATACAAAACTGCAAACATAACTCAACCGAAAATGGTACGTCTGTTTTTTTTCACGATTTCGGTTTTGTTCCCATTGAGAAAGTTGTTCAGTTTGATGGTCTGATCATCTCCTTAAAACAGTTTCAGCTAATTTTGTTAGACCTATAACAGTTCCATGACTGACTTACTGACTGACTAGAAAGACAATGCATACCTTAAACTAATGTAGATAGAACTGGCTCAGCGGCGGAATCTGCCGAAAAGGCAAAAGTAGGTAACAAGGGTATCGGCACCCAATACAAATTCATAGCATTCGGTGTCGAAACCCTTGATCCGTGGGGTCCCGGCGCCCAGGCGCTTTTTAAAGATCTGGCAAAGCGCCTGGTAGACTCGACCAGGGATCCAAGGGCTGGCGCTTTCCTCGCTCAACGGAACGATTTAGCCGTTCAGCGAGGAAACGCTGCCAGCATCGTGGCTACCCTCCCGCGCGGTCCAAACCTGCACCATATTTTAGGTTAAGTTAGTTTTATTTTCTCAATGTTTTTATTTATTTTTAATGTACATACTTACCTGCCTTTATTTGCCTTTAATAAAATTATATTAACATATGAAGATAGAAACATGAAACTAGGAATAAATATTATCTACAGGGTGTTAGGATAAACAGTTGCATTACTATAAGGGGTGATTGTATCCATCATGGAACAACTTTCCGCATGAAACCTATAGGAAATTCACAAAAAAAATTTTGACTTTCCACACTAATATCTCAGCTGACCAAACAATTGTAAGAAAAGTAAATTTTTTTTTGCGAATTCCTTTTGTTTCCTTGGGAAAGTTGTTCATAATCGTGGGTACAATCACCCTTTAAAGTAAAAGTCTACCCTAAAGGCCAGGCCACACAGATGCAGTTTTGCGGGAAAGCGGGCCGGATGCGGACCTGCGGGAATCGAATATCTCAAGAACCGCTCGGTTTTCTGTGTGTTTTGTTGTGTGCGGTGTGGTGTGGTGGTAATGTTCGAGTTTGTATGTACCCTACCACATAGAAATACGCGGGTCTGGAGATATTCACTTCCCGCAGGTCCCCAAAACCGCCTCTGTGTGGCCTGTCCTTAATTGTATAAAGGACGAGCGTTAACACAAGTTATATAATATAAATACCAGATTTTAAGTCAGATCATAAGCTATCAAACAAAAAAAGTTTCATCAAAATCGGTTCAGTAGTTTTTGCGTGATACTCGTTCAAACAAACAAACATCCAAACAAACACACAAACAAACAGACAGACAAAATATCCAAAAATTGGTGAAATGGAATCAGGGACACCTAAAAACCATATCGTAACTTTTTTTTGTTAATATCTTCAATTTACAGACAAACTTCCTGTTACAGTTTTATAATAGGAGCACTAAGAAAGCATTTTCCAAACTCTATGAAAACGAAGTCGCGGGCAAAAGTGAAAAAAAATCCAATCCAATCCTACATATAATTTTCGCACCTTTATTTAACAAACGCGTTATGAAAACCTACCTAATACTATAAAGGCTCGAGCACACTCGTATATCAAACTATCAGGTGATTGCTCGTGAACTTCCTCCCCCCCCCCCCCCTACCCTTCCCCCGTTGTCTCCCGGCGACAATTTACTCGACAATAAAGATGCGTACATCGTAATGGAATAGAAATGTATGGCCTCGAAGTGCGCGGATTGAAGATTAAAACTGACTTCAAAACTAAAACGATTAAAAAAAGATACGACCTACTTTTTTTTAATTATTACTACGGGATGATTTGTTATTTTATTTAATAATAATAAACATAAAATAATGAAGAAACTTTAAGAAATGAGCGACATTATAAAAATATTATAACACTTACTTACTATCTGAAATGCTATAAAAATGTTTTTGGTTACGAAATTCCCATACGAACTTTCACCCCGTTTCTTTGAGAGTTGAAATGTGAAGAATAGTTTCTTCGAAGGTTCTCAACCTTCAATTAGTGAGGGATATCCCGAACCACCTGTTTTTGATAAAGCTGTAAACATAGTAATATTCGTTTTTATGATTCGCAATAAATATATGTTTTAGTTTAATATACTTTCTTGATTATTCAACGGTTCAAAACACGATACTTGTAACTTGCCTCGATAAAAAAAAATCACAAAGATAGGATGTTTTTGATTGTTTTACTTGAAGATTATCAGGTTTTAAGTAACAATAATCACATGTAAAAATAGGTAATAACATATCAAAGAATATTTAACGATTACTTTTTTAAATAAATGTTTTAATATTTTTAAATATCAAATTATATAAAAGATCCTGTGATCCTGCTTTTAATTAAAGTGGGATGGCTAATTGCAAACGTATGCTTGTAAGAAAGAGACGCTTGCACTGGGATAACCTGCCCTTAAAGCCAAGAGAAACATCGCGTTGGTAGTCTTTATAGTTTGAGAGATTTCGTGTTCAGCGAGATTGTAGATTTGCATAGATCCAAGCAAATTAGACACGTTACACATGTTTTTTATTTTTTATTTATAATTAACGGACTCTTGCTTGTGCGTTAGCACTGCATTTCCGCCAGTGTCAAATAGTTTGTGGGAGAATCGAACCCAATCTCAGGAATTGTTTTTGATCAAGAACAAGAAGAGATTGAGGATTGCGGAGCCTCGTGGCAGGCAAAATCGCGACGCGCGAAAACCACGCAAGACAAATGCTCGGGGTAGAACTTGCAACCTGACTCGTTTCACATTATTGTTGCTATGATTTTTTTTGGTGTAAATTAAAGTATAATTGATTGATTGATATTTGCCACAGAGTGGGATGCGATGGATTTAACAGTTCACCCCAAACACTTTGTACATCTCGCTAATATTATAATTGTCGAAGTTTGGATGTTTAAATGTTTAGAATTAGATGTTTGTCACTCAATCACGCATAAACGGCTAAACAGATTTATATAAAACGAGCGTTAACCCGCGACTTCGTCCGCACAAATTATATACCAGATTTTAAGTCAGATCATAAGCTATCAAACAAAAAATGTTTCATTAAAATCGGTTCAGTAGTTTTTGCGTGATACTCGTTCAAACAAACAAACAAACAAACACACAAACAAACAGACAGACAAAAAATCCAAAAATTGGTGAAATGGAATCAGGGACACCTAAAAACCATATCGAAACTTTTTTTTTGTTAATATCTTCAATGTACAGACAAACTTTCTGCTACAGTTTTATAATAGTACTAGCTTTTGCCCGCGACTTCGTCTGCGTAGACATGTAATTTTGTCTAATGTCTCGTCTAAGGTCATGAAGGTCATGATCCGAACCAAGTCTAGGAATCCTGGCATGTAACATTAGAATGGCGATTAAGGAATGGGCTGATAAAAGACACAGGCTAGAATGCTCTGGCCTCTCGGGTCTGCAACACTGCAGGAAATTCATCAGCAATCTTCTTATTATCGTGTGGGCAAAGCCCTGGTGTCAGAGTTTAACAGCAATATACACCACGAATCCCACAGTTCATACTGAACAACAGCAGGAGCAAAGCTCGTGCCATCGTCGGAGCCCTCACCGGGCACTACGCAACAGGCACGATAAAGCTCACTCTAGATCCCGGTTGCCGAGCGTGTGGAGAGGAGGAGGAAACCATGGAACATTTGTACTGTGTGACTGCGATGTCTTGGTGGGTAAAGGTATGTGACTCCTGAGAGATGGTTATTCATTACAGGTTTCTTACCCTGAACGCTATTGCCTCCCTCATTTTCCAAGTTTTTCAAGGATGAAGAAAATAATATGTAGGGTTCAATACAAAAGATACCATTGGGTCGAAGTGTTGCTGGCTTGCCATTTCCCATAATAAGATAAGAAGAAAAGAAGAATAAGGCAAGAGCTAAAACGATAATATTCTAGGAAGTTTATTTATATTATATTTATATATATATATATATATATATATAAAATTCCATTTAACAACAAGTATCTAGTTTTTATCATTTGTGCTGTACACATTTTGTCTGCCTCACACTTCAGAACTGTCTCTGTTGCGGGTTTGCTGGAAGAGATCTCTTTAGAGATAAGCTCGCCCTTTGTACATGTCTACTTTAATTGTTTTTTCTGTATTGTTATGTGTACAATAAAGTGTTAAATAAATAAAAATAAATAATAAAATTCGTCCTTTCTGTAAAATAAGGTTATCATTCCATAGCATTGGCTCAGATTGGACTCAAACAATCAATATACTTACAACGATGTATTACAACGATAATATAATCAACTAAATTTGTAAGCTCCTGCTATAGCTAGGTTTTTGAATTAATAATTGTAGCACACTTGCTTTAAAAAAACTCCCAACGCCATCTATTAAGATGAAAACAATACTACGATTAAATTTTTGAACACTTGATTTTTAATATTTATCGACCCGGTTGGTGTAATGGTTACCTCGCCGGACTGCGAAACCAGGGTCCTGGGTTCGAAACTCGGTTCGGTCATGGATGTTATAAATGTTTGTGCCGTTGTTGTATGGTTTCTATAATAAAAAGCCTATAGTGCTTGCTTGGAATCATAACAATGTTCCTGTAAGCGTTATTTATTTATTTAATTATTTTTCTAATTCAGCCGGTAAGTAACTATACAATCAAATCTGTAAGACCGAATATCTGAGATGTCTTGAGCGTGAATTGAGTATGGTACTTGCTTCAAAAAAACACACAACGCCATCTATTAAGATGAAAACAATACTACGATAAAATTATGAACACTAACTTTAGAAAAGGTTAAAAGAAAGAGGATTTTTAGTATTTGCCGACCCGGTTGGTGTAATGGTTACCACGCCAGACTGCCAAACCAGAGTCCTGGGTTCGAGTCCCGGTTCGGTCTTGGATGTTATATGTTTATGCCGTTGTTGTATGGTTTCCACAATAAAAAGCCTATAATGCTTGCTTGGGATACTTAAAATAATGTTTGTGCCTGTGAGCGTTATTTATTTATTTGTTTAATTATTATTCTCGCGTTCTCCGCTGGAGAATACGCGTGCCCAGCTTGGCTGGTGGATACCGGCACTAAACAAAACGTGTCGGATTATAACTGGTTGCTTGAAACCGACTCCAGTACAGTTGCTTTACCCACTGGCTGGCATAGCGCCCCCAGATGTAAGTAGGGCTGTGGCAGGTTCCTCAGAGAGAGCCCAAATGGTGGACGACACACGACATCCCATGCATGGCTTTATTCCTGCGCCGCAAAGGCTGCCAAGCCGACGCAGCTTTATGAAGTGTGTCGACCCCCTGAATACTGGCCCAGCGCAAGCAAGGTGTACTCTATGGCGACAAAAAGTGTCCCTCCCAACTCCATTTGTGTCGCCGTCTGAGAGCCTCACGCCTAGACATGACTTGCCTTGGGCGACCTGGAAGTCTTTAAACCGACTTCGAACCCAGGTCGGTCGCAGTAAGGACAACATGGTCAGGTGGGGATACTCGGATGAAAATGTGACTTGCTTGTGTGGAACTCCACAAACGATGGCCCATCTCACATCGTGCCCTGCGTGCCCTAACATCTGCACGCAGGAGGAGCTCATGACTGCTAGCGACGGTGCAGTATCGGTTGCCCGATTCTGGCAAGCTACTATTTAGCGACTTTGTTCAGAATTTGAAGTCGACACGATAAGAAGAAGATTATTTTTCCAATTCGCCCAGTACCTATACAATCAAATCTGTAAAACCGAATTTCCGAGACGTGTTGATGATAGAACCACAAACATAATATTAATATTAGTGAAATACCTGGTAGGATGGTAGGATTAAAATTAGAAAAAAGCGAAAATAAAACATCCTGCGCTAATATTAGATCTGATATGATCTCAGGATATTATTATGATTGAAGGTCAGGCCCTTAACATATCAAGCCTAACTGCTTCTGTCTAATCCGGTGAAAAATGGATATAGTCGTTGAATGTATTTTAAAAAAAAATAAAAAAAAACATTCTCGACCAAGAATCGAACCTCCACCTCATGCACGAAAATCTAACCATATACCAAATATACTACACAGCTGTTGTCAAAACTGTTGAAAAAAGTAAATACTATTTTTATCACTGCAATCTACACAAATGCATCTGTCAGCGTCAAATTGGCGCTAGTGAGCATAGCATAAAATATTGTAATTTATCCCACAGGAACCCATTGCTAGGATAAAAAGTATCCTATATCTTAATCCAGAACACATTCTGTGTTCTGGATTAAGATATAGGATACTTTCTGCGTGCCAAATTTCATCAAAATCCGTTCAGCCGTTTATGCGTGATTGCGCCACAAACATACAACATTACAACTTTACAAACATCGTCACAAACTTTCACGTTTATAATGTTAGTGAGATTTTTAGTTCTTCTTCGTGATGGCATTTTTCATTATTGAAAACAATCAAGTGTACTGGCAGATACAAAATTATTTGTTAAGTATGATTATCACTGAACGGAACGCGTCGGGGCGCATTATATATATATTACTTTATTTTTTATATATTTAACTTAATATGCTGACACTTTTTTAAGAGGATGATCAGACCATCAAACAGCTTTCTCTAGGGACTGTCATCGATATCGCGAAAAAAAATCTTATGCCCCATACATTTTTGTAGAGTAGGATTGCAATTTTGTATGGAACAGTTGATTTTTTTTCGTGATTTTGACTTTGGTCCCATACAGAAAGTTGTTCAGTATGATGGTCTGATCATACCCTTAAAAAACTGTCTGCATATAAGAAGGACCATAATTATACATCTTGCAATCCGGTCAGATGCGCGCGAAATCGGTGACGGCCGCATTCCACTGCAACGTCGCCTGGTCAGCACTCGCTGTCAATTTGCGTGCATTTGAAACAACGGCTGAGGCGCACGTATGCGCCTGGATTCCAGAATAGTTTCGTCCGGAAGGACGCAGTCGGCTATTGCCGAATGTTACATTAATTTATGTAAAGCTCATATCAAGCGACAGTCCGTAGGGCTGTGGCAGGTTCCTCAGAGAGAGCCCAAATGGTAGAACTAAACATTTAAAAGGAAATCACAGATATTGGTTTCTAGATTGTTTTAAAACCATTCATTTTTTACTTTAATTACTAAATGTTCAAACTATGCTTCGTTTTGTATGGAGCGCCGTAGAGAAATGCGCAAAATGCACGGCGGCACATCGCATCGGCGGCATAAAAAACCGACCCTTATTAATTTGTTAGAGTTGTTCGTTTGTATTTTAGTAATAATTTACGGTATTTCAAAATAGTTCCTTACCTGTCTTATAATTGCTTTAAAATATTAGCTATTATCTTGTCTTGCGGAACTGTGTGATTACACCGTAAATAAAAACATTCCGAATTAAAAATCGAGTTTTAGACACCTTTGGGCTGCTGATTTGAAATCATGATTATATGCTTTTTGTTTGAAATTGGCGTGCAGTTTTTTTTTAAATAATTACTCTTGCTTTGTTTGCACTGTAATTCTACAAAATGTCGAGAAATTTGTAATTCGAATCTTGTTTTCTTGTGGCCAGTACTAAGGTTTTTTTTGTTATGCAAAGGTTTTCTCCATGGAGTTTGAAAGATTTTATAGCCAAAAAGAAAAACAATGTTATACCGGTGCAGTCATCAGCACTGGACAATGATAAAATTTATAATTATTGGTATTTATTTTGTAATTTATTGTTATTTTCGTTATTTATAAATCAAACAGTCTTCAGAATTATCTTACTTTATTACAAGTCTTTTAATTTTAATTAGTGTTACTTAGTTGAAATTGAAACGGTACCGTACATTGGTTGCACTTGCGGTTATATGTTTATATCTTCGGCTCCCGTCAACGTAGCGAGATAAATTATATACCAGATTTTAAGTCAGATCATAAGCTATCAAACAAAAAAAGTTTCATCAAAATCGGTTCAGTAGTTCTTGCGTGATACTCGTTCAAACAAACAAACAAACAAACAAATAAACAAACAAACAAACACACAAACAAACAGACAGACAAAAAATCCAAAAATTGGTGAAATGGAATCAGGGACACCTAAAAACCATATCGTAACTTTTTTTTTGTTAATATCTTCAATGTACAGACAAACGTTCTGCTACAGTTTTATAATAGTTTAGATTAGATAGATGAGGAAACCTGTTATTGGTCTTGTTTTAAGTTGAATATTACTATGTTATTAATTTGTTAGAGTTGTTCGTTTGTATTTTAGTAATAATTTACGGTATTTCAAAATAGTTCCTTACCTGTCTTATAATTGCTTTAAAATATTAGCTATTATCTTGTCTTGCGGAACTGTGTGATAACACCGTAAATAAAAACATTCCGAATTAAAAATCGAGTTTTAGACACCTTTGGGCTGCTGATTTGAAATCATGATTATATGCTCTTTGTTTGAAATTGGCGTGCAGTTTTTTTTTAAATAATTACTCTTGCTTTGTTTGCACTGTAATTCTACAAAATGTCGAGAAATTTGTAATTCGAATCTTGTTTTCTTGTGGCCAGTACTAAGGTTTTTTTTGTTATGCAAAGGTTTTCTCCATGGAGTTTGAAAGATTTTATAGCCAAAAAGAAAAACAATGTTATACCGGTGCAGTCATCAGCACTGGACAATGATAAAATTTATAATTATTGGTATTTATTTTGTAATTTATTGTTATTTTCGTTATTTATAAATCAAACAGTCTTCAGAATTATCTTACTTTATTACAAGTCTTTTAATTTTAATTAGTGTTACTTAGTTGAAATTGAAACGGTACCGTACATTGGTTGCACTTGCGGTTATATGTTTATATCTTCGGCTCCCGTCAACGTAGCGAGATAAATTATATACCAGATTTTAAGTCAGATTATAAGCTACCAAACAAAAAAAGTTTCATCAAAATCGGTTCAGTAGTTCTTGCGTGATACTCGTTCAAACAAACAAACAAACAAACAAATAAACAAACAAACAAACACACAAACAAACAGACAGACAAAAAATACAAAAATTGGTGAAATGGAATCAGGGACACCTAAAAACCATATCGTAACTTTTTTTTTGTTAATATCTTCAATGTACAGACAAACGTTCTGCTACAGTTTTATAATAGTTTAGATTAGATAGATTTGGCACGCACATAGAATAGATTCTGGATTAACACATAAGATACTTTTTAAAGGTCAACGCAGATGAAGTCACGGGCAACAGCTAGGTATATTACGACCAGGAAAATAATTACGCTCGTCAATCTTCGTTTGCGCAGAGCAGAGCAAAATCGGGTATTCTCTATCTCTTTCCAACTCGAATAGCAGACTATGGATGCTTTGGCACCGAAAAGGGCGCGAAAGCAATAAGCCAATAGCGTCAAGGTGTCACATCCTGATTGGTCAATATAATTTCGCGCGCTTTTAAAATTTGTCTACTGCGCAGGTACATCGGTGAGACTTATAAACCTGGTACTACTGTTGTAGCTAATACATCCTACAAAGGGATTCTGGCATAACGCAGTGTCATCACGGTGAACCTATCCAGTCGATGGTACACCTGCTAGAATGTCGTTTGTGCCCGAACACCTGCAGATAAGAGAACCTCAATAAAGCTGCACTGGACGCTGTCAGGCTCGCCGAACATCATCATCAGCCTATAAACGTCCCACTGCAGGGCACAGACCTACCCTCAGGGAGGGTGTATGGGCATTAGTCCACAACACGTGCCCAATGCCGATTGGTAGACTTCACATACAGAATTTCTTCAGCGTATGCAGGTTTCCTCGCGATGTTTTCCTTCACCGTTTGAGAGCAGTCGGTATGGCACATGGCATGTTGTCCGATTCGAACCCGGACCCCCATAATTGGGTGTGCATACCTCTTCGCAACGCGCCACCGATGCTCTAGAATCTCTTGCCGAATATCTAGCCAAAAAAATATGATGTCCTCCACGACGACGTAGGTATCCATCGACGGCGACCCTTATTAGTTACTGGTGTGAGCTCAGATGCGACTGGAGAATCCGAGTTTTAGAACGCAACCGTAGGACAATTGATAAGAATAGAAGAAGAATACATATTAGTGTATATGCCGCTCATTTGATGGCCTCGAACACAAAACCAAAGGTGACAAAGGCGTGGAATGGCACGGTAATGACGTAAAGCCGTCACAATGGCATCGCATTCACGGGCGAGACCACCGGAGGGCTGAGACTAACGGAAGGCCGAGTTTATAGGCCACGGCACGGTTGTGGTAGTATTCATTATGATGTACCACGACGACAGACGAGCCTGTGAGTTTGAATATGTGAATACACAAATAAATCTATTTATCCATACTTATAAAAGAGTTCCGTGACTGACAGGCAAATCACAGCCTAAACCGCTGAAGATAGAAACATGAAATTTGGAATATATATTTAACAGAGGATGTAGGGGTGCCCTAAGATAGGATTTTTCGAAAATCGACCCCTAATGGGGTAATCCGCGGGTCAAAAGCTTGTTAAACATAATAATAAATATTGTAGAAATATAGTAACAAATATATTTTGGAACTAATTATCCAAAAATAAAAAGTGGTTTCCTTTATATAGACGATGATGGAGTCATATTAACAAAAAGTTTTATGTATAGAATAATCTTTCTCTCAAGAATGAGGTAAACAGAATTCATTTCATTTTTATCTTTATCTCTTTAACAAAATAAAGATGATCTTAATCTTTAGGAATGCACACAAAAAAAATACCTATTAAGTTCGTCCGAAAATTAACTCTTAAGGTGGTTTCAGTCCATACAAAAGTTTGACGCACAAAACGCTTAGACGGAATTAATAAAAGTAATATTTTATATATGGAAAAATAGTTTAAAAAAACTAGTTGCCGCGTCACAAATAACATTTGCAATTTACAATATAATTACGAAGATTATAATTATAAAGCTTTTAAAATTTTGTATGAAAAATTTCAATGCTTTATATCTTCGTATGTTATTTGTATAAAATTGACCCCTCTGCAACCACCTTAATTTGTTTCCTATCACGCAAATTGAATGTGAGTGAGTGTACAATACGACACTGGTTCACGTGAATCCATAGTAATCTTAATCTATACTAATTTGAGCGCGGTTTGTATTACAGATTAAATAAGCGTTACAATGTTACCGGTAAGGTTTTTATTTGATAAAGTCCACCGCCTATAGGCATGGCGTCATAAGTCATAACGTACGGAAAAATAATGAATCATTATTTTTCATGTAAGGCTTGAAGCCTTGCCTATGGATGGTGAACTTATGTCCCATACTCAAGGAAAGTATATAAACCCGACGTAAAAAATATGTTAATTAAAACTGAAAAGAAAAAAACAAAACCAATAGCCTAGAATTCTGCGACTAGCTAAATTAATAGTTTCAGACTAAAAAATAATTTTTTAATTTGACACTTTTTAGTTTCATTTTTTTTTCTTTAGTGACACTCGCAAAATTGAGACTTATCGATTGACATAAGAATCATCAAAATAGGCCCATGCTTTTGGTGCCACAACACAAAGGAACAAACATACATACACAGGCTGATAAACACATTACCCTGCTTTGCGTCGCGCAGTCGGGTAAAAATACAAATTTTTAAGCTATCCTAAAGCTCTGACCTGGCTATCCGGGAACTATTGCTCAGCCTGCCTTCCGAAGCACGGCGACATTTAAGATGAAATACCACTCAAACGGTCACCCATTCAAAGACTGACCGCGCAGGGCGTTGCGTAACTTCGGTGATTGTTCCACTACAACAAAGAGGAAGAGGAGAGAAGACGTTAAAAAACTAAAGTTAATTGAAATTGAAGGCGAAGGTAGGTCTCAATATCAAAGAAAACTTAAACCACAATACACTGTTCAAGCAATACCGATGTGTAGGGCTGGGTGAGCCCACACTGATCTGGCGCGTGGATGGTCCGTCGACAAACCGGTGCAGGACCCTTCACAAATATGCGTTGGTATAATATAGTAATGAGTAGGTATTTTAGGTTAGCTGGTTGTGCTGGATGAAGAGAAACGCCGAATTTACGCAAACACTGTTTATTGGCACACTTTAGCCACTCACTGTACAATCTATCTATCTATCTAATCTAAACTATTATGAAACTGTAACAGGAAGTTTGTCTGTACATTGAAGATATTAACAAAAAAAAAGTTACGATATGGTTTTTAGGTGTCCCTGATTCCATTTCACCAATTTTTGGATTTTTTGTCTGTCTGTTTGTTTGTGTGTTTGTTTGTTTGTTTGTTTGTTTGTTTGTTTGTTTGAACGAGTATCACGCAAAAACTACTGAACCGATTTTGATGAAACTTTTTTTGTTTGATAGCTTATGATCTGACTTAAAATCTGGTATATAATTTGTGCGGACAAAGTCGCGGGTTAACGCTCGTCTTATATTAAACTGGTATTTAAGTTGCACTTTAATAAAGGTTTAAATCTTTTACGTGTCGCACACACCGCGACTGGAGCCAAAGAGAAAGAGGAAGTGACGGGGTTGCCGTAGACAAACATTTTGTCTTTTTTATATGTTGCCAACAACCGATAATACATTTATTAGGTATATTTAAGATAGTAGTGCTGATTTCAAAAGTCACGTCTCGCACATCTCTCAATGTCGTGACTTTTGAAAACGTAATTTATTTAACTTGATGCCCGATGCTTCGCGTGGATTGTGATTTATAAAAGATGTAACAAAAGACCACAGTAATATTCAATGGGGTGCTTTAGGTCATGAAACAGAACTACTTTCACTATGAAAACAACTTAGAAACAATACAAATCTTAAGTCAGTTGTCCCATACATGTCAGTATAATTATTTGGTATTGCAGTTTTGTAGGAAACAGCAGATTTTTTTTTCTTGATGTTAGCTCCATAGTGACAGTTGTGTAGTTTGATGGTATAAATCACCCCTTTAAATATTACTAAGATGTTGTTACACCTCGTATAACTCTCCAATAAAAAATAAAAAGAGTCCTTCTCTTTTTATTTTTTAAAACGGTTTGGATACAAAGTTCGTTTATCACACGAAGTAGGTAAAAGTATATCTAATATTTCGAATAAGTCATGTAAATTGACATTTAGGGAATATTGTAGTCTTGACCATGTAGATGTGTAGATTTAAGAGATAGTTGGCAAAAAGTTATAATAAAAGCGCTAAGGTGATCTCTCCGAGTGACCACTCAAACACACACAAAAAAAAGGTACCTACAAAATATACAGGGTGAAATTGATATCATTATCATACTTTTAAACTAAGAGTCTACCCATCAAACTGAATAACTTTCACTATGGGAACAAAACGATCAGAGTAAAAAAATCTGCTATTGCATACATTTGAGTCGAGTAGGCATTGCAGTTTAGTATGGAACGGAAGATTTTTTTTGCTTCCATAGTAAAAGTTGTTCAGTTTGACGGGCAGACTTTTAGTTTAAAAGGATGCTAATGATATTAATTTCACCCTATACAGTGTCACAAAAGTAAAAAAAAATTTTTAAAACTTTTAAGGGTGTTGTTTAGACCATCAAACTGAACAACTTTCACTAGGCGACCAACATCGAAATTGCAAAAAAAAACCTGCTGTCCCATACATTTAGCTCGAGTAGATTTGTAGTGTAGTATGGAACATCAGATTTTTTTTTGCGGTTTTGATATTGGTCCCATAGTGAAAGTTGTACAGTTTGATGGTCTAAACCACCTTGTATAGGAAGCGCCCTTATCAAATACAGACAGACAGTCTGATTCCAACTTCAACTCATCCATAGTACCGGTACTGTTTAACTAGTTTATTGTTCGTCAGTCTACAGTCTTGCTACTTACAAAGTCTTGCGTCGGTGTACGAGTATCGGAAAAACTTTGACAGCATGAGTCTTGATTTACGTCGATACTTCCAAGAGCTTTGAGCTTGGTTGATCTGTAAACTAGTACTATGAGAATGAACCTAATTTCTATGGAAACAAAACACATAATAGTAAAGTTATAAACTTTGATAAGCCTATAGTACTTAATTTGAATCATTAAAATTTATATACAGGGTGTCCCGTAAACAGAAGTCGTAGGAGTATCTGTGCTAAAACTGTCAATATCTCGAAAACTAAGACACTTTTACTAAAGTCAAATTTTGATATTCTGCTTAGTCATGACCTAACTTGCATCCGCCCCGGGTTGACGTCGGTTGACGGGACACCCTGAATATGTAACTGTTATTTATTTTATATGTCAAGATTGACACTCGAAGCTACGAACGCATAAAAAAAATAGCAGTGAACTCTAGTTGATAAACCATGTCTGTATATACAGAGATAAGTTGTATGGCGCCTCTTGCACACCAACCTAAGATAGTTGGCCACTTTTGACTTATGCGGTAGAAGCGTTAGGCTCCATCTAGACATATACCCTATCCAAGGTTATAAACCATGTTTCTGACCGAAAAAGTGCGTAAAATTTTGGCGGTCAAGAAGTGAATATAATAAAAAAAAATACGGTTATGTGGTTTTGTTTCTGCCATGGTGTTCCGGTTTTGAATATGAATGTCGTAAGACAACTTTTACAACAAACTTGCAAAAAAACAATCTGCTGTTTCATACATTTGAGTCGGAGTAGGCATTGCAGTTTAATATAGAACATCTGATTCGTTTTTGCGATTTCTGGTTTGCTCTAATAGTAAAAGTGGTTTAGCTTGATCGTCTGAACCACCCCTGATTTGGAAAGTGTTTAAAAAATCATTTAGAATTAGAAGCTGCGTCTCCCTTATTCAAACACCTATTATGTGCAACAAATGCTATTGACATATAAATAGAACGAGACACGACAAAGTAAACATTTTGCAACAAAATATATTTTTAACCAAGTTTTCAACGTACTTCCTTCACTTTCGAGTTTTATGATCTTTGCTCGACAATCGTACTAACAAAGAGAACTCAATCTCAAAGTCTTGACTCCAGAAAGATTCAATGGAAAAGTTGTTACTTCTGGTGTCTGAGCAACTGAAGTTTAACTTTTAGAGAAATTTTGCTGAAATATTTCAATGACAATATTATAAAATCTATGCACCGTAATCAAAAAGAATAGAGAATAAAGCATATGCTCACGACTATATTCCCTGAAGGGATAGTCAGAGATATTCTGAAAACTCAGAACATCCACGTTTCACTAGTAGTAGCGAAACTCTGTCCAGTGTGACGGGGAGTGAGCCCGTCGCCCCTTGTAATGGACAGTAGGTACAACACTGAGACCAGCGCTGGTCGTTTCTGTTCGCTCCAAGCTCACCCATATTTTACGCATAACTCCGAACTTACGGTATTTTCTTTTCATCCTCGGGAATGCAGGTTTCCTGTGTGTGTTTGATGTTTTCCTTCACCGCCGAGCCAGTAAATGATAAATACAACCGTACATAAATTCCGAAGAACTTTGTGGTACAGGCCAAGAATCGAACCGCGGCCTCAGGATTGAGGCGCTAGCTTTCTTCCGTAGGGGCTATCAGCTCTTGTAGTGTTACAAATCGTACATAAATTCCGAAAAACTCATTGGTACGAGTTGGCCTGGACGGGGATCGAACTATGGCCTCCAGGTTACTCGCCACTGGACCACCACGGCTTCGAGGATAGAATTTCGTGTAAAGTGTTGATGCGGCTACCATTTAGTCCAGAAAAACACTGCACAAGCCATTAACGCTTAGTCACTATGACCGTCAGGTGAAGTAATGGGCTGATTTATTCTAGCCGCAACCATATTTAACGACTCGCTTGGTGTAATGGTTACCACGCCGGACTGCCGATCCGGGGTCCTGGGTTCGAATCCCGGTTCGGTCATGTATTATTCGTGCCGTTGTTGTATGGTTTCCATAATAAAAAAGCCTATAGTGCTTACTTGGGATCATTACAATATATGTGCTTGTGAGCGTTATTTATTTATTATTATTATTTATATCTGTGTTCATTCGTTCGGCTCGGGGAGGCTATCTTCATGCACCATATATACCAGAAAGCCTTTAAAATGTAGAACACATAGAACCCTTTTCATTAAGAAACATAATCCTGGATCGGCGGCTCCTCAAAGAATTTCAAAGGAGCAACTTTACTGTTTGCAACAAAAAAGAGCTTGTTTGTAAAATTCTTTCGTGTCCGCTGAAGCCTTAACGTAAATATTTTCTTCGTAACGCCTTATTAATTTCGAGAGAGAGGGAGTGAATATTTTGTATTAATTTCGAATAACAAAAAAAAGGGTTATTTCAATTATAAAAAGTTCAATTTAATAATAACAACCGTAGTCTTTTACATGTAGCATGTTTTATCTCTTACCGTTGTCTTGTATAATGAAATGACATCAGTTTATGAGGCGACTAAAGAATAAGATTTTTTATGCAGTGTGTTTGTTGGCTAATTTATTATTTTATTTATTTACTAGCGTTAACCCGCGACTTCGTCAGCACAAATTATATATCAGATTATAAGTCAGATTATAAGCTATCAAACAAAAAAAATTTCATCAAAATCGGTTCAGTAGTTTTTGCGTGGTGCTCGTTCAAACAAACAAACAAACAGACCGCGACAGCTGTTGTCCCGCTGGGTAGCGGGGTCTGCTTTCTTAATCTGTTTCTTCCACTTCGCTCTATCTTGAACATCGTCGATGGAGAGCTCGCAGCTGTCCATTTCCTTCTTTACAACATCAGACCATCTGAGTTTTGGCCTGCCGACGCCACGTTGACCTGGTAGGGTGAGGTCCATTGCTTTGTTGCCTATATAGTCAGGTGGTCTTCTTTTTACATGACCAAAACATCTAAGTCGATTTTCTTGGATTTTGTCAGCTACGTCGCGGACTCCGAGACTACCTCGCACGAACTCGTTGCGTATTCTGTCGTATCTCGTAACCCCGCACATCCAGCGTAACATCTTCATCTCAGCGACTTGAATGGTTTGGACTTGCCTTTTCGAAGTTGCCCATGTCTCACTACCATAGGTAAGTAAAGGTCTTATTATACTTTTATACACAAGGCCTTTCATTCTAATGGGCATCTTTCTATCACAGGTTACACCAGTAAGTTCCCGCCATTTGAGCCAGGCTGTTGTAATACGGTGCTGAATGTTATTTTCCAACGATCCGGAGCTATGTCATAGATTTATTTATTCCGGGTAAAATAGCTTTCTCAGTTGTTTTTCTATACAAAAATAAAAACCGCCTTCAAAAAAACTAAAAAGTAAAAAAATAATATTGCAGCCTATGACTATTTCGTTCGTATCATAAGAACATTAATTTGTATTATCGAAGTCGCTGTCAAGCCGGTACGATTCGCGACAGGGTTTGCATTAGTTTTTTGGCTTGGCTTGACACCGACTTCTATAAAACAAATTAATGTTCTTATGATGCGAACGAAAAAGTCATCGGCTGCAATATTATTTTTTTACTTTTTAGTTTTTTTGAAGGCGGTTTTTATTTTTTGTTAAAATTTTGTTTATTTCACAATCTTCAGTGGTGAATTCATTAGTTCAATTTAATAGTAGTGCTTTAAATTAACAAACGCACTAGCTGGCACTACGATTTTCAAAGGTTCCCCTCGATTTCTCTGGGATGCCATCATCAGATCCTGGTTTCCTTATCATGGTACCACCCTTGGAATAACGGCACGTGTAAAGCAATGCGTAGGTAAGGAACGTCTAAGATGTTCATACGAAAAAAAAAAACCAACATAATTTTACCAAGACAAGATGTGGGCCAACTGAGATTACGCGACACTCCGTTTAGATGAGGTATATCTAATATTACCACTATAATTAATTATGAAAAGCAAATCGAAATCTGTTCCATAACTATACGCCAACTACAGGGTGAGATTGATATCATTAGCATCCTTTTAAACTAAGAGTCTACCCATCAAACTGAACAACTTTTACTATTGGAGCAAACCGATAGGGCAAAAAAAAATCTGATGTTCCATACTAAACTACAGCGCCGTCCCGTGCCGACTCTACTCAAATGTATGCAACAGCAATTTTTTTTTGTGCTCCTCTTGGTTTGCTCCCATAGTAAAATTTGTTCAGTTTGATGGGTAGACTCTTAGTTTAAAAGGATGCTAATGATATCAACTTTACCTTGTATACGCTAACCTGCATGCTTCAATTTCGAGGCATGTATTTGTACCTACTGTCCATTTACAAGTGGCGACGGGCTCACTCCCCGTCACACTGGACAGAGTTTCGGTACTATAGTGAAACGTGGATATTCTGAGGTTTCAGAATATCTCTGACTACCCCCTCGGGGATTATAGTCGTGAGCATATGCTTACGCTAACATTTTTTTGGGGGCCTTTTTCCGATAGCTGGAGAAATAATCTTCATTAAACCGCATTGAATTAAATTTGTTTAATTAATTTAGGTACGTATAATAAAATGCCATGGATTTGACCGAATGACCTGATTCATTCATACAATAATGTTGTCCGTCGATCCTTCTGTCACATGCGACATACCACAGAGAATAAATCGCATGACGTCACTCAGGAGACAGTGACGTATGTCTTACAATATGGGGGTTGTTTTCTTTAAGGGTGACATAGGGTTAACATTATATATAGGGTTCTCTCGTAGAGATTATCAATTGTGATGCATACAATATATTATGGTAAGCACTAGTCTTGTTTGTTTGAATGGGACAGAAAAAAGTTATTTCAACGGTGAACGTCAAAAACATTTATTTAATGTGCAGTGCACACTGCACACTGCCCGCTTCACTTTTTATGCAGATACGCCATGGGTTTTCTGGAAAAAATCTCTTTAGAGATAAGCTCGCCCCTTTGTAATTGTCTATTATGCTGTTTTGTGTGTGTTTACACTAAAGTGTTAAAATAAAATAAACGAGCGTTAACCCGCGACTTTGTCCGCACAAATTATATACCAGATTTTAAGTCAGATCATAAGCTATCAAACAAAAAAAGTTTCATCAAAATCGGTTCAGTAGTTCTTGCGTGATACTCGTTCAAACAAACAAACAAACAAAAATTGGTGAAATGGAATCAGGGACACCTAAAAAACATATCGTAACTTTTTTTTGTTAATATCTTCTATGTACAGACAAACTTCCTGTTACAGTTTTATAATAGTTTAGATAAGAACATCGTGTGAATCTTGTTTACTTAACAACAACAAAAAACAGTAAGATATGTGATTTTTCCATGACAGGTCAGCAATCTAAAAAGTGTTATATCCACAGAACCTTATAGAAATGCAAAGTAGCGCATTTGTTTCGGAGCAGGCTGTCGCCACTTGCCTTCCCACTCAAGCTGCTACAATTACTCATGCCCTCTCGCTCGCACCACGCCACGCGCTTTATGGTGTTATGCAAATCCAGACACGTATCCAGGGGGGGGATTATCCCCTTCCCCCCCCCCCCCCCCCGAAATCCGAATATTTGTATGGAAAAGTGATTACAATACTTACTTTTTCATTGTACCCTGAATAAAATAATGGCCCAATGATCCCAAGCAAGCACTATAATAGGATGTTTATTATAGAAACCATACAACAACGGCACAAACATATAGGGTCCTTCTTAATATGCTGACACTTTTTAACAGGGATGATCAGACCGTCAAACTGAACAACTTTCCTATGGCACCGACATTAAAATCGCGAAAAAAAAAATCGGGCCTTCCATACAAAACTCTAAACCTAGTCGAGCCAAGTGTATGCGCCAGCTGATTTTTTGGTCTCATAGCGAAAGTTGTTCAGTTTGATGGTCTGATTATCCCATTAAAAAGTGTCAGCATATTAAAAAGGACCCTGTAAAACGAAAACGACCATGACCGAAACGGGATTCGAACCCAGGACCCTGGTATGACAGTCCGGCGTGGTAACCATTACACCAACCGGGTCGTCAAAAGGTAAGAACTAAGCTACTTAAATTAAATCAATAATTTCTTCTAAGTCGATTCGTATAAGGTCTAACAAAACTAACTGAAACTATTTTAGGGGTATGATCCAACCATCAAACTGAACAACTTTCTCTATAGGACCAATAGCGAAAAAAAATCTGCTGTCCCATATATTTGAGTCGAATTATGTTTGCAGTTTTGTATGGGACAGCAGATTTTTTTTTTCGCGATTTCGATATTGGTCCAATTAACAGGACACTGCAAGTTAAACAAACACCTACACAGAATGGGGCTTGTAGATTCACCCACTTGCAGATTCTGCTGTGAAGCAGAGGAAACGCCCATACACCTCCTCTGCGAATGCGAAGTGCTCATTCACAGCAGGAGTCGCCATCTAGGTGGATACATAATAACACCTACTGACATTAGGGACCTTCCCTCCAAAAGCATAACACGGTTCATGAAGTCCGTGGGCCTAGGAAATGACCTTTAGGTCTAGGGTGACAGCTACAATAGATCTATCTAGATCGCAGTAGCTATTTGGTCATTGACCAAGCCCTTATAACCAAATAATTGGTCCAATAGAGAAAGTTGTTCAGTTTGATAGTCTGATCATCCCCTTTAAATAGCTAATTTTGTTAGACCTTATAATATACTCTTTTTTTAACAACAAGTATTAAAGTCAAAGTAACCAATGATTATGGATGTGCATCCATAAGCAGGGTCTATACCGACGGAAGATAACTCGTATCCCGACCTGGAGATAAATATTAGATGCTTACTGTAGATAGGTACCTATAGGTATGGCTATGTAGTCTCCCGCCGGCTTTCCTGCCGGTAATCTCATGGAGTTTGCATCGGTGCTCCAGTTTCGTAAGAGTGATCCGATAGATTGAAGTGGGATGTATGATTGATTGAAATTCGTTTTAGTTCTTTTCGAAGATTCTCTCAGTAATTGAAATGAGAGTGATTGAATTATACTCGTAATTGGATACCTATAATTATTACGTACCCATATACACATATTAACGAAATGAACGCATCCTGATACGATCTTAATATTTCCTTCTTGCCTCTTCAATACTTGTAAGCGAAACCGGTATCGATTATACCGGTAATTTTAGGTTACAACCTTTATTTTTTTACAGGTATTTTTAGAGGTAACCTTAATATAATTCTACTAACGGTCCGCGTACACAGAGATATGTTTAAATAAAAATTATTTCTTCATAAATATAGTAAGTATTCAATGTTTAAGTAAGTATCTCGTTAGTCGTTACTAAATACAAATTAAACCAATTATAATAACAAACTCAAACGTGAACATAAACTTAAACCATTCTATGCTTTTGGGTTCAATAAAATGTAAATAATCATCTCCTTTATTATCTCGACCTGTCCAATGCTGTTGCAACACTGAAAATAGTGCGCGCGTCGCTCGTCGGGTGCTCCAAAAACGACGTTGTTCAATCAATCTTGTACTTTTGATTAGTAGAAATTAAAGTACATTTTTCAGTGTTATTAAAAAACTCGCGCGCTTTTTGCCGCTCCGTCTACACCAACCCTTACCCGCTTTCTATTGAAGGTCATATTTAGGTTACCGGTATTAAAATCGGTTATTACCTGGATAAAGGTAACATTTAAATAAAGGTAACCGAAAATTGTCGGTCCCTGCTTGTAAGTCACTTCATAATTATACGCTCCAAGGTATCTGATACATTCAGCTTTGAACCTTTATTTAAGAACATTTTATTTAACTGTTAACTTACACTATTACAACGAAATATAACACTATTATGAAACTGTAACAAAAAGAAAGTTACGATATTATGGTGTTTAGGTGTCCCTGATTCTTGATAACTAATGATTTTAATTTTTTTTGTCTGTTTGTTTGTATGAGCATCACACAAAAACCACGGGATCAATTTTATTAACCTTTTTTTGCTTTACATCTTATGATGCTGATATATATTCGTTGTTACGTCTACGATATCGAGAATTAGTCGGATGAAGTCGTGGGCAAGAGCTAGTGTCTATATATATCATCGTAAAGATACTAAAATACTAATACAAAATTGTTTATTCGTGAACACAGGAAACTTTGAACCTTAGGGATCCTTGAATAAATGTTTTAATTAAGAACTAGTGCAGGATCAATTAATTTACTGAATTGACTCATTGAATCATATCAGCAAACTATTTTCCACCTCTATAGTTCAGAAACTTACAAAGAGCACTTTGATCCGATCGGTCGGTTTCAATAGAAAGAAGTTCTACAACATTATTCCATTAAACTTTATGTTTTCTGTTAACTTCATTAAACGAACTAAAGTTATTAATAAATCTTTTGAAACAGAACAATGTAGTTACAAAGTTAGGGACACTTTAGTTCTGTTGCAGGAAAGTTTTTGAATTAGTTAAGATAGGAGGATAATAAGCAGTTAACAAGTGCCATTGCTTTTTATGGGGATATAATTTGGAGCGCGCTACATACAAATGAAGTCTGGTTATATTTTCCAACCAATTAATGTCAATGACATTTTTCAGAAACAATCTAGAAACTAATCTCTATGCTTGTACCTATGTTGTCAGATTTTTGTTCTTCTTCTTATCGTAAGAGCACTGGTGTCAGAGTTTTTTCAGGCCGCCTTACGGCCTCTGACGTGGTTTTTATGTAACGACTACTACCCACCAGTGATAGTAACGGCTTAACGTGCCATCCGAAGCATGGAATCATTTCACATTTCAGACCATTCAGACGAGCGATTCAGCCTGCAATGTCCTAACCCACTGATTATACAAGATTGAGATTTTTGTTAAAATTATACAAGTTGTTACAAAAATACAAATAAGCATTTAAGGGGGTGGTTTAGACCATCAAACTGAACAACTTTCAGTATAGGACCAATATCGAAACAGCGAAAAAAATCGGATGTTCCATACTAAACTACAAATCTACTCGAGCTAAATGTTAACACCCCTTAAAAGTTTAAAATGTTTACTTTTACTTTTGTAACATCCTGTATATAGTTTCAATTCTAGGATTTGTATGGAAATCTTTGAGGCACTGTAACTTTAAAACTATACATTTTATCGAAAATCTGACAAACATTATAAGAGATTAATTTCTAGATTGTTTCTGCAAAACTTCACTGACTTTAATTGGTTAGTATTGAAAATATAACCAGACTTCGTTTGTATAGAGCGCGCTCCAAATTATATCCTCTTAAGGGGTATAGGTTCAGACGAATATTTTTTGTGATAAACGCGATTGCCCAGCCGTCCGAAAAGTGCGTGCGTGTGCCGTATTTTCGATTGAAACGAATTAAAAAAAGTATTTTTTATAGATTTTTTTATGATTTCACTAGATAAAATAATGGTGAATATGTGAGTATAAATACCAAAAATAGGAAACTATTTTAAGTTCTTCTAAAACGAGAAAATACGCCATCTTTGTGACGATTTTCTATCGAGTGAAGTAATTCCAATCAATTGATGATTTCACTAAATAAACTGTCCAAGAATACTGAGGTATGACTTTGGTTTCGGTGAATTGTATAAATCTAGTCGAAAAATGAAAATAAAAGATGCCCCCAAGGTGTTTTGTCTTACCATAGGGCCTTAAAAGATTTTTCGTTTTCAAAGACTTGCAAAACAAAAAAAATATGTAAATCAAATCAACAATTTTTATTTAAAATAATATCACATAGATAGCTTTTTGACGTCATTTTTTTGACTCTACCAACGCGTGCGAAGGTGTTCCGTTGAGAGAAAATGCGGCCAGAAACTCTACAACACACATTTTTTAAACAAAACAAAATATAAAAAGTACAATTAAAATACAATATTGCATTACATAGAGTAACATTGTCAAGACCAGACATTTTGGTCATTCAAATAGTCATCGAGTTTATAGTAGCCTTTTTTACAGAGGACTTGTATAACATGGGACTTAAACTTTTTGTCTGGCAAGTTTAGAATATCCTCTGGTATCTTATTAGGTATAATAGCGTATACAGTGCCCCATGAACGATGTGTTGACCTTATGAGTCGAAAATGTGGGAATACTAATTAATTTTTATTTCTTGTATTGTAATTATGAACGTCACTGTTTTTGGGAAAGAGATACAAATTTTTCCGAACGTATAAAATATTTTCGTAAATGTATTGACTGTAGAAAGTCAAGATACTGATATCTTTAAAAAGATCTCGTAGTGAATCTCGACAACGCAGATTATAAATGGCTCGAATTGCCCTCTTTTGAAGGATAAAGATCGCCTCAACATCTCAAGTAGCTGAAGTAAAGTCTTGCAGTAGCTAAATTAGCTGTCTAATTTTTGACCTGCATAAGCTACCGAGCTCAGCCTACCCGCTAGGGTTTCTATATGTAGATAAGAAAAACCTGTAGTTTGTAAAAATTCGTTTCATTATCTATTTAAAGTACCAGGGGAACATAGCTTTCAGACGTTACCCATCCAAGCTCTTATAATACTTGCTCTTCAATGCATAATAGGACCGCACACAAAGCTCGCTACACCGAACACAAAAAGCTTATAACTTCAAAAACAAAAGATACTAACTAGATTCCAGTCGAAATGGTAAAAACAAAGCATCTCGTGTCTGTGTCGCTTGGGCCAAAGCCAAATCTGAGGCAAATTGTATTACGTTACAGTTACACTGTTTTTTATTTGGGATGTTGTGGTGAATCTAGAACGAATTAACATTATGACAGTAAGGTCCCGCCACATACATCCGGAATAACCCTGATTCGGAATTCGATTCCGTATGGAGTGTTGCCGCTTTCAGAGACTTTTTCACTAGATCCAGTGATTTTTTGATGTCTTAGGTGGCATATTCTAAAGTAATTTTTGAGCGTAGGCGCTGATGGAACGATACCGTGTCGTGACGGTGCAGTTGCGACGTCGTTGCGGCATAGTTGCGAAATCGCCTACGCTCAAAAACCGCTTGTGTGATAATGGTTCATGCCATTTTGTATGCAGATTATGTCTAATGTGAAAACTATCGATAGTCTTTTGATATAGTTGCATTAATATTGGAATAAAATTTACAAACCATCATTGTAACATTCGTAACGTCATGACTTCATTACATGATAGTAATTATCATGTATAGAAATTGTTTGTTTTGTTTTAATAAATACCTAAAAATTCAATTATTGTCATTCATTTGGCGTTTCATACATTTTTATTTTAGGAATTTTTTCAACAGCACTCTTGTATTTTTTGCAACCATAGTTGACAACACTGAATCCTGAATCAGGATTCCGGATCGGAATTCCGTCTGTGTGTGGCGGACCTTACACTGTTTTTATTTGAGATTTGGTTAAAAGAAATCTAGAACGAATTAACATTATGAGCAGCATGTAGGTAACAATGTTATTGTTAGGTATAAGTATGAAAATCTTTCTATATTTTTAGGGTACATACATACATTTTGTACCCTTCTTGTTCGTGTATATTGTCTTATCTTTTACATATAGTATACAGGGAATTAGGATAAACAGTTGCATTACTTACAAATTTCCTATTATAGGTTTCTTTGGGAAAGTTGTTTAGTATCATGGGTACAATCACTCCTTAAAGTATTGCAATTGTTTAACTTAACACTCTGTATAAACGAACTATACTATAACCTACTATTATTAATAACTCCCATAGTAACAGTTGTTCAGGTTGATGGGTAGAGTATGTGGTTTAAAACGTTGCCTTTAGTTAGTTTACATACTGTATACTCACACCTGTCTCCGATTGGGGTAGGCAGAGACAATTGATTGCCATCACCTACGATTCTGATACACTTTTGCCTCTTCCACACTCTCCTTCCGATTCTCATCTGCCGGGCGTCCAGCAAAGTTCGAAATGCAACAAAACCGCGCGAAATCGGGTGATTGCTGATTGATAATTCGAAGTTTCACATCTGCCGGGCGTCACGCGACGCCCCATTTTTTTAACTGCCTTAATTAACCTCTGACCTGACTTAATAAATAATTAGTTAATACCGACATTTGATGAAATAATACGGGAAATATCATAAAAACGGTCACTCATCAGAAGAAGGTCATACTTTTTATGCAAAACTCAACATTTTTACTCGACTGCGCCAGAAGGAGGGTAATGTGTTTTAATAAACCTACCTCATAAGTTCATAACAAGCTCAGATTTATGGTTCTAGCTCGGCGCTGCCATCTGTCCCTCTAGTTGAAAGATATGTTTTATGTATGTAGCTTAGTGTGTTAGGTAGAGCGTGTTCCAATGGTTTGGAGACAAAATGGTAAACAATCCGAGAAAAACTCTTAAAATTTGCAAATTGATTGAGTAAAGAGAAGCATCCAGTGATGATAAGTGGCTAGCGTTTTGGTCACACAAACGCTTCAAAAGATGGCCATAATCACAACCTTAGGAAAAAAAAATTTAAAAATAACGCTGACAGGCACATACATTGTAATGATCCCACGTAAGCTCTAACAGGCTTTTTGTTGTGGAAACCATACAAAAACGACACAAATATTATAACATCCATGACCGAAACGGGATTCGAACACAGGACCTTGGTTTGGCAGTCCAGCGTGGTAACTATTAGACCAACTGGGTTGTCAAAAGGTAAGAACTAAGCAACTTAAAAATTAAAATATTAATGTCTGCTAATTGATATAATACTTTTTTTTAAAACTGTGTGAAAGCAAGTAAAAAGGGTCTATGCTGACGGTTTTTTTAAAGGGATATGCAGGTCATCAAACTGAACAACTTTTTCTACAGCACTAACATACAAATGGCGAAAAAAATCTGTTGTTTCATACAAAACTAAAAACATACTCGACTTGAATGTATGGGACAGCAGATTTTTTTCAATAGCATATCATTATAAAAATTAATATCACAATGAGTCGCACCTCGTACCAAATTTCCATGCAATTTTAACAGCAGGTACTTGTTTTAAATTATTAGTTTTTCTTTGAAACAAAAACTAAAAAAAATAAACTTTATTTGCAATTGCAGCTTTGACTATTTATTATAAGGACTAGCCTTGCGGTAGCATTTCCCCTCTGCCACAGTATAAGATCAATTTGATCATGTGCATTTCAATTTTATACCTTATCACTAAACGAGACAGCCTATAATTGCGAAACAATAATTTCGAACTTAGAACGTTTGGGTTTCACACAAGAGTACTTTTCATGATTTTTATCATTCAAAATTAGAATCTAATTTTGAATGATATGGGGAATAAAAGCCAAAGTTGCGGATTTCATGTTACCTCGCCCCGCAAAAAGTGCCAGAAATGTTGTTAGTAGAATAACACGCGTAACTAGTCCTCATCTAAGTAGTCAAAGTTTGCAACTAACGTTGACCTGCACTGTACTTCAGTATAATATAGCACTCGGTTCACGGCGCGGCGCGGCACGGGCTGGATTCAGATATGTGCCGGCCGGCTGTCAGCTTCAATATCACTGGATCACTTTGATATCAACATCGTAGGGACAAGAAGTACCTGTAGCCCAGTCATTTTACTGTTTGAGCCGGGTTTAATTAGTAATTAATTTTGTTTGGTATAGTATTTAAGAGCCAATTTGAGCCTAGAAATGTACCAACATTAAAAAAAAATTACGTCAGCAACAGACCCAAATTTAAAATTTAGCTTTTATCTCGTCCGAAAAAACCAAGATGTTATTTGTTTTTCACATTTTTAAGGTTTTGCCATTATACATACTTCAAACATGTTAAAAATTTTGTCTATTTAGAACGCTTTGAAAAATACATTAGTATTTTGTAATGATTACCTCATTTTTTAAATTTCAATACCAATTTTATTGCTCAAAAATAATTTATATTGTTAAATCTAAGTCAAATGAGTGCATTGGTATTAATATTATTAATTTAAAAGCCTTCTGGGACATACAATTTTGATTTCTATGTTGCGTAGCGAATTTTTTTTAATATGTTTTCTGATAGTTTTTTTGTCATTAAATGGTGCCGGTTACAGTTTAAAAGTCCCATTGATAATTACTCCCCACCCCTCCTAAACTCCGTAAAATGACTGGGCTACTGGTATTATTGCAACTGGATGAACTATTTCATACTACAGGGTGTAAAACTTAAAATGCGTTATAGTAGTACCAGGTTTAGAAGTTTTACGGATGTACACACGGCGACACATCAAGCTATACAAAACCAACATAAGCTGGCCGCGCCACCTTATACGTTACTCGACCTACGCCCGGCCAGCTTATGGTGTATGGCTTGATGTGTCGCCGTGCGTACATACATGCGCCTACCTCAGGAAAAGCGAAAACAAATCTGCTGTCCCATACAAAACTGCTCTACTTACCCGACTAAAATGTATGGCACAGCAGATTTTTTTATCTGACTTATACAAGATTTATTTCTTAAAAAATAATGCATAAAAAATTAATAATAAATAAAATATTTATTAGACTCAAATAAACGACTACAATATGCCTTATAATTATCAAGTATATACAGACAATATATAAGGTCTAACAAAATTAGGTGAAACTATTTAAGGGGATGATCAGACCATCAAACTGAACAACTTTCTCAATGGGACCAATATTGAAATCGCGAAAAAAAAATCTGCTGTCCCATGCATTTAGGTCGAGTAGGTTTGTATGGAACAGTTGATTTTTTTTCGTGATTTCGATATTGGTCTTATAGAGAAAGTAGTTCAGTTTGATGGTCTGATCATCCCCTTAAAATAGTTTCACCTAATTTTGTTAGACCTTATATAGGTAGGTTTATTCTGAGGTAGGCTCCAGAGTGAAAGTTATTCAGTTTGATGGTCTGAGTTCACAGTTTCAGTATTTGCTAGGCTGTCACTTATACCCTAGAAAAAGACAATGGTAACCTAAATATATTGTTTATTTTATTTATTTATTTCCTTTTTGGAGAACTTACAGCTAAATAACAGTTTGATTTCCATAAAGACAAATTTATGATCATCTGACAACAAGTTCCCATGTATGGAAATGTATGGAGACAACTGAATTTTTTTCACGTTTCTTTGTGCACTATTCTATTTTAGGTTTTCTTGATTAAAAAATCTTAAACTTTGTAAAGAGGGTGTCGTCACTGGTACAGGCTTCTTATAGAATAAGAGATAAGTGTACTTTTTGCAACCATCAACAGCAAGGCTGATTCAGTGTTTATGGAGTGTAGAGCATCTCTGTGATGGGGATGAATTAGGTCTGCCTGTATAACTTCAGTCGGTTTAGGAGTTACAGACGTTTAAAGGTCAGTAAAAAATTAACGATCAGCTGCAAGGCTGATCGTATGATATTATTGTAGTGTGCACTGTAGCTTTGTAAAAAGTACAAAAACTGACATGAACTGCCAGTCGGTTTAGGAGATAAAGCCGTTCAAAGGTCCGACCTTTGAACAGCTGTATCTCCTAAACCTAATGATGAACCATGTCAGTTTTAAAAGTGTTCACATAGCTACAGTGCATACTGTAATAATATGATACGATCAGCCTTACAGCTGATCGTTATTTTATTAAGGACCTTTAAATATCAGCAACTTCTAAACCGACTGGAGTTATGCAGGCAGACCCGGTTCATCCCCATCGCACAGATGCTCTACACCTTATAAACACTGAATCAGCCTTGCAGCAGATGGTTGCAAAAAGTACACTTATCTCTTAGTCTATTAATAAATCAGTTCACGAGACTGAATCAAGTAGTGTGAGTGAGACATAACGCTAGGAGCAGAGCAGTTCGTTAACTTTGTAACATTTCTTGACCTGTTTCACTCAACCCAGCTGCTTCGCTGGTAGGGTTGTAACACAAGTAGATTCTTTATTTCGGATACGTGTTGGATGTTGTTTTTTTGACATTATTCAATTTTGTTAAGTCATGGCCTTTCAGCCTAATTCCCAGGCTACCTGTCTGCAACAGCAGTGCGACGTTTCCAAGCACGTATCCAGACTTTTAGTTCTGGGACACAAACTAAGTCTTATGCTTTTGTGAAAACCCCATCTAAATTAGTTCCGAAGATTTTAAGTGATGTGTGTACAAACAAAAACACAAATAGATAAATGGACAAAAATACTAAAAAATGTTCTCGATGCGTGCCATAACGTATCCTAAACGCCCCATTTTTTTTCTTCAAATATCTTCAATATAACACGACAGGGCAAATTTATAATTTGATTAGGTATATTGACCCACATAAATTAATCCAATATCCAACAGTTTTGTTATGCGAAACATATATTTTATAAACACTTTGATAAATACCAAATTAATTCACCACCTTATTAAATAGTTTTCTTAAGGTGGTTGCAGAGAGGTCAATTTTATACAAAACTTTGACGCACAATACGCGTAGACCGTATTAATATAAGAAACTTGTTATTTATGGAAAAATAGTTTAGAAAATCTAGTTGCCGCATCACAAATAACATTTGCAATTTATAAAATAATTACGAAGATATACGAGCTTTGAAATTTTTCATACAAAGTTTTAAAAGCTTTATATCTTCGTAATTATATAATAAATTGCAAAGGTTATTTGTGACGCGGCAACTAGATTTTCTAAACTATATTTTCATATATACCTAAGGTCTAACAAAATTAGCTGAAACTATTTTAAGGGTATGATCAGACCATCAAACTGAACAACTTTCTCTATGGGACCAATATCGAAATCGCGAAAAAAAATCTGCCGTCCCATACATTTAGGTCAAGCAGGTTTGTATGGAACTGCTGATTTTTATTCGCGATTTCGATATTGGTCTCATAGAGAAAGTTGTTCAGTTTGATGGTCTGAGCATACCCTTAAAATAGTTTCACCTAATTTTGTTAGACCTTATATAAAATATTACTTTTATTAATTCCGTCTACGCGTATTGTGCGTCAAACGTTTGTATGGATTGAAACCACCTTAACTAAGATCGGACGTAGCCATAATGTATCCGTAATTATGAGGCGAATTCGGATCTATCCTAGTTTCTACATCAGAACAACCAACTGCATCGCAGTGTGCAGCTAAGGGACCTCTCTTTCCTCACTTGACACGAGTGTCACTCGATAATGTGACAGTCGATGTAGAGAGAAACTTGTCTACTGGTATGTGCTTTGTGGATTATTTGATGTCTATTTTAGAAAAACCTAGAATGGACCATCCCAATTCTTCTCGTGGGTGTCGTACAAGGCGACTAAGGATTAAATGTTTCTTATGCAGTGTTTATGTAGGCAGAAGGCCTGCCACCTGTCACCACTTGACACTTCATTCCATCCTGAAACTTAAATTGCTTAAATGTGAGCATTACATTTTAATAATATAGTAGGTTAAGTAAATATTAATTGAATTACCAATATAATGTAAGTTATTAATTGTACAGTCAGAGCATTACTACAACTTCATTCTTAAATAGATAGTTGGTAGTTGCAGCGATGTTTCTGACCACCACGAAAGGGACAAGGGTCGTGAGTTTATGTATGTATATATTTGGAAAAAAGATCAATCGCGTTGTAGGTCTGTTATTGGGTGGTCGCGTGTCAGTTGCCATCTTCTTGGCCTACAACGAACCCATTGTATGGTGGCTCACTAGACAAGGTAGGTCAAGATTGTTTTTTTTTCTTCAAGAAATAACAATTGAAGTGACTAAGTATTTATAACCGTCAAGCCAAGCACTTTTGTTATCTAAACTAATTTTATACTTTGTGTTTTTTTTTTCATTATTTCTCATCCAATCCAATTTAATGATACATACCCTTTGAAAATTTCATTTGGCTACTTATTATGGTCCAGAATTCAAAAGATACCTACAGCCTAAATAAGGACCGTACGCACTGGGACGGACTGACTGACGGACTGATGGCCAAACGGCCGACAACGTAGTCTTAATAATAGGTTCCTGTTTCCGGTATCCTAAAAATGCCAAATATCAAACCTATTTTATTATTATTTTACTAAAGGAAAAGGGGGAATGCAACCTACCTACCTACCTACCTAGGTTGCATGTTTACCAGAGACGGTAAGTGTCAGAGTGATATTGAGAGAAGAGTGAAAGCAGGAAATAGGGTAAATGGAGCTCTGAATTCCTTTGTGAAAAGCCAACACGTGTCCAAAAAGGCACGGATGGCAGTTCATAATGGAGTGTTAGTCCCGACATTGATGTATGGAAGTGAATCTTGGGTATGGCAGAAGACGCATGAAAGTAGGATTAACGCAGTAGAAATGCGCTCACTGAGAAGTATGTGTGGTGTGACTGTGATGGACAAATTGAAAAATAGTTTTATTAGAGAACGTTGTGGTTTGAAAGAGGATGTAGTGACAAAAATAGAGAAAGGTATGTTGAGATGGTTTGGTCATGTGGAAAGAATGGATGAGAGCAGATTGACGAGGGCAATCTATAAGGCAAGCGTAAGTGGAAATGTTGGAAGGGGACGGCCTAGACGTACATACACGAACCAAATTGGCGACGTGCTTAAAAAGGGCCAGGTCAGATCTACCCGTAACCGACGAGCATGCATGAAAGGACTTATGAATGTGGAGGAAGCTAGAGAGGTATGTCAGGATCGTAGCAGGTGGCGTTCCGTTGTCTCTGCCTACCCCAGTGGGAGACAGGCGTGAGAATATGTATGTATGTAAAAGGGGGAAAATATACGACATCCTCCCTTATTCAGTTTAGCGTAAGAACTCACCTGATAGTAATTTCAAATATCGCCTCTCGTATCCCAACTATATCAAACAAATTCAAATCATCTTCCATCTTTGTCTAGTGCATAACGTTGGCTTCAGTTTGACTGAGATAGGAAGGGCCAATCGGCTTTCTAAAGAAAGTATTTTTAGGAACAAGGATTTGTGAGTTGAGTGATATTTGCTTCTATTCCTATGTTTATAAGGTTGTTATTGTAAGTATAACACAATACTTACAATCGTTACCTTTCTTATGGTGACTAGAGGTTTCGCTGCAACTGCCAAATATCATTGAGATTCGATCAGATTAGATAAGATTTCTTTCTTTCTTTCTTTTTTTTTTGCATGGTAAAGAAAGAGGAATTCACCTTTAAGGCTTTAGAAACGTCAAAAAAAGTTCAATAAGTACGAAAATAGTTGAAATTGAGCTTATAGTCAGACAGACAGAATGAAAAAAACTTTATTTGATAACGGAACACCAAAAATGACCTTGCTTATCTATTATAAAATTATGGTTAGTGAAATTCTAAACTAAAGTGACATGGGCGGGGAACATTGCTAGCAGTTTCGATGGCTGATGGGGCCGAAGAGTTATTAAGTGGTGACCGTGTACCGGAAAGCGCAGCGTGGGTAGGAGTAGGTCCACCACAAGGTGGACCGGCGACCTGGTGAAAGCGGCGGGAACCCGTTGGATGAGGGCAGCGCAGGACCGGTTGTTGTGGCGATCTTTGTAGGCTTATGTCCAACAGTGGACGTCCATCGGCTGATGAGGATAATAGCCAACCAACTTTGTAACCACCAAAAAGAGGAATATGGTGTTATACATATATCAATTGATTCATCTATGTAAAACGATGACGAAGTAATTTAAGATCAACTTATAAACCACTTCTCAACCCTTCCCTTCCCCTTTGATGTTCACAAAGTTAAGAACCACTTTACCATTAAGTTTTGACAATTAAGTTTCAAGCAGTTAACTTAAGTGTTCCTTTAGAATTGTATTATAACTTTATAACACTACGGAAACGTAAGTTCATTATTAAAAACTTTGTCTATACATATAGTACCGTGGCTGAATAAAAAAGCGCAGTCTAAAAACTCCAACTGAAAATGGAATAACCTAACCACATATTCTGCAGACTTTGACTATTTATTATAAGGACTAGCCGTGCGGTAGCATTTCCCCTCTGCCACGGTAGAAGATCAATTAATCATGTGCATTTACATTCAATTTTATACCTTATCACTAAACGTGACAGCCTATAATTGCGAAACAATAATTTCGAACTTAGAACGTTTGGGGTTCTTCTCTTATCTTGTTGTGGGGGCTGGCAAGCCAGCAACACTTCGACCCAATGGGATCTTTTGTGTTAACCCCAATACTTTTTGTTGTCTTCACCCTTCAAATACATGGTCAATGAAGGAGGCAACACAATTGAGGGGAAGAAACCTAAGATCTCCCGGTTTCGGATATCCATCTCCGAGGAGGCACATGCGTTTTACCGAAACTAGAACGTTTGGGGTTCAAACGAAACTACTTTTCATGATTTTTAACGTTCAAAATTAGAATCTAAGGTTATGAGAATAAAATCCAAAGTTGCGGATTTCATGTTACCTCACCTCCCGCAAAAAGTGGCAAAAATGTTTGTTAGTATTACACTCGTAACTGGTCCCTATATAAGTGGTCAAAGTCTGCAGACAATGTTGGGGTGTACCAAGGAAGTATTTCTAAAATCAACCCGTAAAAAGTATATTGTACAGAGTATGTAGGGGTGCACTAAGAGAGGATTTTTCAAAAATTAGCCCCTAAACTTCGATCAAAGGAAGCCTCTAAAGAAGTGCTGGCTGCGAGGTTTGTTGAAGTTTTCCGCATTTACACAAACTGATAAAAGAAAACAGAATATACCTACATTTAAATATTTTTTTCTTGTGTTGACATCTACTACCGAAGCGAAGGTTGGCTGTCATTAGGGCTATTCGGAGCCATTGCGGGTTCAAGTCCCGTCAGAGACAATTTTTTCGATCTTGATTCTTGCAGCAAATCTGCAACTAAGATTGTTTTTTACTATGAGACAACCATAACATGTACGCACGGCGACACATCAAGCTATACAAAACCAATATAAGCTGGTCGCGTGACGTTATACATTACTCGTACTACGTGCGGCCAGCTTATTTTGGTTTTGTATAGCTTGATGTGTCGCCGTGTGTACATGGTTTTATTCTGATACCAAGGTTAGAGTTCTCGTAAATACAGTGTGTAAAATTGAATGGGACACTTACTTAAAGGGGTGCTTCAGACCATCAAACTGAACAACTTTTACTATGAAACCAACACTGTAATCGCGAAAAAAAAATTCGCCGTCCCTTACAAAACTGGAAACATAACTCGACTGAAATGTATGGGACAGGACATTTATTTTCGCGATTTCGATATTGGTCCCGTAGAGAAAGTTGTTCAGTATGATGGTCTGAAGAACCACTTTAAGTAAGTGTCCCATTTCATTTTACCTCTGACCTCTGGATCTCAAGAATTAGATGCTAAGAATATCACCAGACTATCTGGAAGTCATTCAACCCTCAGTGTACCAAGTTATGTCCCCTCATTAATATTCAAGCGATGTATAATTATTCGATGACGCTCGATCGAGTCGCTTGATCGGATCCTATTATTCAACATTAGAGAAGTCTCATTTGCATCGAAGACGCTGGAAATGTTAGGGAGTTTGAGAAGATGTCAATTTGATTATTTAAAAGAATCAAAGTTTCCCGCATCGTCTGCATAATGATCCAGTAAACGGCAATTTAAAAAACAAAATTGTAACAGACCGGTAACATATTGTGGAGAATCTATGGACATTACTTCGTGATAGACCTCATTAGGGCTGTTATGTACGTTTTCGATTATACAGGATGTTAGGGTAAACAGTTGCATTTCTTTAAGGGGTGAACAGTACCCATGATATTGAACAACTTTCCTAACAACAAAACCTATATGAAATTCGCTAGAAAAAATAAATTGGACTTTTTATACTAAATGCAATCAGCTGATCGAACGTTTGTATGGAAAGTCGAAAAAAAATTTGCGAATTTCCTATAGGTATATTTCTTAGGGAAAGTTGTTCAGTATCATGGGAAGATACTATCACCCCTTAAAGTAATGCAACTGTTTACCCTAACACCCTGTACCTATCTATCTATCTATACTATTATAAAACTGTAACAGGAAGTGTGTCTGTACATTGAAGATATTAACAAAAAAAAAGTTACGATATGGTTTTTAGGTGTCCCTGATTCCATTTCACCAATTTTTGGATTTTTTGTCTGTCTGTTTGTTTGTGTGTTTGTTTGTTTGTTTATTTGTTTGTTTGTTTGTTTGTTTGAACGAGTATCACGCAAGAACTACTGAACCGATTTTGATGAAACTTTTTTTGTTTGATAGCTTATGATCTGACTTAAAATCTGGTATATAATTTATCTCGCTACGTTGACGGGAGCCGGAGATATAAACATATAACCGCAAGTGCAACCAATGTACGGTACCATTTCAATTTCAACCAAGTAACACTAATTAAAATTAAAAGACTTGTAATAAAGTAAGCTAATTCTGAAGACTGTTTGATTTATAAATAACGAAAATAACAATAAATTACAAAATAAATACCAATAATTATAAATTTTATCATTGTCCAGTGCTGATGAATGCACCGGTATAACATTGTTTTTCTTTTTGGCTATAAAATCTTTCAAACTCCATGGAGAAAACCTTTGCATAACAAAAAAAACCTTAGTACTGGCCACAAGAAAACAAGACTCGAATTACAAATTTCTTGACATTTTGTAGAATTACAGTGCAAACAAAGCAGGAGTAATTATTTAAAAAAAAACTGCACGCCAGTTTCAAACAAAGAGAATATAATCATGATTTCAAATCAGCAGCCGAAAGATGTCTAAAACTCGATTTTTAATTCGGAATGTTTTTATTTACGGTGTAATCACACAGTTACGCAAGACTGGATAATAGCTAATATTTTAAAGCAATTATAAGACAGGTAAGGAACTATTTTGAAATACCGTAAATTATTACTAAAATACAAACGAACAACTCTAACAAATTAATAAGGGTCGGTTTTTTATGCCGCCGATGCGATGTGCCGCCGTGCATTTTGCGCATTTTTCTACGGCGCTCCATACAAAACGAAGCTTAGTTTGAACATTTAGTAATTAAAGTAAAAAATTAATGGTTTTAAAACAATCTAGAAACCAATATCTGTGATTTCCTTTTAAATGTTTAGTTCTAAAGTTATCTTGACTCAAAGTTTGTAGTCCGTGCTGCGGTCCGTCCGTGTCTGAGGAACCTGCCACAGCCCTACGGACTGTCGCTTGATATGAGCTTTACATAAATTAATGTAACATTCGGCAATAGCCGACTGCGTCCTTCCGGACGAAATTATTCGCTGGAATCCAGGCGCATACGTGCGCCTCATCCGTTGTTTCAAATGCACGCAAATTGACAGCGAGTGCTGACCAGGCGACGTTGCAGTGGAATACGGCCGTCACCGATTTCGCGCGCATCTGACCGGATTGCAAGATGTATATGGTCCTTCTTATATGCAGATAGTTTTTTAAGGGTATGATCAGACCATCATACTGAACAACTTTCTGTATGGGACCAAAGTCAAAATCACGAAAAAAAATCAACTGTTCCATACAAAACTGCAATCCTACTCTACAAAAATGTATGGGGCAGAAGACTTTTTTTCGCGATATCGATGACAGTCCCATAGAGAAAGCTGTTTGATGGTTTGATCATCCTCTTAAAAAGTGTCAGCATATTAAGTTAAATATATAAAAAATAAAGTAATATATATATAATGCGCCCCGACGCGTTCCGTTCAGTGATAATCATACTTAAAAAATAATTTTGTATCTGCCAGTACATTTGATTGTTTTCAATAATGAAAAATGCCATCACGAAGAAGAACTAATAATCTCACTAACATTATAAACGTGAAAGTTTGTGACGATGTTTGTAAAGTTGTAATGTTGTATGTTTGTGGCGCAATCACGCATAAACGGCTGAATGGATTTTGATGAAATTTGGCACGCAGATAGAATGTGTTCTGGATTAAGATATAGGATAATTTTTATCCTAGCAATGGGTTCCTGTGGGATAAATTACAATATTTTATTCTATGCTCACTAGCGCCAATTTGACGCTGACAGATGCATTTGTGTAGAAAATTGTGATTTGTGAAGTGTGTTTTTTGCAGTGATAAAAATTGTATTTACTTTTTTCAACAGTTTTGACAACAGCTGTGTAGTATATTTGGTATATGGTTAGATTTTCGTGCATAAGGTGGAGGTTCGATTCTTGGTCGAGAATGTTTTTTTTTATTTTTTTTTAAATACATTCTCGACTATATCCATTTTTCACCGGATTAGACAGAAGCAGTTAGGCTTGATATGTTAAGGGCCTGACCTTCAATCATAATAATATCCTGAGATCATATCAGATCTAATATTAGCGCAGGATGTTTTATTTTGGCTTTTTTCTAATTTTAATCCTTCCATCCTACCAGGTATCTCACTAATATTAATATTATGTTTGTGGTTCTATCATCAACACGTCTCAGAAATTCGGTTTTACAGATTTGATTGTATAGGTACTGGGCGAATTGGAAAAATAATCTTCTTCTTATCCTGTCGACTTCACATTCTGAACAAAGTCGCTAAATAGTAGCTTGCCAGAATCGGGCAACCGATACTGCACCGTCGCTAGCAGTCATGAGCTCCTCCTGCGTTAGGGCATGCAGGGCACGATGTGAGATCGGCCATCGTTTGTGGAGTTCCACACAAGCAAGTCACATTTTGCGCATCCGAGTATCCCCACCTGACCATGTTGTCCTTACTGCGATCGACCTGGGTTCGAAGTCGGTTTAAAGACTTCCAGGTCGCCCAAGGCAAGTCATGTCTAGGCGTGAGGCTCTCAGACGGTGACACAAATGGAGTTGGGAGGGACATTTTTTGTCGCCATAGAGTACACCTTGCTTGCGCTGGGCCAGTATTCAGGGGGTCGACACACTTCATAAAGCTGCGTCGGCTTGGCAGCCTTTGCGGCGCAGGAATAAAGCCATGCATGGGATGTCGTGTGTCGTCCACCATTTGGGCTCTCTCTGAGGAACCTGCCACAGCCCTACTTACATCTGGGGGCGCTATGCCAGCCAGTGGGTAAAGCAACTGTACTGGAGTCGGTTTCAAGCAACCAGTTATAATCCGACACGTTTTGTTTAGTGCCGGTATCCACCAGCTTGGCGTGGGCCAGCGGAGAACGCGAGAAAAATAATTAAACAAATAAATAAATAACGCTCACAGGCACAAACATTATTTTAATTATCCCAAGCAAGCATTATAGGCTTTTTATTGTGAAAACCATACAACAACGGCATAAACATATAACATCCAAGACCGAACCGGGACTCGAACCACGGACTCTGGTTTGGCAGTCTGGCGTGGTAACCATTACGCCAACCGGGTCGGCAAATACTAAAAATCCTCTTTCTTTTAACCTTTTCTAAAGTTAGTGTTCATAATTTTATTGTAGTATTGTTTTCATCTTAATAGATGGCGTAGCGTGATTTTTTGAAGCAAGTACCATACTCAATTCACGCTCAAGACATCTCAGATATTCGGTCTTACAGATTTGATTGTATAGTTAATTAAATAAATAAATAACGCTTACAGGAACATTGTTATGATTCCAAGCAAGCACTATAGGCTTTTTATTATAGAAACCATACAACAACGGCACAAACATTTATAACATCCATGACCGAACCGGGTTTCGAACCCAGGACCCTGGTTTGGCAGTCCGGCGAGGTAACCATTACACCAACCGGGTCGTCAAATATTAGAAATCATGTGTTCAAACATTTAATCGTAGTATTGTTTTCATCTTAATAGATGGCGTTGGGAGTTTTTTTTAAGCAAGTGTGCTACTATTATTAATTCAAAAACCTAGCTATAGTAGGAGCTTACAAATTTACTTGATTATATTATCGTTGTAATACATCGTTGTAAGTATATTGATTGTTTGAGTCCAATCTGAGCCAATGCTACGGAATGATAACCCTATTTTACAGAAAGGACGAATTTTGTTGCAGTAATTCTTGCCAAGGGTTTGTTTTGTTTGATTTTCGGTCTCAATTATGATTTTTTGAGGGCTTGTGCAACTTAACTATAGAACATCAATCTACCATAACGAATAAAAAGGTACCTACGTATCTAAAAGGTCCTTATAATATAACACTACAGGTCGGTAATGTAGCTACTTACATAATTGAAAATCTTTTTTAGCAAATTGACCATTAGCTTCCTAGAATATTATCGTTTTAGCTCTTGCCTTCACCATTTTACAGTAGCCCGCGTGGTAGAGTATCCTCTAACGTTTATACGTGAGTGGAGGTCTGTGACCCGCAGTGGGTCGTAAGATGATTATTATGCTGCTCGACATAAATAAAAAACTAATAAACGACGAACAGTAGAAAAATTAAAGTGATGGATCCAGTGAATGACTTTTAAATCTGATACCTACAGAATTACTTGGGGTAATTTCTGATTTTGATTTAGCTTAAGTTCATGACTTTCTTATCTTATTATGGGAAATGGCAAGCCAGCAACACTTCGACCCAATGGTATCTTTTGTATTGAACCCTACATATTATTTCGTTCATCCTTGAAAAACTTGGAAAATGAGGGAGGCAATAGCGTTCAGGGTAAGAAACCTGTAATGAATAACCATCTCTCAGGAGTCACATACGTTTTCCCACCGAGACATCGCAGTCACACAGTACAAATGTTCCATGGTTTTCTCCTCCTCTCCACACGCTCGGCAACCGGGATCTAGAGTGAGCTTTATCGTGCCTGTTGCGTAGTGCCCGGTGAGGGCTCCGACGATGGCACGAGCGTTGCTCCTGCTGTTGTTCAGTATGAACTGTGGGATTCGTGGTGTTATATTGCTGTTATACTCTGACACCAGGGCTTTGCCCACACGATAATAAGAAGATTGCTGATGAATTTCCTGCAGTGTTGCAGACCCGAGAGGCCAGAGCATTCTAGCCTGTGTCTTTTATCAGCCCATTCCTTAATCGCCATTCTAATGTTACATGCCAGGATTCCTAGACTTGGTTCGGATCGTGACCTTCATGACCTTAGACGAGACATTAGACAAAATTACATGTCTACGCAGACGAAGTCGCGGGCAAAAGCTAGTACTATTATAAAACTGTAACAGGAAGTTTGTCTGTACATTGAAGATATTAACAAAAAAAAAGGTACGATATGGTTTTTAGGTGTCCCTGATTCCATTTCTCCAATTTTTGGATTTTTTGTGTGTCTGTTTGTTTGTGTGTTTGTTTGTTTGTTTGAACGAGTATCACGCAAAAACTACTGAACCGATTTTGATGAAACTTTTTTTGTTTGATAGCTTATGATCTGACTTAAAATCTGGTATATAATTTGTGCGGACGAAGTCGCGGGTTAACGCTCGTTGTTTATAAGATCGGTAACGTATTGTAACTGTACTAGGCAATTTTAAAGTAATATTTTATTCATGAAATCTTCTCATCCGTTTTCAGAAATCGATTAACTAAATATGAAGAAGTAGAATCGCTACGAACTGCCAAAAAGCACTATCTCGATTGGATACCGATTGAATCAGATTCTAAACTATTATAAAACTGTAGCAGGAAGTTTGTCTGTACATTGCAGATATTAACAAAAAAAAAGTTACGATATGGTCTTTAGGTATCCCTGATTCCATATCACCAATTTTTGGATTTTTTGTCAGTCTGTTTGTTTGCTTGTTTGTGTGTTTGTTTGTTTGAACGAGCATCACGCAAAAACTACTTAACCGATTTTGATGAAACTTTTTTTGTTTGATAGCTTATTATATGACTTAAAATCTGGTATATAATTTGTGCGGACAAAGTCGCGGGTTAACGCTCGTTATACAATAAGACTCCAGTTCGCGTGGATTTAGGAAACTTCAACAACCCGTTGCACCCTTTTAGGCTGCGTTTTCACCAGAGACGAGCGAGGTAGAGAGGCGGTGAGCGAGGAAAAAATCGACCAATGAGAGTTCTTCAATTTCCCAATGACGTGATCGAACGAGAGCGCTATTGGCGGATTGTTTCCTCGCTCACAGCCTCGCTACCTCGCACATCTCTGGTGGAAAAGCAGCATTTTTAAAAAAAGGGAGATTGTACAGGCGCAGTCCACAATGCGGATTGGTAGACTTCACATACGCATCGGAATTTATTCTTCAGCGCATGCAGGTTTCCTTACGAATCGATGTAGAATATGTATTCCAAATTTCATGATTATATTCTCAGCGGTTTAGGGCTATGCGTTGTCTAGTAAGGCACGGAAATGTTTTATAAGCAAAGATAGCGTCTCACCTGACCACAAGGTAGGTCCAGTGATGACGTCACGGCAGTAATCACATTATCCGACTCGCCGGCGGCGGGTAATTCGGTTTGGGGGCCTCATTACGAAGGTACCGCGTTGTGGCCTATTTGCGTTAATTATGTCGGTTTGTCCATTTTACACGTGAAAGTAATTATATAGGGTTTCTAGACCTTTAGATAATATCCTTTCTTAGAGCCACATCTAGGTGTTCTTTTGCAAGCACAAGTTTTTTATGCAACATTTCGAAAGGATCTCTTTTAGTATTGTGCTGAATCTCAAATCGATCTTAGGGGGTGGACAAAGAAAGAACCATCCAGCAAAGAACGCGTACCAACTGAGATGATGACGAAGCGCTCTTCGAAGCGTTTCATCACAATTACGTATAAACAAAAAAAATATTATTCCAATCGGTTCAGAAATGCAAAACTTATGTTGAAACATACACATACATTTATAATAAAGCACGCGGTGAATGGATAACCTCTATTTTAAAATCGATAAAAAGTGAGAATTATGTTATCATTTGTATGTCAATTAAATACATAATTCACGTTAAAATTAACATCATTATCTTCATCATCATCAGCTTATTATCGTCCACTGATATAGGCCTCTCCCAAGGCGAACCAAAAAATTCTATCATCAGCCTTCTTCACTCAATCGCTCCCCGCTACCTTTTTTCGGTCTTCTGGCAGCAGGGAGTCTCGCACTACGCCTGCCAGTTCGTGGTCTCCACTCTAGAACTCCTCATCAGTCGTCAGTTCTTCGGCAGATATGGCCAGCCCATTGCCATTTCAGCTTGCTAGTTTTCTGAGACTTAACATCAAAATACTCAATTGCTACTACAAAATTGACAAGAGTTGCCACATCACCTCACTCCACACTCACCCCTGTTCCAATTCTCCCTGGAGCAAGTGGGAGGCGGGAGCTAAGGACTTGTGTACACAGCACAGGGAAACTTGCAGAGTCGCGCATCCCACTTCGTTCTATTTACACTGAACATTTTGATTTAACTAGTACCTTCTTATTGTTTATTTTGACTTACGACTTTCAGTAAAGTAGGAAGTTAGTCTTTTTGATTCGGTAAGCCGTGTTCTGAAAGGAATACGTGGTGCAAAAATTAATTCAAAAACAAGAAGAAAGAAGGGACCGTGGGGACCCGATGCAAAACAGCTTATAAAAGAGATTTCAGCACGCCTTATAGAGACCACTGGTGATAAGAGGGCTGGCAGTTACCTTCGTCAGCGCATAAGCTTGGCGATACAGAGGGGGAATGCTGCCAGCGTTCTTGGAACCGTCCCCCAGGGAGAGGCTTTGGAGGAGGTTTATAGGTTGTAGGTCCCCCCTGACGAAGCTTGTTGCAGATATTCAGGATGTATTTATTGACGAAACGAGTTGTGGATCTGAGTGATGTACTTTCTTTGACGAAGCCTGTTGTGGATGTGAGTGATGTACATACCTATGACGAAGCCTGTTGTGAATATGAGTGATGTATTTTGTCTAACTACTATATCTAAATGAATGTATTATTTTCTTTAATGATAAATTTATAATTATACAACATGAAATTACCCAATTAAAAAAGATGAAAGAAGTGAAAACAATTCATTATTTCTGGTTTCCTTCTAAAATTAGGAATTAAACTTATATCAAGTATGTAAGGATCGTAGTAAGTTGTCTCTGCCTACCCCACTGGGAAAGAGGCGTGACGTTATAGATAGATAGATAGATAAACTTATATCATCATCACCATCGAAGTTAATTATATTTATTTGATTGATTGATTGATCAAAATCAAAATTATTGTTGTAAAATAAATATCAAAGAACTCGAAAAAAATCAGCTGCAATACCTCTCAAATGTATTGGAACAGCTTTATTTATTTCGCGATATCAGATTTGCTATAATGAGCGTTTTTCTTTTCTTTTTTTTATTTTAGTTCCTAAAAAACTCAACAGATGGCATGTTTATTGCTCCATAGAGACGTTCGTGAGATTCTGTCCAAATCATGTCAAGACTGTGCCTGCCATTTTTTTAAGGCCAAGGGATCGAGCCCATAAAACATTGTCAAAAGTAAAAAGTTTCAAATTGACGATCAAAATGATTCGCAAATAATGAAATATTCCATCAAAAGATACGTTGGCATCTTTTTGATCATCTTTTCCCTCTTTATTATTTAAAAGAAACCCTTTTTGAAATTTTTTCGCACAGACCGTAGCGCCATCTATCGATCCCCTATAAAACCAAAAGAAAAGCGCTTATTGGATATCGCTGTACTTTACTCATCTATCATAATCAATTGTTAGATTTCCTGTCACCAGCTCGCGCTCCTCTTAACAGCATGTGTCGTATGACTTTTGTGTGTTGAGTAACTCACAAAACCATACATTCCTTACAACAAAGACTTGTGAACTTGCCCTTTCTACAGCATTTAACACAAACACAAACTCAAGACCATAATCCCTATCCGTATGGTCAGAAGCTCTGCTACAACCTACAATTAACAAGAACCCATTACCCTAAGACCCCTGATATCCTTTGACTACTTATATGAGGACTAGTTACGAGTGTAATTCTACTAACAAACATTTCTGCCACTTTTTGCGGGGGGCGAGGTAACATGAAATCCGCAACTTTGGATTTTATTCCCATAACTTTAGAGTCTAATTTCGAATGTTAAAAATCATGAAAAGAAATCTCTTATGAAACCCAAACGTTTTAAGTTCAAAATTATTGTTTCGCAATTATAGGCTGTCTCGTTTAGTGATACGGTTTAAATTGAATGTAAATGCACATGATCAAATTGATCTTATACTGTGGCAGAGGGGAAATGCTACCGCAAGGGTAGTCCTTATAATAAGTAGTCAAAGCTGACATCAGAAGCAACACTGACCTGGGAACTAACTTGTGTTATTACTCTCATTAGCAATGCTAAACTGTTCACAAGTAATTGTTGCCTCCGATATGCATGCAGTGCTAGTACATACAGGATCTAAGGTTAATTACACAGTGTTCGTTGTGTTAAGAGGCTATGTGAAAAAATAGGATTCTTCAAAGCGTCATATATCATGAAGTACTAACAGTAGGAGTATGATTTGCGGATATGTGTAAATTGAACATATAATTAAAGTTTTGATTAGAGACAAAACACGAATAAGGCACATTTTCTTGATAGAAAAACAAGCCAAAGTAGCATCCGTCTTTATCGATAAACTCTTGGAAATGCTAAACGGTGAATAATAGAAACACGAGACTTGATTTAAAAAAAGAGTTTGATGTTTTACAAATTTTTATAAGAGTACAATTGAACTTACATAAATAGTAAAATCACAATTAAATAAAGTTAGTTTTACGCTTGCCACATCTCTTTTTCTCACATAAGCCCATTTCGCATCAATAATTTTTCGACATAGACCCTTAAGGATCATAATTATTATATTGGTGTTAATACTGTCTATTATATTTAAAAACATTAGGTAGGTAGCCCCCTTTTGTGTGAAAAAGTGGCAACGTGCAACGGATGCAATACATCTGCTTATGTTTACAATTTCACTTTTTACACCTGGGTAATCGAGCTTCGAACGGCGTCTTTTTTAACTGACTTCAAAAAAAGGAGGAGGTTCTCAATTCGACTGTTTTTTTTTTAAATGTTTGTTACCTCCGAACTTTCGACTGGGTGAACCGATTTTGATGATTCTTTTTTTATTTTTTGCTGTAGTGAAAAAGTTTAACATTGTTTAAATACATTTTGCTGAGTACCTACTCGAAACTGGCATTGTATGAAGAGATGTATCAATGTAAATAAAGTGAGAGAGGTATGTAAGAATCGTTACAAATCGCGCGCCTTGGTCTCTGCCTACCCCTCCAAGAAAGAGGCGTGAACGTTATAGATAGAGATACAAAAATAATATAATTTTTATGTTCACTGGAAATAACTGATTATCATTACTTTGTGATCACCTCTAGTACCTAATCATAAAGAAATTGCAATCTTCAAGTAAGTATTAGTTATTAAATACTTAAGGGGGTGCTTCAGACCATCAAACTGAACAACTTTCTCTATGGAACCAACATCGAAATCGCGAACGAAAACCGGTCTTTCATACAAAACTGCAGTACCGACTCGACACAACAGCAGATTTTTTTTCCGCAATTTCTAAGTTGGCTCTCTAGTGAAAGTTGTTCAGTTTGATGGTATGAAGCACTGCCTTCAGTATTACTAGGGCGTTTTGTTACATCCTGTATGTAGTTGTAGCAATGTTCCTGGTCACACTGGTCGCACTGCCTGCGGACCTGTTCCCAGCAATACAACTTGGGCCTCTTCAAGGCGAGAGTGAATAGGCATTTTTCTAGGTAAGCATGCTACATCTTCGGCCTCATCGTCACTTAACATCAAGTGAGATCGGGGTCAAATGTTTACCTATCAAACATAAAAAAAAAAAAAAGGATTACGGTCGTGAGCATCATGCACTCCAATTGACTCAATAATTACAATGAGGGATTTTCCAGATGAAAAAAAAAGTTAGTTCCTAATTTCTCAATAGATGGCGTTGACCAGAGAGGGGTCCAATAGGTATGAGCAAATATTTGAATTAATATTAATTATAAAAATACACAGTACAAGTTATTAACAATCTGGGTGTTATTGACGATCCGGTTGGTGTAATAATTACCACGCCAGACTGTCAAACCAGGGTCCAATTTTTCGTCTATAGCTTTGCTTTTCATTCACGGAATCTGACGTACGATTTAAATATTTCCAGTTTATTTTTATTGAAATTCTGTTTCTGTTAGGTTTTTCTGGTTTGTTATTTTTTCTCGTTTATTGTTCGTATATTCAAAACGGATACGTAGCCCATACAGCCACGTCTAATACTCGATTCGTTGTTGACGAACAATAACACTGAGATAGCTAAATAATAAACCAACAACAGTAAGAAAGGGTTTGTACTGTGTATTTTTACTATTAATATTAATTATATATCTTATATATCTTTGGTCCTTCCTATTGGACCCCTCTCTGGTCAACGCCATCTATCGAGAAATTAGGAACTAACTTTTTTACTTTTTTTGCTTTTGAAAAATCCCTCATTAACATGAATTTTAGATCGTGTAATTCGCAAAATAAATAATTAATGCTAACCATCTTATAATAAAGTTAGCACAATGTACCATCCCAAACGCAATATTTGGCAAAATGTCCGTTACCCAAAACAGTCCTAATCTTTTTGCTAACGATACCACGAAACCCTTTTACAAAATTAAATCGCAGTTATTAAGCCACAATCAGCAAACCCCGAACGGTCACAAAACCTTACAAGCAAGGAATATTTGCGAAATAGCTTACAAAGCGAGTTCTTACGAAAATTATAAAACGTACGCTATTTCTCTTCTGGAGGGCGATCGCGCTAATTTAAAACATCGAAATTCAATCCTAATCCAATTTCAGTTCTTATCACATTGCAATCCAATTACTATTCAACTGTGCTGAATTCCGCATCGCGCTACACTCTATGTGACAGCCTATAACGTCTGAGCGATTCATAGAGATGCCAACCAACGCGCTGAGTACGAAACCTAGTGTTGCATCACCACCAGTACCACGCGATAGAAAGTATTTTGTTAGCTTGAATGTGCTCATTATCCATTTCGGTATCAGAACATAACGTTCGAATAATCTTTAGTACTACGCAAGCATTGTAAACTATTTACACATAATATTTCGACCGGCTTTCAGCCTCATAATATATTGAATTCTTACTGTCATGTGTTCCGTTTTGGCGCATATTGCTGCGACACTACCACGCCCCCTTTTCACATCTCCCTTTAGTTTTTGTGATCTGTGGAGCGATCTGTCAAAACGGCTTTAATGGCTGTCAGATGAATAGCGCAATACCGAATGTGTTAAAAGTTGTGGTTCGAACGCGGTCTAATCATGGTTAAGTTGCGATTTATTTAGCGCGATTGCTCTCCAGAAATTCAACACTTACCAACTTCCACTGTGTATTATTGTTATAGAAAGAATCTTGTAGCGAAATAAAAAAGCTTTTACTATGGGGCCTACCCCGGGAAACGCGAAAGAGAATCAGCTGTCCCATACATTTAAGTCGGGTAGGTGCAGCAGTTTTGTTTTGGACAGCTGATTTTTTTTCGCATTTCCTGAGCTAGGCTCCATAGTGAAAGTTGTTCAGTTTGATGGTCTGAGTTCACCGTTTCAGTATATGCCAGGCTGTCACTTACACCCTGTATATCTAAAAACCAAATAAAAATAAAAAAGTTTTTTAATCAAATTAGCTGATCCGATAGAACGTTGTCCAGTCTTTTTCGAACTATTAGGAACATTAAAAAAAAATTAGCCGAATTTGTTCAGCCTGTCTCAAGTGATGCGCTCACCAACAAACAGCAATTTATTTTTTTATAGGTTCCTTCTTAATAATGCTGACGGTTCTTAAAGACATGATCAGACCATGAAACTGAATAACATTTTATATGGGACCAACATCGAAATCGCGAAAAAAATTCTGCTTTTCCATACAAAACTGCAATCCTACTCGACTCAAAAGTAAGGGACAGCTGCAATTTTTTTTATTTCGCTGTTTTAAAAAAAAAATTTCACTGTGGAACTGCATTATAAACGTGCGCGTAGTTGGTCGATCAAACAAAGACTGGCGCGTAATTGTTACTCTTTATACGTTTTGTTACTCTTTTGGTTCGGACACTTTTAAGCATGGACGCGACGTCCAGTAGTTGGTAAGTCAATGTTGGCCCCATAGATCAAGTTGTTCAGTTTCATGGTCTGATCATTTCCTTAAGAAACCGTTTGCATTATATTAAGAAGGACCCCATAATTATGTGTTCGCAAATTATAACACCTCTGCATTTTCATAACAAACTATTAACAAAACTTTACCCATTTTCAGGTAAGTCCCATACACCGGCTGCTGTGAAACCGTGAGTAACATCAAATATGTACCAGCACTTTCTTCTGACAACCTACTGAAGCATTCCACATGGACCTTACTACCACGTGTTAAGGTGCATTTTAGCTTTTATTGTGGAACGTATAACTTTGTTATTTGCCATGCAAAACAAGTTTACTGTAGCGTTCTACCTGGACTTTATTACTATGTGTTAAGGCCTGTTTTTCAGTGTTGTGATGTTAGTATAGGTTTGTTTTTAAGCTTCATTAGGTTAGGATGTTGGGCATAATATTTTGACCTAATTAGATAAAGTCGTGTAAAGGACAGTGTGGCGAGTTTAAAATTAGATTTTAAAACGGTTTTTGTGAAATACCTAATAAAGTACTAGATTAAAAACGTTTGGAGAAAATAGGAGACAGAAATAATACCATTGCTGAAGCGCTATTCAAAATCGGTATTGGAATAAAAAAATTCAAATATAAAATTCCACGAAGATTTCCAGCTTCCGTCATATCTGATGGTTTCAGAAAAAACGTGTGTGACAGACACCGAGTTGATTCCATATGCTATCCGTTTTGTAAATTTTGGTACGGAACACTAAAAACAGAATAAAAATTATAATTTTGAAGCTTTTTCAAAGATATGCAGTCTCATATTGCATTTTTACTTGACTGCAGAAAATATTACCCAAAAAATGCAAACTGAAATGTCAGAAGGTCAAAATTTATAGCGTTTACCAACGGCTGGGCCACACAGAACATAAAGCGGTCGGCCAGCCGTGGAGCACTTTCCTCGCATCGACCTACATTGTTCCCGAGTCTTTGTCAAACTCACTTTTAGGATAAAACCATAATAAATAAAATAAACAACGCTCACAAGGACATACATTGTAATGATCCCAAACGTATGCTGCTATAGGGTTTTTTACGGTACAAACATTATTATAAACATCCATGACCGAACCAGGATTATGTAGAAATTTAGGTTAGTCCTTAGCAGGCAGGGTTTATGAATAAAAAACCAAAATCGTGTGTTAATCCTTTGATTATTGCAGAAAGAAGAAAAAGCACCGATACAAAATATGACAGTTCCTGTCCTGATATCTACAAATGTTGCCAGTTCAAAGAACTGTTAAAATTAAATTTAATGTTTCCAACATATTCCCAACAGCGAGAAAACAACTTTAACTACATAACATAACTGAAAAATGGACTGTATTCTTTTTATAGGTATTGTAAATGAAATCTTCGTTTGTATTGAAAACATCAATAAGTTATGTATGAAATCAAAGAGGTTGTACAAGTACAATTATAACATTTAACACTAGGTAAACAATGAACTCAAATTATTTTAGAAATAAAACTATTGCAGTTTTACATTACTTTTTTTTTTTTACCTGTTAACGAACTGTTTACATAAAACAGCATTTATTATCTAATTTCTTATGATAATATACTAATTTAATAGGAACCATAGAATAGTTATTGTTTTTCTAGACTTAAGAGGCATACAAATAACTTACTACAATAGAATGAAGCCTGAGTGACAACATTAATTTATCTGAGTTTCTTATGGTAAGCAACAAAGAAACGAACATATTATGATTTTACTTAAACATAAAAAGGGCATAAAAAATACACTCAATCCAGTGGCATGATACATATTTTTGTAATAGAGGTTTTATGGCACCTCCCATTTGCCTTCTTTACCTCCAGAGCTCTGACTTTCCCGTCATTGCCAGGATACACTTTTGTGACTCTAGCCATAGGCCAGGTCATTGGGGGAGTGTCTAACTCCTTGAGAATAACCAAGCTACCTACTTGAACATTAGGAAGATTGTCCTTCCATTTAGGACGATTTTGCAGAATGTTTAGGTATTGCTTAGACCAATATCTCCAAAACTGTTGTTTTAATGCTGTACATTTAGCCCAGAACTTTAATTTATTTTCCGGAATCTCCTTGAGATCATGCTCAGGGTAACAGGTCAACGGTGCTCCTGTTAAGAAGTGACCCGGTGTCAAAAACGATAAATCATCCAGGTCTGAAGACATCGGTGTAAGCGGCCTGGAGTTCAATATGCCTTCTATTTGAACAAGAACAGTATACATTTGCTCGTATGTGAGAATGTGACTACCTAAAACTCTTTTTAGATGGTATTTGACGCTTTTGACTGCTGCCTCCCACAGTCCGCCAAAAACTGGGGAATAACTAGGAATAAAATGGAAGTTTATTCCTAGTTGTGAAGCTACATTTTGAACTTGAGTTTGATGGGTTTTTGAATTATACAACTTATAAAGTTCAGTTAATTGGGTGTTTGCCGCTTTGAAAGTGCCAGCGTTGTCGCAGTAGACTTCAGTAGGCACGTTTCGTCTTCCGATAAATCGCTTAAAGCTGGCTAAGAATGTGTCAGTAGTGAGATCAGACACTAATTCAATATGTATAGCCTTTGTAACAAAGCATACATATACTGCTATGTATCCTTTGGTTGTAATTACGCTTCGAACGCCGGATTGTTTAAGTAAAATCGGGCCCGCGAAGTCAATTCCTACTTTTTCAAAAACTCTTTTGGCATTCAATCTGTCGGCAGGCAAAGACCCCATTAACTGTTGTGCTGTTATTGCTTTAAATCTGAAACAAGTCACACATTTATATATGACCTTTTTTACGAACCTCAAACCATTTACAATCCAATATTGTTGATTTAAATTGCTTAAAACCAATTTTTGACCTGCATGCAGTAACTTTAAATGTTCGCTTATTACAAGAGAATGAGTAATTTGAGAATCTTTTGGCAAAATAATTTGATGCTTTTGTGAATAAGGTAAGGCTGCATTATGGAGTCTGCCACCTACTCTTAAGATACCATTAGCATCGATAAACGGATTGAGGCCTTTCAATGCGGACGAAGCTTGCTTGCCCGCTTTTAAGAAAATTATGTCTTTTTTGAAAAACTTATTTTGTTCATTTTTTAATATCAAATGCAATGCCGTTTGTGATTCTGCATGAGAAATAAAACTTTGTTTAATTTTCGGAGAATTGGGCCTTACATTGTGACAGAATCTTAGAACATATGAAAGAATTCTTTGCGCTTTATGTACACTGGAGTATTTGTACACAAAATCTAAAAATGACTCGCCCTTTGTCAGTGATGCTGCACAAACCACTTTTGGAGCCTTCATCTCAGGTAAGTCACTGGGTACTTCTTGATTACAATCTGGGAAATTGTAATCAGAGTTCAACATGCCTTGAGGCCCTTGCCACCATAAGTGATGTCCTTGCAATTCGGATGGATTTAAACCTCTACTTAAACAGTCTGCAGGGTTTTGATCTGTGTTAATGTAAGACCAATAAAAATGTTTTGTATAGTCCTTAATTAATTTTACTCTATTGGCAACGTATGCGTTTAACTTCGCGGGACCAGACTCCAACCATGCCAAAACCACCTGAGAATCTGTAAATAGATGCACACTCTGAACATCAATTTTTTGCTGAAGTGTTTTATGTGCTCTAGCAGCCAGTTTAGCCATTAACAAAGCTGAGTTTAGCTCTAAACGTGGAATCGTTAATTTACAGTCTTTGGGATTGATTCTAGATTTTGAACACAACAGCGCCATGTTAACATTACCTGTTTTGTCAGTTGTTCTCAAATAAATTGCACATCCATAGGCTGTGAGTGAGGCATCAGAGAACCCAACTAACTGCGTAGTATGTTGGTTATCAATACATGCATTTCTTTTTAATGAAATTGTTGGCATGTTGATTAAATTTTGATAGAAATCTTTCCACTCTTTTGCTAAAGAGGGTGGTGGGTTTGAGTCCCAGTCTACATTTGAGAGCCACAATTTTTGCATAATAGTTTTGGCCTGAACGAAAACCGGCCCAGCGAAGCCCAACGGATCGTAAAACTGGCTTATGAAACTTAAAATTTGCCTTTTGGTCTTTGGAATTTCTTTTTGAACAGGAGGCGACATCATGAAAGAATCTGTGTTAATATCAAATTTTAAACCAAGTGTTTTAATATCTTTTTGAAGCTCTAACTCGCCAAAACACTGCTGCTCTACAGGTATGTCTGATAAAATCAATTTATCATTAGATGACCATTTGTGTAAGCTGAAGCTTCCCCTAGCTAACAACTCTATCAACTGCTTTTTTGTATGAATTATTGTGTGCAAGCTGTCATCACTATGTAATATATCATCAACATACGTTGAATTTAAAATTACAGTTGATGCTAAGGGAAAATCCTCATTGTACCTAACTGCCAACTCTTTTAAGCATCTTGCGGAAAGAAATGATGAATTTTTGAGCCCGTATGTAACGGTATTTAATTGAACGCATTTAATCGGCTCTTTTGGATTGTCTCTCCACAAAATATTTTGCAGAGATCTTTGTGATTTATCAATCGAAATATTACGAAACATACGTCTAATATCACATATGAAGAAATATTTGTATATACGAAAAGATAACAATGTATCGAATAATTCTGGTTGAACTATGGGACCGTTTAACAGCAAATCATTTAATGATGTTTTATTGGCTGTTTTCATTGATCCATCGAAAACCACTCTCAGTTTGGTACTGATTGCATCTTCCCGAATTACAGGATGATGAGGGAGAAAATAAACCGCATCTTTGGACAGATCATATTCTGAAATGTCAATGTAACTCGCATGGCCTAAGGCTATGTATTCATGAATGAAACCCTGATATTGTTGAAACAACAACTGATCCTTTTCAAATCTCTTTTCAAGATTAATGAATCTTTTTAAAGCTAGTCCCAGTGAATTGCCCAATGTATTATTTATGTCGTAAATAGGTACCTTTAGTGGTAAAGATACTTCGAATTTATTATTTTTCAGTAATACTGTATCCTTGAAATATTGCTCACAATATTGTTGTTCAGACGTATATTCCATAAACAATTCGGGGACGGATTCAGACTGCCAAAAATTATTTATTGTGTTACCAACATTTGAGTTGCAATCTTGACAAAGCAAACTTACAGAAGTGTTTTGGCGAGAAAACCCTGTTATGTTCCCTGCCACGATGTATCCGAATTGCGTGTGGATCAGGCGGGGTTGTGCAGCATCACATCCTAGCGGTTGTTCAGGCTGGGGTAATATCGTCTGAAAAAGGATATCGGCACCAAGTAAAATATCTATTTCGCTCGATACATTGAATGTCTCATCGGCTAGCTTCACATTTTGAGGGATATTAAGATTTGAAATGGGAATCGTAACTTGAGGTAATTTTGTGGTTATTTTGTCTACCACAAGACAATTTACATTTACTTTGTAGGGGTAAATACGAGAAAAAATATCTATAGGCATAGAATATTTTATTTTTTTTTCTGTGTTTGCTATGCCAAGAACATCCGTGGATGTTGGCAATAGATTTGTACCCACCATTTTTGCAATTTTATTAGTAACTAGCTTTTGCCCGCGACTTCGTCTGCGTAGACATATAATTTTGTCTAATGTCTCGTCTAAGCTCATGAAGGTCATGGTCCGAACCAAGTCTAGGAATCCTGGCATGTACCATTAGAATGGCGATTAAGGAATGGGCTGATAAAAGACACAGGCTAGAATGCTCTGGCCTCTCGGGTCTGCAACACTGCAGGAAATTCATCAGCAATCTTCTTATTATCGTGTGGGCAAAGCCCTGGTGTCAGAGTATAACAGCAATATAACACCACGAATCCCACAGTTCATACTGAACAACAGCAGGAGCAACGCTCGTGCCATCGTCGGAGCCCTCACCGGGCACTACGCAACAGGCACGATAAAGCTCACTCTAGATCCCGGTTGCCGAGCGTGTGGAGAGGAGGAGAAAACCATGGAACATTTGTACTGTGTGACTGCGATGTCTCGGTGGGAAAACGTATGTGACTCCTGAGAGATGGTTATTCATTACAGGTTTCTTACCCTGAACGCTATTGCCTCCCTCATTTTCCAAGTTTTTCAAGGATGAATGAAATAATATGTAGGGTTCAATACAAAAGATACCATTGGGTCGAAGTGTTGCTGGCTTGCCATTTCCCATAATAAGATAAGAAAGTCATGAACTTAAGCTAAATTAAAATCAGAAATTACCCCAAGTAATTCTGTAGGTATCAGATTTAAAAGTCATTCACTGGATCCATCACTTTAATTTTTCTACTGTTCGTCGTTTATTAGTTTTTTATTTATGTCGAGCAGCATAATAATCATCTTACGACCCACTGCGGGTCACAGACCTCCACTCACGTATAAACGTTAGAGGATACTCTACCACGCGGGCTACTGTAAAATGGTGAAGGCAAGAGCTAAAACGATAATATTCTAGGAAGCTAATGGTCAATTTGCTAAAAAAGATTTTCAATTATGTAAGTAGCTACATTACCGACCTGTAGTGTTATATTATAAGGACCTTTTAGATACGTAGGTACCTTTTTATTCGTTGTGGTAGATTGATGTTCTATAGTTAAGTTGCACAAGCCCTCAAAAAATCATAATTGAGACCGAAAATCAAACAAAACAAACCCTTGGCAAGAATTACTGCAACAAAATTCGTCCTTTCTGTAAAATAGGGTTATCATTCCGTAGCATTGGCTCAGATTGGACTCAAACAATCAATATACTTACAACGATGTATTACAACGATAATATAATCAAGTAAATTTGTAAGCTCCTGCTATAGCTAGGTTTTTGAATTAATAATAGTAGCACACTTGCTTAAAAAAAACTCCCAACGCCATCTATTAAGATGAAAACAATACTACGATTAAATGTTTGAACACATGATTTCTAATATTTGACGACCCGGTTGGTGTAATGGTTACCTCGCCGGACTGCCAAACCAGGGTCCTGGGTTCGAAACCCGGTTCGGTCATGGATGTTATAAATGTTTGTGCCGTTGTTGTATGGTTTCTATAATAAAAAGCCTATAGTGCTTGCTTGGAATCATAACAATGTTCCTGTAAGCGTTATTTATTTATTTAATTAACTATACAATCAAATCTGTAAGACCGAATATCTGAGATGTCTTGAGCGTGAATTGAGTATGGTACTTGCTTCAAAAAATCACGCTACGCCATCTATTAAGATGAAAACAATACTACAATAAAATTATGAACACTAACTTTAGAAAAGGTTAAAAGAAAGAGGATTTTTAGTATTTGCCGACCCGGTTGGTGTAATGGTTACCACGCCAGACTGCCAAACCAGAGTCCTGGGTTCGAGTCCCGGTTCGGTCTTGGATGTTATATGTTTATGCCGTTGTTGTATGGTTTTCACAATAAAAAGCCTATAATGCTTGCTTGGGATAATTAAAATAATGTTTGTGCCTGTGAGCGTTATTTATTTATTTGTTTAATTATTTTTCTCGCGTTCTCCGCTGGCCCACGCCAAGCTGGTGGATACCGGCACTAAACAAAACGTGTCGGATTATAACTGGTTGCTTGAAACCGACTCCAGTACAGTTGCTTTACCCACTGGCTGGCATAGCGCCCCCAGATGTAAGTAGGGCTGTGGCAGGTTCCTCAGAGAGAGCCCAAATGGTGGACGACACACGACATCCCATGCATGGCTTTATTCCTGCGCCGCAAAGGCTGCCAAGCCGACGCAGCTTTATGAAGTGTGTCGACCCCCTGAATACTGGCCCAGCGCAAGCAAGGTGTACTCTATGGCGACAAAAAATGTCCCTCCCAACTCCATTTGTGTCACCGTCTGAGAGCCTCACGCCTAGACATGACTTGCCTTGGGCGACCTGGAAGTCTTTAAACCGACTTCGAACCCAGGTCGATCGCAGTAAGGACAACATGGTCAGGTGGGGATACTCGGATGCGCAAAATGTGACTTGCTTGTGTGGAACTCCACAAACGATGGCCGATCTCACATCGTGCCCTGCATGCCCTAACGCAGGAGGAGCTCATGACTGCTAGCGACGGTGCAGTATCGGTTGCCCGATTCTGGCAAGCTACTATTTAGCGACTTTGTTCAGAATGTGAAGTCGACAGGATAAGAAGAAGATTATTTTTCCAATTCGCCCAGTACCTATACAATCAAATCTGTAAAACCGAATTTCTGAGACGTGTTGATGATAGAACCACAAACATAATATTAATATTAGTGAGATACCAGTTAGAAAAAAGCCAAAATAAAACATCCTGCGCTAATATTAGATCTGATATGATCTCAGGATATTATTATGATTGAAGGTCAGGCCCTTAACATATCAAGCCTAACTGCTTCTGTCTAATCCGGTGAAAAATGGATATAGTCGTGTAATGTATTTAAAAAAAAATAAAAAAAAACATTCTCGACCAAGAATCGAACCTCCACCTTATGCACGAAAATCTAACCATATACCAAATATACTACACAGCTGTTGTCAAAACTGTTGAAAAAAGTAAATAAAATTTTTATCACTGCAAAAAACACACTTCACAAATCACAATTTTCTACACAAATGCATCTGTCAGCGTCAAATTGGCGCTAGTGAGCATAGAATAAAATATTGTAATTTATCCCACAGGAACCCATTGCTAGGATAAAAATTATCCTATATCTTAATCCAGAACACATTCTATCTGCGTGCCAAATTTCATCAAAATCCATTCAGCCGTTTATGCGTGATTGCGCCACAAACATACAACATTACAACTTTACAAACATCGTCACAAACTGTCACGTTTATAATGTTAGTGAGATTATTAGTTCGTCTTCGTGATGGCATTTTTCATTATTGAAAACAATCAAGTGTACTGGCAGATACAAAATTATTTTTTAAGTATGATTATCACTGAACGGAACGCGTCGGGGCGCATTATATATATATTACTTTATTTTTTATATATTTAACTTAATATGCTGACACTTTTTTAAGAGGATGATCAAACCATCAAACAGCTTTCTCTATGGGACTGTCATCGATATCGCGAAAAAAGTCTTCTGCCCCATACATTTTTGTAGAGTAGGATTGCAGTTTTGTATGGAACAGTTGATTTTTTTTCGTGATTTTGACTTTGGTCCCATACAGAAAGTTGTTCAGTATGATGGTCTGATCATACCCTTAAAAAACTATCTGCATATAAGAAGGACCATATACATCTTGCAATCCGGTCAGATGCGCGCGAAATCGGTGACGGCCGTATTCCACTGGAACGTCGCCTGGTCAGCACTCGCTGTCAATTTGCGTGCATTTGAAACAACGGATGAGGCGCACGTATGCGCCTGGATTCCAGCGAATAATTTCGTCCGGAAGAACGCAGTCGGCTATTGCCGAATGTTACATTAATTTATGTAAAGCTCATATCAAGCGACAGTCCGTAGGGCTGTGGCAGGTTCCTCAGACACGGACGGACCGCAGCACGGACTACAAACTTTGAGTCAAGATAACTTTAGAACTAAACATTTAAAAGGAAATCACAGATATTGGTTTCTAGATTGTTTTAAAACCATTAATTTTTTACTTTAATTACTAAATGTTCAAACTAAGCTTCGTTTTGTATGGAGCGCCGTAGAAAAATGCGCAAAATGCACGGCGGCACATCGCATCGGCGGCATAAAAAACCGACCCTTATTAATTTGTTAGAGTTGTTCGTTTGTATTTTAGTAATAATTTACGGTATTTCAAAATAGTTCCTTACCTGTCTTATAATTGCTTTAAAATATTAGCTATTATCCAGTCTTGCGTAACTGTGTGATTACACCGTAAATAAAAACATTCCGAATTAAAAATCGAGTTTTAGACATCTTTCGGCTGCTGATTTGAAATCATGATTATATTCTCTTTGTTTGAAACTGGCGTGCAGTTTTTTTTTAAATAATTACTCCTGCTTTGTTTGCACTGTAATTCTACAAAATGTCAAGAAATTTGTAATTCGAGTCTTGTTTTCTTGTGGCCAGTACTAAGGTTTTTTTTGTTATGCAAAGGTTTTCTCCATGGAGTTTGAAAGATTTTATAGCCAAAAAGAAAAACAATGTTATACCGGTGCATTCATCAGCACTGGACAATGATAAAATTTATAATTATTGGTATTTATTTTGTAATTTATTGTTATTTTCGTTATTTATAAATCAAACAGTCTTCAGAATTAGCTTACTTTATTACAAGTCTTTTAATTTTAATTAGTGTTACTTGGTTGAAATTGAAATGGTACCGTACATTGGTTGCACTTGCGGTTATATGTTTATATCTCCGGCTTCCGTCAACGTAGCGAGATAAATTATATGCCAGATTTTAAGTCAGATCATAAGCTATCAAACAAAAAAAGTTTCATCAAAATCGGTTCAGTAGTTCTTGCGTGATACTCGTTCAAACAAACAAACAAACAAACAAATAAACAAACAAACAAACACACAAACAAACAGACAGACAAAAAATCCAAAAATTGGTGAAATGGAATCAGGGACACCTAAAAACCATATCGTAACTTTTTTTTTGTTAATATCTTCAATGTACAGACAAACTTCCTGTTACAGTTTTATAATAGTATATAGATGAAAGACGATTGACTAGCAGAGTCGAGAAGAGCTTTGACGATTAACTCTTTACCATTTTTGCAGACTACTTTGACTTGAGCAGTAGGTAATAATACCTGATTTTGACTGCCTGAGCCTGACATGAGAGAAACCGGCTCCTCTTTAAGTGTATCGTTTTCGCTTTCATCATGTAAAAGAGTATTGTGACTCATTCGGCATTGTTTGCATTTAAAATGAAACCTACACTTCGCGGCATGAGTGTTTAGGCAAATGCTACAAACACCTTTTTCTTTGACAAACTTTAACCTTTCTGCGACAGATGCTAGCATGAACTTTGGGCAAAGAAAGATTTTGTGCTCTAACTTACCACAGAACAGACATGGTGATTGTTTGACTACCACGTTTACAACCTTCGGCTTCCCTTCAGGCTGCAAGGGTTTCTTGGTAGATGACGGAGCTGCTGCATCATTGCTACTCTCGAGCGCTAGTGCTCGGGTTTCTAAAAAGCTTATGAAGTTTGCAAATGTTGGTGCACTTTTTTGATCACGCTCCAAGTGATAAGCCTTGCTAGTAGCAGGGTCAAGTTTTCGTGAAAGCATGCAAACTAGGATGCTGTCCCATGTTTGCACAGGTTGGCCTAAGTTTTTAAGGGCAGCCACATGCTGTTTGGCATCTGAAATGAGTTCGCGAAGCGATGTAACATTTGAATTTGTCATGCACTGCAGGTCAAATAGGTTAGAAATGTGCTCAAACACTATTTTGTTTTTATTGTCGAACCGTTCCCTGAGAATGTTCAACGCTTCTTGATAGCTTGTACCAACTACTGGTAGATTTTTAACTAATTCTAAGGCTTCGCCTTTTAAAAAATGACGCAGATAAAAAAATTTTTGAATGTCATCAAGTCCTTCATCTTTGTCAATTAAAGCGTTGAACAGCTCAATGAACGGTCGAAAATCCAAATATTTACCATCAAAGGTTGGTATTTGGACATCTGGCAATTTAATTTTTGATATTGGGGTTTTGTTACAGTCTGGTTTTTTATTTCTCCCAGCGATTTCAGTTCTTAAAAGATCTAGACAGTCATAATAATGTTGTTCAGCAAGAGTTGGATCCTCGTTATCATTGATATCTAAAGACAAACTTTCAAATTCACTGTACAATGAAACAACTTTCTCCTCACGTGCTAAGAGCATTTGCAAGGATGCATTAGCGATAAACTCTGGCGTAAGAACATTTCTCATACGCGTCAACCCACCTTTGATGTTTCCTCTTTTACTGATTAACTTATCCATTTTTATTAAGCTATTGTCACTATTACAATCGTAAGTAGTTCGTGCACTTGGAACTGTTTTAGTTTTGCAAAAGCCGCCGCGTGTTAATAAAATAAAAAATGGCACCGCAATACGAAATTGTGGGAATGAAAACAAGATGGAATGAAATGTACGATATTGAACGTATTGAACGCCGAACAAGATCAATCCTTGCTGATTGGCTGTAGACCGCAGTGAACTTCGCCCGAAGCACGTATGTTGCAGAGTTCACTCACTATAAGCGCGCTTTATTTGTAGCTTTTTAGCGAAATATGTATAACCATAGAGCGTAAACCACACAAATTGCACTGTTGTCGTCGTTCTTGTCGTGGACAGAACGGAAGCGGAAAAGCTTGTGTACCTGCCGGTCACTACTGCGTCGATGTTGTCACCTTGCGAACGGGAACGCCGCTCCGCGCCGCCGCCACCGCCGCCAACACGCCGCCAACACAATATGGCTGACGATGAATGATGCGTAGCGTAGTAACTAGACAATAATTGGGGATACCACTGGCTGCCACTCCTCGTCGCTAAATCCAGGAACGAATATCTTGTTTTTGCTTCTTACTGCAGGGGACGCCTTCCGTGCACTGAACACTAAACGTGGATGCCACGCTTGTGTGCTGCGGTCGGTTTAGGTTTCACCACTATGAACTTTAACTGAATTTACAAAAACTGAACAAAAATATATATATTTCACTCCCTGCTGCCACTGGCCGAAGGACCATGTAGAAATTTAGGTTAGTCCTTAGCAGGCAGGGTTTATGAATAAAAAACCAAAATCGTGTGTTAATCCTTTGATTATTGCAGAAAGAAGAAAAAGCACCGATACAAAATATGACAGTTCCTGTCCTGATATCTACAAATGTTGCCAGTTCAAAGAACTGTTAAAATTAAATTTAATGTTTCCAACAGATTATAACCCTGGTTTAACCCTGGTTTGATAATCCGGCGTCGTACATCAAACGACCGGGTTGTCAATTCTCCTTTATTTAGAAGGATATACCACCAATCTTCGTAAGCGGAACTCAACTGAACCGAGTCGCCAAATTTAAATACCTGGGGCACTGGGTAACAGAGAACATGTCAGACGACCTGGACATAGACAGGGAGCGCAGGGCATTGGCAGTTAGATGCAACATGCTGGCTCGCAGGTTTGCTCGTTGCACTAGTGACGTAAAAGTTACACTGTTTAAGGCATACTGCCAATCGTTCTACACGTGCAGCCTGTGGGTCAACTATACTCAGAAGGCATTGCAAGCCCTGCGTGTCCAATATAATAATGGTTTCAGGATGCTGTTGGGGCTGCGTCGCTCTTGTATTGCATCAGGTATGTTTGCGGAGGCACACACTGATGGTTTCCATGCCATCGTGCGGAAGAGAGTGGCCTCCCTGATGTGCCGCGTGCGGGGCACTAACAGTCTCCTGAACACTGTGGATAGGCTAAATAGTTCTTTTTTGAGGCACTGGATCAATTGCCACGTATCCGGTGACTCAGGAGGGAACAAAATAAAAAAATAGTTATTGTTTGTCTTTGTATGTATTTACTAACATAGTTCGTAGTTTGTTTTTGTATTACTAACCCTACTATGGACTCCGGTCTGAAATAAAGATTATAATAATAATGATTATAATATTTACGTTCTCCATGAAAGACAAAAATTTAGATTATTAGTAGTCGGTGCCGCGTTGCGTAGAAGTATAGACACTCAAATATAGGGTCCGAGTTCGAATTCGCACGCACGACATGTCATGTACCAATGAGTTTTTCAAACTTAAGTACGTAATACCGACTGCTCTCAAACGGTGAAGAAAAAAATCGTGAGGACATTTGTATACGCTGTAAAAAAATGTTTGATGTGAATGTGAAGTCTACCAATCCGCATTAAGCACACGAAGTGTCTGATAAGTCTATACAGGGTGTAAGGAAAAGTATCATTAAACTTTAAACAACATACTCTATCCATCAAACTAAACAACTTGTATAACTATGAAATTTTACAAAAATCTCTATTAATCTTGCCCGTATAATTATTCCGGAACAAAAAACACAAATACATTACCCATCTTGCTTTAGTAGGATAAAAGTGTCGGAACAATCCAAAGATAAGTAAGTGAAAGTAGCGGGTGCTTTGTTTTCTTACTTTGTAGTTAACCTACTTTGTTAACATTATGTTACAAAAAAAAATAGTAGGAATAGAAAACTTTAACTGTATATTCTTGGTATTATTACAGTACCAAAATTTTCTGTTAAATCGGAGGTATAAAACTTAGTCTTCTGCTTATCGTGTGGGCAGAGCCCTGGTGTCAGAGTTTTTTCAGACCGCCTTACAGCCTCTGACATGGTTTTTGTGTAACGACTACTACCACCAGAGATAGTAGCCAAGACGCATGAAAGCAAAATCCACAACAGGAGTTATTGACACGCGCGCTGATTGGTCAATAAACTCTCATAGTTTACTTTGTCAACAAAATCTACTATCGGAGTTTTCCCATAGTGGGATTTGTCAACAAAATCTACTATAGGAGTTTTGAAGACGGACTGTGATTGGTCAATAAACTCTCATAGTGGATTTTGTCAGCACAATCTACTATCAGAGTTTTCCCATAGTGGGTTTTTTTAACAAAATCTACTATCAGAGTTTGAAGACGGTCTGTAATTGGTCAATAAACTCCCATAGTGGATTTTGTTGACAAAACCCAATATGGGAAAACTCTGATAGTAGATTGTGCTGACAAAATCCACTATGAGAGTTTATTGACCAATCAGCGCGCGCATCAAAAACTCCCGTAGTGGATTTTGCTTACATGCAGCCGGGACCAAATAGCTTAATGTGACATCCAAAGAAGAATCATCTTTTTTTTCAGATAATCAGGTGATTCAGCCTGCAATGTCCTGACCCAATGAGGAAATACGTACAAAGTGACATATCACTAGGTGTCCCCCGTGGGAATCGAACCAACGACCTCCATGTCAAGAGCTCAATGCTCTTAACCATTTGACCATGGAGTAGAAAACGTATTAAAAAAAATGTTTATAAAAATAATACCCATCAAAATTAATTAAATTAATTAAGTAATAGTATAATATAATATATTTAATTAATTTATTATTATTCATTGGCCGTCGTTTGAGGGAGAGGGGCCGAGACCCCCGCTCCGGGTCGTACCTGGTTCAACACATTTCCCTAGCGTGGAAACGCTACGAGCGTGATGGGCACATTTCAACCGGGTTCGACTCGAGGCGGGCTCTTTGACTGATTATTTTGTTTAGTCTAGTTATATTTTAGTTTTAGGATATTTCAGTTTTATTATGGATTTGTGTCTATACATTTGTACTGTTAATTAATATCAATTTGTTTATTTAGAATATAATAAATGCTTTCTATTAATCAATTGAATTGATTTAAATTATGTAAATTGAATTGTGTATAATTGTGTTGATTGATGTGTACCTAACTAACATAGTTTTAAGTCATAAATGAATCTACTAACCACACTATGGACATTTTCTGAAATATTTTTTTTTTTGTTATGTTTTAAAAAGAACCTCATCTTGCATTTGACAACTATGGTAGGTATAAGCTAACTACGCAAATACGCATATATTATAGTCCTTCTTAACCTGTTAACGGTTGTTTACAGGGACGATCAGCCCATCAAACTAAACAACTGGACCAATGTCAATAACACAAAAAAAAAAACTGCCATTCCATTTATTTATTTATGCGTATGGCGAATTTTATTTGTAGGCATTTGTTATAAGTCCACATCCAGCGCCTGAAGCCATCGATGGGCCTCAGTGTCAGGAGTGTCAAGTCCTCAGGACGACCCGGGTAAGCTCGAAGGGGGCACCGTTGTATAATGTGCTGCATCGTCCGGTCTTCGATCCCGCAGTCACACAAAGCAGACTCCGTCCAGCCCCATTTGTGTCGGAGGTAGTTGCACCTGCCGTGGCCGGTCCTTATTCCATACAAAACTGCAATCTTACTCCACCCAAATTTATGGGACAGCAGATTTTTTAGATTCTTTAGATTCTTAAGATTCTTTCTTTAGATTCTTTAGATTCTTTAGATTCTTTAGATTCTTTAGATTCTTTAGATTCTTTAGATTCTTTAGATTCTTTAGATTCTTTAGATTCTTTAGATTCTTTATTGTACACAAAAACATAATTATGAAAAAAAATTACAACAAGTCGTGATGTACAAAGGCGAGCTTAACTCTAAAAGAGTTTTCTTCCAGCAAACCGTTGAGTGAGAGGAAAACTAATATGTTTGGGTAAAATAAGTGTGCACACAAATAAAAATCTACTTAATTATGAGATAGTAAAATGAATACCTATAAAATAAGAAATAATATAAGATACACCTATACAAATAAATCTATCTATACTATTATAAAACTGTAACAGGAAGTGTGTCTGTACATTGAAGATATTAACAAAAAAAAAGTTACGATATGGTTTTTAGGTGTCCCTGATTCCATTTCACCAATTTTTGGATTTTTTGTCTGTCTGTTTGTTTGTGTGTTTGTTTGTTTGTTTATTTGTTTGTTTGTTTGTTTGTTTGAACGAGTATCACGCAAGAACTACTGAACCGATTTTGATGAAACTTTTTTTGTTTGATAGCTTATGATCTGACTTAAAATCTGGTATATAATTTATCTCGCTACGTTGACGGGAGCCGGAGATATAAACATATAACCGCAAGTGCAACCAATGTACGGTACCATTTCAATTTCAACCAAGTAACACTAATTAAAATTAAAAGACTTGTAATAAAGTAAGCTAATTCTGAAGACTGTTTGATTTATAAATAACGAAAATAACAATAAATTACAAAATAAATACCAATAATTATAAATTTTATCATTGTCCAGTGCTGATGAATGCACCGGTATAACATTGTTTTTCTTTTTGGCTATAAAATCTTTCAAACTCCATGGAGAAAACCTTTGCATAACAAAAAAAACCTTAGTACTGGCCACAAGAAAACAAGACTCGAATTACAAATTTCTTGACATTTTGTAGAATTACAGTGCAAACAAAGCAGGAGTAATTATTTAAAAAAAAACTGCACGCCAGTTTCAAACAAAGAGAATATAATCATGATTTCAAATCAGCAGCCGAAAGATGTCTAAAACTCGATTTTTAATTCGGAATGTTTTTATTTACGGTGTAATCACACAGTTACGCAAGACTGGATAATAGCTAATATTTTAAAGCAATTATAAGACAGGTAAGGAACTATTTTGAAATACCGTAAATTATTACTAAAATACAAACGAACAACTCTAACAAATTAATAAGGGTCGGTTTTTTATGCCGCCGATGCGATGTGCCGCCGTGCATTTTGCGCATTTTTCTACGGCGCTCCATACAAAACGAAGCTTAGTTTGAACATTTAGTAATTAAAGTAAAAAATTAATGGTTTTAAAACAATCTAGAAACCAATATCTGTGATTTCCTTTTAAATGTTTAGTTCTAAAGTTATCTTGACTCAAAGTTTGTAGTCCGTGCTGCGGTCCGTCCGTGTCTGAGGAACCTGCCACAGCCCTACGGACTGTCGCTTGATATGAGCTTTACATAAATTAATGTAACATTCGGCAATAGCCGACTGCGTCCTTCCGGACGAAATTATTCGCTGGAATCCAGGCGCATACGTGCGCCTCATCCGTTGTTTCAAATGCACGCAAATTGACAGCGAGTGCTGACCAGGCGACGTTGCAGTGGAATACGGCCGTCACCGATTTCGCGCGCATCTGACCGGATTGCAAGATGTATATGGTCCTTCTTATATGCAGATAGTTTTTTAAGGGTATGATCAGACCATCATACTGAACAACTTTCTGTATGGGACCAAAGTCAAAATCACGAAAAAAAATCAACTGTTCCATACAAAACTGCAATCCTACTCTACAAAAATGTATGGGGCAGAAGACTTTTTTTCGCGATATCGATGACAGTCCCATAGAGAAAGCTGTTTGATGGTTTGATCATCCTCTTAAAAAGTGTCAGCATATTAAGTTAAATATATAAAAAATAAAGTAATATATATATAATGCGCCCCGACGCGTTCCGTTCAGTGATAATCATACTTAAAAAATAATTTTGTATCTGCCAGTACATTTGATTGTTTTCAATAATGAAAAATGCCATCACGAAGAAGAACTAATAATCTCACTAACATTATAAACGTGAAAGTTTGTGACGATGTTTGTAAAGTTGTAATGTTGTATGTTTGTGGCGCAATCACGCATAAACGGCTGAATGGATTTTGATGAAATTTGGCACGCAGATAGAATGTGTTCTGGATTAAGATATAGGATAATTTTTATCCTAGCAATGGGTTCCTGTGGGATAAATTACAATATTTTATTCTATGCTCACTAGCGCCAATTTGACGCTGACAGATGCATTTGTGTAGAAAATTGTGATTTGTGAAGTGTGTTTTTTGCAGTGATAAAAATTGTATTTACTTTTTTCAACAGTTTTGACAACAGCTGTGTAGTATATTTGGTATATGGTTAGATTTTCGTGCATAAGGTGGAGGTTCGATTCTTGGTCGAGAATGTTTTTTTTTATTTTTTTTTAAATACATTCTCGACTATATCCATTTTTCACCGGATTAGACAGAAGCAGTTAGGCTTGATATGTTAAGGGCCTGACCTTCAATCATAATAATATCCTGAGATCATATCAGATCTAATATTAGCGCAGGATGTTTTATTTTGGCTTTTTTCTAATTTTAATCCTTCCATCCTACCAGGTATCTCACTAATATTAATATTATGTTTGTGGTTCTATCATCAACACGTCTCAGAAATTCGGTTTTACAGATTTGATTGTATAGGTACTGGGCGAATTGGAAAAATAATCTTCTTCTTATCCTGTCGACTTCACATTCTGAACAAAGTCGCTAAATAGTAGCTTGCCAGAATCGGGCAACCGATACTGCACCGTCGCTAGCAGTCATGAGCTCCTCCTGCGTTAGGGCATGCAGGGCACGATGTGAGATCGGCCATCGTTTGTGGAGTTCCACACAAGCAAGTCACATTTTGCGCATCCGAGTATCCCCACCTGACCATGTTGTCCTTACTGCGATCGACCTGGGTTCGAAGTCGGTTTAAAGACTTCCAGGTCGCCCAAGGCAAGTCATGTCTAGGCGTGAGGCTCTCAGACGGTGACACAAATGGAGTTGGGAGGGACATTTTTTGTCGCCATAGAGTACACCTTGCTTGCGCTGGGCCAGTATTCAGGGGGTCGACACACTTCATAAAGCTGCGTCGGCTTGGCAGCCTTTGCGGCGCAGGAATAAAGCCATGCATGGGATGTCGTGTGTCGTCCACCATTTGGGCTCTCTCTGAGGAACCTGCCACAGCCCTACTTACATCTGGGGGCGCTATGCCAGCCAGTGGGTAAAGCAACTGTACTGGAGTCGGTTTCAAGCAACCAGTTATAATCCGACACGTTTTGTTTAGTGCCGGTATCCACCAGCTTGGCGTGGGCCAGCGGAGAACGCGAGAAAAATAATTAAACAAATAAATAAATAACGCTCACAGGCACAAACATTATTTTAATTATCCCAAGCAAGCATTATAGGCTTTTTATTGTGAAAACCATACAACAACGGCATAAACATATAACATCCAAGACCGAACCGGGACTCGAACCACGGACTCTGGTTTGGCAGTCTGGCGTGGTAACCATTACGCCAACCGGGTCGGCAAATACTAAAAATCCTCTTTCTTTTAACCTTTTCTAAAGTTAGTGTTCATAATTTTATTGTAGTATTGTTTTCATCTTAATAGATGGCGTAGCGTGATTTTTTGAAGCAAGTACCATACTCAATTCACGCTCAAGACATCTCAGATATTCGGTCTTACAGATTTGATTGTATAGTTAATTAAATAAATAAATAACGCTTACAGGAACATTGTTATGATTCCAAGCAAGCACTATAGGCTTTTTATTATAGAAACCATACAACAACGGCACAAACATTTATAACATCCATGACCGAACCGGGTTTCGAACCCAGGACCCTGGTTTGGCAGTCCGGCGAGGTAACCATTACACCAACCGGGTCGTCAAATATTAGAAATCATGTGTTCAAACATTTAATCGTAGTATTGTTTTCATCTTAATAGATGGCGTTGGGAGTTTTTTTTAAGCAAGTGTGCTACTATTATTAATTCAAAAACCTAGCTATAGTAGGAGCTTACAAATTTACTTGATTATATTATCGTTGTAATACATCGTTGTAAGTATATTGATTGTTTGAGTCCAATCTGAGCCAATGCTACGGAATGATAACCCTATTTTACAGAAAGGACGAATTTTGTTGCAGTAATTCTTGCCAAGGGTTTGTTTTGTTTGATTTTCGGTCTCAATTATGATTTTTTGAGGGCTTGTGCAACTTAACTATAGAACATCAATCTACCATAACGAATAAAAAGGTACCTACGTATCTAAAAGGTCCTTATAATATAACACTACAGGTCGGTAATGTAGCTACTTACATAATTGAAAATCTTTTTTAGCAAATTGACCATTAGCTTCCTAGAATATTATCGTTTTAGCTCTTGCCTTCACCATTTTACAGTAGCCCGCGTGGTAGAGTATCCTCTAACGTTTATACGTGAGTGGAGGTCTGTGACCCGCAGTGGGTCGTAAGATGATTATTATGCTGCTCGACATAAATAAAAAACTAATAAACGACGAACAGTAGAAAAATTAAAGTGATGGATCCAGTGAATGACTTTTAAATCTGATACCTACAGAATTACTTGGGGTAATTTCTGATTTTGATTTAGCTTAAGTTCATGACTTTCTTATCTTATTATGGGAAATGGCAAGCCAGCAACACTTCGACCCAATGGTATCTTTTGTATTGAACCCTACATATTATTTCGTTCATCCTTGAAAAACTTGGAAAATGAGGGAGGCAATAGCGTTCAGGGTAAGAAACCTGTAATGAATAACCATCTCTCAGGAGTCACATACGTTTTCCCACCGAGACATCGCAGTCACACAGTACAAATGTTCCATGGTTTTCTCCTCCTCTCCACACGCTCGGCAACCGGGATCTAGAGTGAGCTTTATCGTGCCTGTTGCGTAGTGCCCGGTGAGGGCTCCGACGATGGCACGAGCGTTGCTCCTGCTGTTGTTCAGTATGAACTGTGGGATTCGTGGTGTTATATTGCTGTTATACTCTGACACCAGGGCTTTGCCCACACGATAATAAGAAGATTGCTGATGAATTTCCTGCAGTGTTGCAGACCCGAGAGGCCAGAGCATTCTAGCCTGTGTCTTTTATCAGCCCATTCCTTAATCGCCATTCTAATGTTACATGCCAGGATTCCTAGACTTGGTTCGGATCGTGACCTTCATGACCTTAGACGAGACATTAGACAAAATTACATGTCTACGCAGACGAAGTCGCGGGCAAAAGCTAGTACTATTATAAAACTGTAACAGGAAGTTTGTCTGTACATTGAAGATATTAACAAAAAAAAAGTTACAATATGGTTTTTAGGTGTCCCTGATTCCATTTCACCAATTTTTGGATTTTTTGTCTGTCTGTTTGTTTGTGTGTTTGTTTGTTTGTTTGTTTGTTTGTTTGAACGAGTATCACGCAAGAACTACTGAACCGATTTTGATGAAACTTTTTTTGTTTGATAGCTTATGATCTGACTTAAAATCTGGTATATAATTTATCTCGCTACGTTGACGGGAGCCGGAGATATAAACATATAACCGCAAGTGCAACCAATGTACGGTACCATTTCAATTTCAACCAAGTAACACTAATTAAAATTAAAAGACTTGTAATAAAGTAAGCTAATTCTGAAGACTGTTTGATTTATAAATAACGAAAATAACAATAAATTACAAAATAAATACCAATAATTATAAATTTTATCATTGTCCAGTGCTGATGAATGCACCGGTATAACATTGTTTTTCTTTTTGGCTATAAAATCTTTCAAACTCCATGGAGAAAACCTTTGCATAACAAAAAAAACCTTAGTACTGGCCACAAGAAAACAAGACTCGAATTACAAATTTCTTGACATTTTGTAGAATTACAGTGCAAACAAAGCAGGAGTAATTATTTAAAAAAAAACTGCACGCCAGTTTCAAACAAAGAGAATATAATCATGATTTCAAATCAGCAGCCGAAAGATGTCTAAAACTCGATTTTTAATTCGGAATGTTTTTATTTACGGTGTAATCACACAGTTACGCACGACTGGATAATAGCTAATATTTTAAAGCAATTATAAGACAGGTAAGGAACTATTTTGAAATACCGTAAATTATTACTAAAATACAAACGAACAACTCTAACAAATTAATAAGGGTCGGTTTTTTATGCCGCCGATGCGATGTGCCGCCGTGCATTTTGCGCATTTTTCTACGGCGCTCCATACAAAACGAAGCTTAGTTTGAACATTTAGTAATTAAAGTAAAAAATGAATGGTTTTAAAACAATCTAGAAACCAATATCTGTGATTTCCTTTTAAATGTTTAGTTCTAAAGTTATCTTGACTCAAAGTTTGTAGTCCGTGCTGCGGTCCGTCCGTGTCTGAGGAACCTGCCACAGCCCTACGGACTGTCGCTTGATATGAGCTTTACATAAATTAATGTAACATTCGGCAATAGCCGACTGCGTCCTTCCGGACGAAATTATTCGCTGGAATCCAGGCGCATACGTGCGCCTCATCCGTTGTTTCAAATGCACGCAAATTGACAGCGAGTGCTGACCAGGCGACGTTGCAGTGGAATACGGCCGTCACCGATTTCGCGCGCATCTGACCGGATTGCAAGATGTATATGGTCCTTCTTATATGCAGATAGTTTTTTAAGGGTATGATCAGACCATCATACTGAACAACTTTCTGTATGGGACCAAAGTCAAAATCACGAAAAAAAATCAACTGTTCCATACAAAACTGCAATCCTACTCTACAAAAATGTATGGGGCAGAAGACTTTTTTTCGCGATATCGATGACAGTCCCATAGAGAAAGCTGTTTGATGGTTTGATCATCCTCTTAAAAAAGTGTCAGCATATTAAGTTAAATATATAAAAAATAATGTAATATATATATAATGCGCCCCGACGCGTTCCGTTCAGTGATAATCATACTTAAAAAATAATTTCCAGTACACTTGATTGTTTTCAATAATGAAAAATGCCATCACGAAGAAGAACTAATAATCTCACTAACATTATAAACGTGAAAGTTTGTGACGATGTTTGTAAAGTTGTAATGTTGTATGTTTGTGGCGCAATCACGCATAAACGGCTGAATGGATTTTGATGAAATTTGGCACGCAGATAGAATGTGTTCTGGATTAAGATATAGGATAATTTTTATCCTAGCAATGGGTTCCTGTGGGATAAATTACAATATTTTATTCTATGCTCACTAGCGCCAATTTGACGCTGACAGATGCATTTGTGTAGACAATTGTGATTTGTGAAGTGTGTTTTTTGCAGTGATAAAAATTGTATTTACTTTTTTCAACAGTTTTGACAACAGCTGTGTAGTATATTTGGTATATGGTTAGATTTTCGTGCATAAGGTGGAGGTTCGATTCTTGGTCGAGAATGTTTTTTTTTATTTTTTTTTAAATACATTACACGACTATATCCATTTTTCACCGGATTAGACAGAAGCAGTTAGGCTTGATATGTTAAGGGCCTGACCTTCAATCATAATAATATCCTGAGATCATATCAGATCTAATATTAGCGCAGGATGTTTTATTTTGGCTTTTTTCTAATTTTAATCCTACCATCCTACCAGGTATCTCACTAATATTAATATTATGTTTGTGGTTCTATCATCAACACGTCTCAGAAATTCGGTTTTACAGATTTGATTGTATAGGTACTGGGCGAATTGGAAAAATAATCTTCTTCTTATCCTGTCGACTTCACATTCTGAACAAAGTCGCTAAATAGTAGCTTGCCAGAATCGGGCAACCGATACTGCACCGTCGCTAGCAGTCATGAGCTCCTCCTGCGTTAGGGCATGCAGGGCACGATGTGAGATCGGCCATCGTTTGTGGAGTTCCACACAAGCAAGTCACATTTTGCGCATCCGAGTATCCCCACCTGACCATGTTGTCCTTACTGCGATCGACCTGGGTTCGAAGTCGGTTTAAAGACTTCCAGGTCGCCCAAGGCAAGTCATGTCTAGGCGTGAGGCTCTCAGACGGTGACACAAATGGAGTTGGGAGGGACATTTTTTGTCGCCATAGAGTACACCTTGCTTGCGCTGGGCCAGTATTCAGGGGGTCGACACACTTCATAAAGCTGCGTCGGCTTGGCAGCCTTTGCGGCGCAGGAATAAAGCCATGCATGGGATGTCGTGTGTCGTCCACCATTTGGGCTCTCTCTGAGGAACCTGCCACAGCCCTACTTACATCTGGGGGCGCTATGCCAGCCAGTGGGTAAAGCAACTGTACTGGAGTCGGTTTCAAGCAACCAGTTATAATCCGACACGTTTTGTTTAGTGCCGGTATCCACCAGCTTGGCGTGGGCCAGCGGAGAACGCGAGAAAAATAATTAAACAAATAAATAAATAACGCTCACAGGCACAAACATTATTTTAATTATCCCAAGCAAGCATTATAGGCTTTTTATTGTGAAAACCATACAACAACGGCATAAACATATAACATCCAAGACCGAACCGGGACTCGAACCACGGACTCTGGTTTGGCAGTCTGGCGTGGTAACCATTACGCCAACCGGGTCGGCAAATACTAAAAATCCTCTTTCTTTTAACCTTTTCTAAAGTTAGTGTTCATAATTTTATTGTAGTATTGTTTTCATCTTAATAGATGGCGTAGCGTGATTTTTTGAAGCAAGTACCATACTCAATTCACGCTCAAGACATCTCAGATATTCGGTCTTACAGATTTGATTGTATAGTTAATTAAATAAATAAATAACGCTTACAGGAACATTGTTATGATTCCAAGCAAGCACTATAGGCTTTTTATTATAGAAACCATACAACAACGGCACAAACATTTATAACATCCATGACCGAACCGGGTTTCGAACCCAGGACCCTGGTTTGGCAGTCCGGCGAGGTAACCATTACACCAACCGGGTCGTCAAATATTAGAAATCATGTGTTCAAACATTTAATCGTAGTATTGTTTTCATCTTAATAGATGGCGTTGGGAGTTTTTTTTAAGCAAGTGTGCTACTATTATTAATTCAAAAACCTAGCTATAGCAGGAGCTTACAAATTTACTTGATTATATTATCGTTGTAATACATCGTTGTAAGTATATTGATTGTTTGAGTCCAATCTGAGCCAATGCTACGGAATGATAACCCTATTTTACAGAAAGGACGAATTTTGTTGCAGTAATTCTTGCCAAGGGTTTGTTTTGTTTGATTTTCGGTCTCAATTATGATTTTTTGAGGGCTTGTGCAACTTAACTATAGAACATCAATCTACCACAACGAATAAAAAGGTACCTACGTATCTAAAAGGTCCTTATAATATAACACTACAGGTCGGTAATGTAGCTACTTACATAATTGAAAATCTTTTTTAGCAAATTGACCATTAGCTTCCTAGAATATTATCGTTTTAGCTCTTGCCTTCACCATTTTACAGTAGCCCGCGTGGTAGAGTATCCTCTAACGTTTATACGTGAGTGGAGGTCTGTGACCCGCAGTGGGTCGTAAGATGATTATTATGCTGCTCGACATAAATAAAAAACTAATAAACGACGAACAGTAGAAAAATTAAAGTGATGGATCCAGTGAATGACTTTTAAATCTGATACCTACAGAATTACTTGGGGTAATTTCTGATTTTGATTTAGCTTAAGTTCATGACTTTCTTATCTTATTATGGGAAATGGCAAGCCAGCAACACTTCGACCCAATGGTATCTTTTGTATTGAACCCTACATATTATTTCGTTCATCCTTGAAAAACTTGGAAAATGCGGGAGGCAATAGCGTTCAGGGTAAGAAACCTGTAATGAATAACCATCTCTCAGGAGTCACATACGTTTTCCCACCGAGACATCGCAGTCACACAGTACAAATGTTCCATGGTTTTCTCCTCCTCTCCACACGCTCGGCAACCGGGATCTAGAGTGAGCTTTATCGTGCCTGTTGCGTAGTGCCCGGTGAGGGCTCCGACGATGGCACGAGCGTTGCTCCTGCTGTTGTTCAGTATGAACTGTGGGATTCGTGGTGTTATATTGCTGTTATACTCTGACACCAGGGCTTTGCCCACACGATAATAAGAAGATTGCTGATGAATTTCCTGCAGTGTTGCAGACCCGAGAGGCCAGAGCATTCTAGCCTGTGTCTTTTATCAGCCCATTCCTTAATCGCCATTCTAATGGTACATGCCAGGATTCCTAGACTTGGTTCGGACCATGACCTTCATGAGCTTAGACGAGACATTAGACAAAATTATATGTCTACGCAGACGAAGTCGCGGGCAAAAGCTAGTATAATATATAAATATACTTACATAAATAATAATATCAAATATAAAAATATGAACCTACATAATTATATTATATACATACATATAACTACTACGACTTTATTTAGATAGGTAATCTCAAACTCTCCTCTTAAAGATGTCCAGCGAAGGACTAGCACAGATAGTATGCGGCAATTTTTTATTAGCAATTTCGTTATTGGTCTTAGAGGATAAGTTGTTTAGTTTTGATGTTCTAATCATCCCCTTCAAAAACAGTCAGCATATTAAGAAGGACCATGTATAATCTCAAAAAAGATCGTATGAGTTTGATGGTCTATGGTAGTTTCATACGTTAGTCTACGCAAAGCATATTTTCGAGTAAACTAAGTGCGGCAGACCTGGTACTTCTAGAAACTAGTTTATGTAATGTAGTAACATAATGGTCAATAAAGGATCATATAAAGGAGCAATAATGATCTCTTTTAGTGTTCATACAGTGTCTATTAAACCAATAATGATTTAGTTATGGGTATTGATATTGGTTATTGAATACGTAAATAATAGCGCATAATAAAAATATTAGTAATAGATGGCGTGAAACTCATTTATAAATAAATATAAATTAATTTGATAATCGTAAGTCGTAAGCACATTCATAACATTATAGTACCTACATTCAGTAAATCAATTTTCACCTCTCCGGGCGGAAAGCGTCAACTTTCGTCCCGCTGCACTAAACGAAATTGCCATGAATTGAAAAATAGGAGAAAAATAGTATACTAACCTCGGGCAGTAAATAAGAAAGCCTCTTAACAATTACATGAGTTCTGACACCTTTCTTACTTTCCTGCCCTCGGTGTATTACACGTTTACTAGCAGAATCGGGGCTAACACAAAAGACCCCACTGGGTTGAAGTATTGCTTAATAAGCCCCCACAACAAGATAAGATAAGATACTAGCAGAATCTAAACTCGGTCTAGCTTATTCATAATCATCAATCTATATACGTCCCACTGCAGGGCACAGGCCTTTCCTCATGGAGGGTGTATTGGTGTTAGTCCACCACGCGTACCCATTGCCTAATGCGGATTGGTAGACTTCACATGTGCATCGGAATTTCTTCTTCAGCGTATGCAGGTTTCCTCACGATGTTTTCCTTCATCGTTTGAGAGCAGTTTCACATACGCGAAAAAAAACAAGCTCTATAATCATTAATTAGCTATAGGTACTTACTTTGTTTGTGCAAATATAATTTTAATGTTATTAGGTAGGTATTGCAGGCGGGGGGACAAACCAATCTCTTCAGTAAATTTTTTTTTTCATTTTATTTTATTCACTTGAATGACTCTCAGTAAGACGTCATCCACAATAATGGGCAGTCTGCTGCTATTTATATAATCCAATTCGCATTTAAAAATTTAATTGCTACAAAAAAATGAATAAAGCATCTCATTCATATTTAATTGGTCTCCCAAATTCACCTGCTCGAAGGGCGTTCATTCATTCACTCGTTCATTCATTCAACCGAACTGTTCAACCGTTATTGAATTATTCAGTAATGCGAACTGTGCGTAAAGTGGAAAATTCTTTTGCTGAAAATGAGTTCGTAATTTCAACCTTAACAGGTATGTTATAATGGCGCTTTTCGTGAATTTATTGCTATACATAAACGGTTGTCCATACAAAGACTGGATCGATAGAATCGACAGAATCGTTAGACTGAAAAGTATTTTTCAAAGCTTTCTAAGTAGACTAAAAAACTTACTGCGTATTTGAAGTGTACTATAATTGTAAAGCCTTAAAATGTGAAAAAAAGATTTACCGTCCTTTTTTTAGAACGAGATAAATGCAAAATTTTAAAAGTACTGTAATTGCTGACATGTTTTTTTTTATTTTTGGTATTTTTTTAGGCTATGATATACCGAAAAAAAATCTTAATTAGGCCCGGGTTAAACCGTAAAATGAATAAGCTATCTATAGAATAAGATCAACTTCTACCTGTGCTTGTATTTTTAAATAGCTCACTAAAGTTTCCGAACGATCTCACTCTCGAATGCATTAGCGCAAAGTGCACTCTGACTTTCACTGGTAATTGCGTACATTTTTAACAATAGTCCGTCGGCGTGGCTCACACCGTGTCGTAGCATGTGAGGTATTTACAAAGATTTGCTGAAAATTGCATCCTTTGAGACTGAAATAGGTTGTTTTTCGTGCAGTCGGTAGGATTACAACCAAAGTATTCTTGAACTTTTGTAAAGCATAAGCATATGCTCACGACTATATATTTCCCGGGGGGTAGTCAGAGATATTCTGAAACCTCAAAATATCTACGTTTCACTTGTAGTACCGAAACTCTTGTCCAGTGTGACGGGGATGAGCCCGTCGCCAAAACAACAAACCTTTGCCGAAATTCTGTAAAACTATCAACCAATACAGGGTTTATTAAACATTACATTAAGCGTTACATTATCTTACCCAGGTTTATATGTAAAGCATTTAATTGTGTACCTTTTATTTTATAAACATTAATCTAAACTAATATAAAACTGTAGCAGGAAGTTTGTCTGTACATTGAAGATATTGACAAAAAAAAAAATTACGAAATGGTTTTTAGGTATCCCTGATTCCATATCACCTGGTCTGAAATAAAGATTATAATAATAATGATTATAATATTTACGTTCTCCATGAAAGACAAAAATTTAGATTATTAGTAGTCGGTGCCGCGTTGCGTAGAAGTATAGACACTCAAATATAGGGTCCGAGTTCGAATTCGCACGCACGACATGTCATGTACCAATGAGTTTTTCAAACTTAAGTACGTAATACCGACTGCTCTCAAACGGTGAAGAAAAAAATCGTGAGGACATTTGTATACGCTGTAAAAAAATGTTTGATGTGAATGTGAAGTCTACCAATCCGCATTAAGCACACGAAGTGTCTGATAAGTCTATACAGGGTGTAAGGAAAAGTATCATTAAACTTTAAACAACATACTCTATCCATCAAACTAAACAACTTGTATAACTATAAAATTTTACAAAAATCTCTATTAATCTTGCCTGTATAATTATTCCGGAACAAAAAACACAAATACATTACCCATCTTGCTTTAGTAGGATAAAAGTGTCGGAACAATCCAAAGATAAGTAAGTGAAAGTAGCGGGTGCTTTGTTTTCTTACTTTGTAGTTAACCTACCTTGTTAACATTATGTTACAAAAAAAACTTTAACTGTATATTCTTGGTATTATTACAGTACCAAAACTTTCTGTTAAATCGGAGGTATAAAACTTAGTCTTCTGCTTATCGGGTGGGCAGAACCCTCCCTGGTGTTAGAGTTTTTTCAGACCGCCTTACAGCCTCTGACATGGTTTTTGTGTAACGATTACTACCACCAGAGATAGTAGCCGGGACGCATGAAAGCAAAATCCACAACGGGAGTTTTTGACGCGCGCGCTGATTGGTCAATAAACTCTCATAGTTTACTTTGTCAGCAAAATCTACTATCGGAGTTTTCCCATAGTGGGATTTGTCAACAAAATCTACTATAGGAGTTTTGAAGACGGACTGTGATTGGTCAATAAACTCTCATAGTGGATTTTGTCAGCACAATCTACTATCAGAGTTTTCCCATAGTGGGTTTTGTCAACAAAATCTACTATCAGAGTTTGAAGACGGTCTGTAATTGGTCAATAAACTCCCATAGTGGATTTTGTTGACAAAACCCAATATGGGAAAACTCTGATAGTAGATTGTGCTGACAAAATCCACTATGAGAATTTATTGACCAATCAGCGCGCGCATCAAAAACTCCCGTAGTGGATTTTGCTTACATGCAGCCGGGACCAAATAGCTTAATGTGACATCCAAAGAAGAATCATCTTTTTTTTCAGATAATCAGGTGATTCAGCCTGCAATGTCCTGACCCAATGAGGAAATACGTACAAAGTGACATATCACTAGGTGTCCCCCGTGGGAATCGAACCAACGACCTCCATGTCAAGAGCTCAATGCTCTTAACCATTTGACCATGGAGTAGAAAACGTATTAAAAAAAATGTTTATAAAAATAATACCCATCAAAATTAATTAAATTAATTAAGTAATAGTATAATATAATATATTTAATTAATTTATTATTATTCATTGGCCGTCGTTTGAGGGAGAGGGGCCGAGACCCCCGCTCCGGGTCGTACCTGGTTCAACACATTTCCCTAGCGTGGAAACGCTACGAGCGTGATGGGCACATTTCAACCGGGTTCGACTCGAGGCGGGCTCTTTGACTGATTATTTTGTTTAGTCTAGTTATATTTTAGTTTTAGAATATTTCAGTTTTATTATGGATTTGTGTCTATACATTTGTACTGTTAATTAATATCAATTTGTTTATTTAGAATATAATAAATGCTTTCTATTAATCAATTGAATTGATTTAAATTATGTAAATTGAATTGTGTATAATTGTGTTGATTGATGTGTACCTAACTAACATAGTTTTAAGTCATAAATATATCTACTAACCACACTATGGACATTTTCTGAAATAATATTTTTTTTTTGATATGTCTTAAAATGAAGCTCATCTTGCATTTGACAACTATGGTAGGTATAAGCTAACTACGCAAATACGCATATGTTATAGTCCTTCTTAACCTGTTAACGGTTGTTTACAGGGACGATCAGCCCATCAAACTAAACAACTGGACCAATGTCAATAACCCTAAAAAAAATCTGCCATTCCATTTATTTATTTATGCGTATGGCGAATTTTATTTGTAGGCATGAGTTAAAAGTCCACATCCAGCGCCTGAAGCCATCGATGGGCCTCAGGTGTCAGGAGTGTCAAGTCCTCAGGACGACCCGGGTAAGCTCGAAGGGGGCACCGTTGTATAATGTGCTGCATCGTCTGATCTTCGATCCCGCAGTCACACAAAGCAGACTCCGTCCAGCCCCATTTGTGTCGGAGGTAGTTGCACCTGCCGTGGCCGGTCCTTATTCCATACAAAACTGCAATCTTACTCCACCCAAATTTATGGGACAGCTGATTTTTTATTAGCAATTTCGTTATTGGTCTTAGAGGATAAGTAGTTTAGTTTTGATGTTCTAATCATCCCCTTCAAAAACAGTCAGCATATTAAGAAGGACTATGTATAATCTCAAAAAAGATCGTATGAGTTTGATGGTCTATGGTAGTTTCATACGTTGGTCTACGCAAAGCATATTTTCGAGTAAACTAAGTGCGCCAGACCTGGTACTTCTAGAAACTAGTTTATGTAATGTAGTAACATAATGGTCAATAAAGGATCATATAAAGGAGCAATAATGATCTCTTTTAGTGTTCATACAGTGTCTATTAAACCAATAATGATTTAGTTATGGGTATTTATATTGGTTATTGAATACGTAAATAATAGCGCATAATAAAAATATTTGTAATAGATGGCGTGAAACTCATTTATAAATAAATATAAATTAATTTGATAATCGTAAGTCGTAAGCACATTCATAACATTATAGTACCTACATTCAGTAAATCAATTTTCACCTCTCCGGGCGGAAAGCGTCAACTTTCGTCCCGCTGCACTAAACGAAATTGCCATGAATTGAAAAATAGGAGAAAAATAGTATACTAACCTCGGGCAGTAAATAAGAAAGCCTCTTAACAATTACATGAGTTCTGACACCTTTCTTACTTTCCTGCCCTCGGTGTATTACACGTTTACTAGCAGAATCGGGGCTAACACAAAAGACCCCACTGGGTTGAAGTATTGCTTAATAAGCCCCCACAACAAGATAAGATAAGATACTAGCAGAATCTAAACTCGGTCTAGCTTATTCATAATCATCAATCTATATACGTCCCACTGCAGGGCACAGGCCTTTCCTCATGGAGGGTGTATTGGTGTTAGTCCACCACGCGTGCCCATTGCCTAATGCGGATTGGTAGACTTCACATGTGCATCGGAATTTCTTCTTCAGCGTATGCAGGTTTCCTCACGATGTTTTCCTTCATCGTTTGAGAGCAGTTTTACATACGCGAAAAAAACAAGCTCTATAATCATTAATTAGCTATAGGTACTTACTTTGTTTGTGCAAATATAATTTTAATGTTATTAGGTAGGTATTGCAGGCGGGGGACAAACCAATCTCTTCAGTAAATTTTTTTTTTTCATTTTATTTTATTCACTTGAATGACTCTCAGTGAGACGTCATCCACAATAATGGGCAGTCTGCTGCTATTTATAAAATCCAATTCGCATTTAAAAATTTAATTGCTACAAAAAAATGAATAAAGCATCTCATTCATATTAATTGGTCTCCCAAATTCACCTGCTCGAAGGGCGTCCATTCATTTACTCGTTCATTCATTCAACCGAACTGTTCAACCGTTATTGAATTATTCAGTAATGCGAACTGTGCGTAAAGTGGAAAATTCTTTTGCTGAAAATGAGTTCGTAATTTCAACCTTAACTGGTATGTTATAATGGCGCTTTTCGTGAATTTATTGCTATACATAAACGGTTGTCCATACAAAGACTGGATCGATAGAATCGACAGAATCGTTAGACTGAAAAGTATTTTTCAAAGCTTTCTAAGTAGACTAAAAAACTTACTGCTCATTTGAAGTGTACTATAATTGTAAAGCCTTAAAATGTGAAAAAAAGATTTACCGTCCGTTTTTTTAGAACGAGATAAATGCAAAATTTTTAAAGTACTGTAATTGCTGACATGTTTTTTTTTATTTTTGGTATTTTTTTAGGCTATGATATACCGAAAAAAAATCTTAATTAGGCCCGGGTTAAACCGTAAAATGAATAAGCTATCTATAGAATAAGATCAACTTCTACCTGTGCTTGTATTTTTAAATAGCTCACTAAAGTTTCCGAACGATCTCACTCTCGAATGCATTAGCGCAAAGTGCACTCTGACTTTCACTGGTAATTGCGTACATTTTTAACAATAGTCCGTCGGCGTGGCTCACACCGTGTCGTAGCATGTGAGGTATTTACAAAGATTTGCTGAAAATTGCATCCTTTGAGACTGAAATAGGTTGTTTTTCGTGCAGTCGGTAGGATTACAACCAAAGTATTCTTGAACTTTTGTAAAGCATAAGCATATGCTCACGACTATATATTTCCCGGGGGGTAGTCAGAGATATTCTGAAACCTCAAAATATCTACGTTTCACTTGTAGTACCGAAACTCTTGTCCAGTGTGACGGGGAGTGAGCCCGTCGCCAAAACAACAAACCTTTGCCGAAATTTTGTAAAACTATCAACCAATACAGGGTTTATTAAACATTACATTAAGCGTTACATTATCTTACCCAGGTTTATATGTAAAGCATTTAATAGTGTACCTTTTATTTTATAAACATTAATCTAACCTAATATAAAACTGTAGCAGGAAGTTTGTCTGTACATTGAAGATATTAACAACAAAAAAAATTACGGTATGGTTTTTAGGTATCCCTGATTCCATATCACCAATTTTTGGATTTTTTGTCTGTCTGTTTGTTTGTTTGTGTGTTTGGTTGTTTGAACGAGCATCACGCAAAAACTACTGAACCGATTTTGATGAAACTTTTTTTGTTTGATAGCTTATTATCTGAATTAAAATCAGGTATATAATTTGTGCAAACAAAGTCGCGGCTTAACACTCGTATTACATAAAATTACACAAAGCGCCCGCAACTTTGTACGTGCAGACCACAGAAATAAATGCACTTGAAAACTCTAAAAACTCTAAACTTTTGATTTCGTGAGCCGATCACGATGCAATATTGTTCCAATTTTGTTCTCTTGTAGAAATCCCATTGCATTTAAACAGGTAAAGATAAACATCCCTTCCTTCCTTTAATTAAGTTTTTTTTACAAACTTTTCAATACAGAGACAAGCCTGTTCCAAATTATATTTCCTTTTAAATTTTGGTAAATGCCTATTTGTATCAAATTCGCTCCGGTGTTAATGAGGTCAAACGTTTAAAGGTACGTTTTAGTGTCATTTGTACTTAGAGAAAGGTCACAGGTTCGGTTACTGTTGGAGACAAGGTTAATATAACTGTCAAAGCAGATGTCTTCAGTTTATTATAAATTGATTTTGCAGAACATTTATCAAATAAACTAACTGAATGTTGCGAGCAGCTGAGAATAAGAAACAATTTGTATATATTTTGTAAAACATTTTCAAAGTTTAATCATTTTTGGAGGCGCCCGTTGGCGTGTGGTAGTGCTGCCGATAGTCAACAATAGATAAAAAAAAAAAAAAAAATGTAACATGACTCTTCTGTACATACAATGCAATTTAAGGCTGAATAAATAAATGAAATAATGTTCATCGAAAAAACAATATTATCGATAGGCCTATCCAGAGGGTGTAACTAAAACTCCCAAGTACATACTTGGGTTCAGATCATCAAACTGAACAACTTTCACCTGTTTCATACTAAAGTGCAGTACCGACTCGACTCAAATGTATGGGACAGCTGATTATTTTTTCACGATTTTGAAGTTGGTTCCATAATGAATAATGATAGTTGTTCAGTTCGATGGTCTGAAGCATAAGTATTACTATGACAGGAATGTGACAGCTTCATGCCTTCTGTCACGTTTCTCTGCCAGGTGTACGAACCAGACTTCGTCATGAGGAGTCCAACCGTCTCGTGTTTTCTTTCTCCCCCTACTCTATTTTTTCCGGGCTTTTTCCAATACGCGTGACAAATTTTGAAAGAGGTCAGGTCCCTCTTAAAACTCAGCATCGGTCTTCCAAAAGGCCTCTTCTCGCACCCTTAAAAGGATAGTTGGTAGTTGAAGCAAAGTTTTTGGATACCCTGATAGGGATTACTTATAGTCGTTATAACGTATGTATCATGAACTACAAGTGTATACCCGATACAAACTCATATTTTTCCAATATCCCTTTGAAATTGAGTAATGGAGCGGATCGACGCGAACTGACTGTATCCAGATTATTCCGGATATAACCGGTTTGTAACCTTTTACTAGAACTTTCTGGTCTTTACCCGACTGTGTCAGAAGGAGGGTTATGTTTTTCGAGTTTAAGTACCTATGTAATTATGTATGTCCATTGCAATCGGCTCAATCAAGAAAATATGCTTTTCAAAAATCGAGCACAGGGCTAATGAACATTATAACTTTGCCTTGTTATTTTCTCTGAATCAAAGTTTCTAACCAGTCCAAATAAGAATAATTGTCGTGAATTTATTAACATTTGGTAAGCCACCAGTAAATTGAATTTTCAATTTCCTCGCCGACATCCCTTCTTTCAGTAGTTATTGTATGGTCAGATCCAATCTCCGCGCTCCATTTTCAAAACAATGACAACTAAGTAACAATAACAAAACGTCTGCAACGTAAAAGTTGAAGCTGGTATAAACCGGTTTGATTCGACCCAGTTCGACCCGGTTACAACCGGTTATAGGCAGCTTCGAGATGAATCGTTTGAGATTTAATAGTTCTCGTACATAGTATTTTATTGCTGTGCCTGTGTCGTGTTCGGGTAATATTACTAACCAAGACGGGTCTCGTAAAAGGATGTCTAATCCCTTCAGGTATCTTCTTTGATAGCCCTCAATTTCCCAGTTAGATACACTGCATCCGATCACACCTCGAACCTATCGAGTTCCCGTTCCTAAATTTGGGGGGGCAGGTAGTGTCCGTATTATACGTAGATATTATTATCATGTCTTATACGATGCTACGGGACTACTAGCATATTATTATATGGAAGTGCTACTGGGATTATAATTTTTTTTTTGAGATGACTTACCACAGCTTTGCTCAGGGAGCAACTACTGCTTTTTACTGTGGACTATTGGAGGGACGACGAAGGGTCTACTGAGCCAAATGAATGAACTTAAGTATAGGGGCACCCAGAGGGGTACGGACCTCGGCATAGGACATTGCTGGGGCTACGCGGCGGATTGGGTAGCGGGAATCGGTGAGAGCTACTGGGAATGTTCCTCCATTGAAAAGGGAAGATATTCCGCTAGGCTAGGTGTGAAGCCTGGGGACCGGCCGTGGTCCAACAGTTCATTAGGACCTTGTATATACATATATCGAATCGTTGTGATTATTTCTCATGCGTGATTTATGTCTTGCATTCGATTGTGAACCTTATTAGAAGTAGGTTACGAGTTACATATTCACGGAAAAAGTTGTCTTTTTATGGAGCATTATTTTGGAGGGCGACGGTGTCGCCGTCTGTTGGCATCGTTACTGGTGCTTTTGAAATCAATCGCAATTTACAGTTAAAATGCTAAAAGTAACATTGCTATAAAATTGCAACTTTATATGCTGGTGGTTATAACAAGGTTTCTGATTACCTCGAAAGCCGATAGTCGTGAGTTTATGCATCTTTATTTTTCTACAAACTAAACTGCATATTAAAAGACAAATCTAGAATAAGCGTTTTGTAACCAGTCGCAGCCGGTTATGACCGGTTTTACAATGAATCGCACTGGATTTATATGGCTCGCTCGTAAAGACGGGAGCGTTTTAAAATTCCATACGAAACGCTTCGGTTTAATACTCTGTACAGTGTTGCTGACAGCAAAAATGTTTATTTGTTTAACGTGCGGAGTGGAGAGGAATATTATGCAACTTAGTCTGAGAGACAGATATGACCACGACTAGAAAATGTTTATGGGTCGTTATTGTCCCTACTTGATCCCTTAATTTTAGCAAGTGTCAGCACTATTTATAAACCTTCAACATTTTTCTGACTTTCACCAACATTTTCATCTTGATTAAAACTTGTGAAAAAAGATCTTCAGGTTGCCCGAAATTAGCTAAGGGTTCCGTATTCTTAAAATTATTGGTATTGAACTTGAAAGACCTGAAGATATAGGTTTATTTGTCCTGTAAAGTTAAAAGACTGATCAGTTAAAGGCGGATTGAGCGAAACTATAGCTGAATGAAAGTATTAATGTTGAATCACATTTTTGTCCGTTTTTTTTTATTTATTTCCTTCTTGGAGAACTTAAAGTTGAAAACCAATTTGATTTATACCTACATAGGCAATTGATAGTGAAATGCTGAAAACAAGTTCCCACTAAATGCATAAATTAATGTCCAGATAGTGCGTTACATCGCTGTCAAAAACATCGACGAGCTCACAAATGTAACATCCTTCTTGCATCCTTTAGATCGTCAGCGTTTTTATATGAGTTTGACATATGACATAATCATAGTGAAAACCGAATCGTCAGCTCGCCGATGTTTCAACGTCGAATTTAAGGTTGTTACGATGTTTTCGCTTAGTGAATTGCGTTGCTAGACACCATAGTGTCCGTGACATTAATGGCCACCAGCTCCCCCCAGTTATTACTACATAGGCTGCCCAAGCTGCAACCGATTTCCGGGGTAAAGCTCCGCACTCCCTTATTTGTTTATTCCTTTACTGGAATGCCTCTCTTCAGGTGATGCCCAGACCAATTCGTAATTTCTTAAATAGACAGGGAATATCAACGTAGCTCATTATACCAGCGGTAGTCGCCGTAGCCGTATCGGCAAGGAAGACAGTATCACATAGCCGTGTTGGAACTCAAGCGTGAATGCGTGTACAAGACTATGGCCCATTTTGTATCTTGCGCCCTTCCTGCTCAAACGCCTGCACGTGAAACGGAATTTATGGCTGCTGCCTGCTATCCGCGAAATACGGGACTAGAAAAATATATAATTACATGCCAGCCAACGACTCTATAAGAAGCACATACGTACTTATCGTACTAGGTATAGTTTTCGTGGTAAAAGTTGGTATGTGCTGAAACTTCCACACCAAATACACCATGTATTTCTTCTTATTTTACATCAAGGAGCTCCTTCGGGTGGTCGCCAATCATAACCACAGAATAACTATATTATAGTTCTTACACTACGGCAACGGATGTACTTGCGCAGAGCAACAGTGGGAGCATTGGGGGGAAGAGTAGGCGGCGCGGATTTTCCTGAGATCTGTGTTGACAACGTAAATACACTGGCGCAGCGGCGAGGGGCGACGCATCAAGAGCGTTGCCACACTGTAAGCCTTATAGTAGTACTGTGCCGCAACTTAGAGATACTTTCCACTTTAGCGAATTCACAAAGTTCCTTCTGAACCATTTTAATACGTAACCCTAAATTACCTCATAAAGACTCGACCTCTGACCATAATAACATAATTTGTCGGTCCGTCCGACGAGGGAAGTATTGCAGACGTTAGTACTAAATGTGGGACATTAGTTGTCCCGAGTTGTCCCGTTTAGGGGACATTCGGACCGGGTTGGAACAAATGGTTTGGTAATGATAGTGAATAGTGTCCTGTTTATTTTGATGTGACGTTTGATCAGACATAATATGGATAATATTATTTTATTTTTTTTTAATTTTTTTTTATTATACGCATTTAGTCGCATAGCTGCATTAGCATAATATATTATATAGTAGCTAGCTGTTGCCCGTGACTTCATACACCTAGAGCATTGACGTATATAGGTACAGGGTATACATTCTTCTTCTTATCGTGTGGGCAGCAAGCACTGGAGTGCAATTCTCTAAGCATCACATCGCTATCAAAAACATCGATGAGCTCGCATCCTTCAGATCGTCGGAAGTTTTATATGAGTTTGACACATGAAATTAAAAGCTCGCCGACGTTTCAACGACGAATTTAAGGTTGTGAAGATGTTTGCGCTTAGTGAATTGCATTGCAGGTGTCAGAGTTTTTTCAGACCGCAATACGGCCTCTGAAGTGGGTTTCATGTAACGGCTACTACCACCAGAGATGGGACTAAACTCTTAATGTGCCATCCGAAGCATGGAATCATCTTTCTTTTCAGACAATCAGGTGGTTCAGCCTGCAATGTCCTAGCCAACTGGGGAAAAACTTACAAAGTGACATATCACTTGGTGTCCCCCATGGGAATCGAACCCACGTCCTCCGTGTCAAGAGCCCAATGCTCTTAACCATTAGACCACGGAGGTAGTTAGGGGGGGTATACATTAAAATGAGTTACAAAAAGTTAGGTTAAAATGAGTTAGGGCTTAGTGGCTCAGAAAATTAAACTGAACAACTTTCGCTATGAAACCGACATTGCAATCGCGTAAAACAAAAATTCGATGATTCTTAAAAAATAACAATAAATAGCTACTCCACCAAAATGTATGAAACAGCTCATGGTGGGTATAGCTCCTCAGATGAGGGCGGGATGGGTACGACGTCCCATCCCGTCGTCCCCATGCGAGTTCTTGTCTGAGTGTAGATGCGCTCGGAGTTTCCTTTGTATTCGTAGTTCATCAATTAATATACTTATTAATTAGTACGTTGTGTAATTAGTATGTAGTAAAATTAGTACGCTGTGATTACACCCATCGCAGTTCCATTAGACCGCAGTGTTTTACATTCTTCGTATGATATGAATAAAATTGAAATACATAATTAGCCAAAAAAGACATAGTCGTTGCCGAAATTGAATTAAAATTACCTTAAATTACAGTAACCGGTTCTAGATTTTTTGTCAACAACTATTTATTTTTTTAAGATCACTACCATCATCATCATCACTACGGTAACCTGGAGCGATGATGGGTACAGCTCCTTAGATAAAGACGGGATGGGTACGACGGCCATGCGAGTGGTCCTGTCTGAGTAGTAGATGCGCTCGGGAGTTTCCGTTGTGGTCGTGGTGCATCAATGAAATTTATATCCACTGCAGTTCCATTAGAATTTTACATTGTTAATAATGGTATACAAAATTGAAATACTTATTTAGCCAAAAAAAGCCTAGTTGTCGCCGGAATTTAATTAAAATTATCTTACCAAACTAAAGTTAAGTAATCGGTACAAAATTTTTTGTCAACATAACCATTTATTTATTTAAGAAGAAATACTACCATCATCATAATCGTCCCCAACCCTCAAGGATCCAGGGGTCGGGGTGGCTTCAGTTGGCGTTACTTCTGTTGGTACAGTTTCAGTGGTAACTATCGTGGGTACTACGGTAACCTGGAGCGTTGGTGGGTACAGCTCCTCAGATGAGGACGGGATGGGTGGGATGGACATGCGAGTGGTGTCGTGTGCATAGTAGATGCGCATGGGGGTTTCCGTTGTAGTCGTTGTGCGCCTGCGACCGCGGTAGTACGATGGCATCTGAGGATTAAGATTTTATAATTCGCACGGTGCTCCATACAAAATAAAGTTCCGTCCTAGTTTGAGCATTTAGTAATTAAAGCAACAAAACAATTTAACGCAATCTAGAAACCAATGTGCTTTACATTTGTCAGATTTCCTTTAAAACATCTCGGATGATTTTTTTCCAGTTTCGAAATTTTTAGGGGTGGCTAAGACCATAAAACTGAACAACTTTTACTATGGGAGAAATCGCAAAAAAAATCGACTGTTCCATACTTTAATGCATACTGGATTTAAATGCCAGCCAGAAGATTTATATTTACGTATTCAGATTTGCTTCCATAGTAAATGATGACCAGTTTGATGGTCTGAACCACCCCTGAAAATTTCGACACATTAAAAAATAATCGGGGCTCGAAGTTTTCTAACCTACCCTCAAGCTCTGGGTCTGCGTGGTGGAGTACGGTCCACGCCTTCTCACCAATAAGATCACAACACACGACCGCTATAATATGTTGTTGTCCTCTTCTAACGCACGCAAGTTGCTAAACGCTTCCTCTCACTCACACATACGAAAGAGACGTATTTTGTAATTTTGCGTGCGTAAGAAGAGTACAGCAATATATTATTATAGCGCATGTCTGTGACGACCGTTATGCGGGCACTACATTATCACCGAGAAAAGCCGAGAACGAGAGTGTGGATGCCCTTCATTGCTCTCGTGGCGTCATAAACCGTAATAATTTTCCTTGAAAGTCCTCGTCGAGAATTCTCGCCGAGAAGTTACTTTGCCCTGCAGTGGTAATGCACTTCTGGTATGATGCAAGTGCCATTGGTATAAGCACAACAACTTACAGTCTCATTGATGGTCTCAATCCAGTCCGCGTAAGCCCCGACAAGTGTAAACACTGTAGGCGTGTTAGGGTTACCACAAATAGTTGGTCCGAATGATATGATGCCGACTAACTTGCCAGCCAATATGGCCGGCCCTCCGGCGTCATGCTGGAAAAGAAGATAGAAGATTATCCATGACGGTGGAATGAAGAGTGAAGAATGATACGAACATTGTTCTAATCAAAATAGTAATAATAAAAAAAAACCTTAAAATCGTAGCATACCAGACCAGTTTTTCATTTTGATATTGGCTCTATAGTGAAAGTTGTTCAGTTTGTAATACAAACTACCCCATTATACAAAGATATTCTATACACGCATGGACTCATCACGTCATACAATAACAAAGTCCACAAAACATGTTTCTAATGCCATCAGTATTCTTTGTTTGTGCTCTGCTGCCATACATTGCCGCTGACATTCCAGTCCTTTCAAATGTCCTCGGTCACTAAGCAGTCACAATCCACCACACTTTTGCAGGACCTTTAACTGCGCGTAGATGCGAAGTCCTTGTGCATAGAATGTCATTGCCAAAGGGAAGACCCTTTGGCAATGACATTAAAAAAAATCATAACAAATAGAATAGTATATTTCATTACAAGTGTGGAAAGGCTGTCATTGCAAAGAGTTCCAATGACGGTTCCGCACGTGTACTGAACGACTATTTTTAATACAGTTGCGAAAAAATGAAGCAATTTAATAAAATAATAAAAACACAATAAACTCAACTAACTTAACATTTATTTCTTATAAAAGTTATAATTCACATATACATTGAAATTGGTACAGTTTTTTATACTAACTGGGGAAGTTTTAGGTTGCATATTTACTGTTTGAGACAAACTATTATTAATTTCGTATGATTGTTCATGTATATTTGTCAAAAAATTTCTGAAAAATGGCGCCAACCGTAGAATATAAGCAGAGTTTTTTTTTCTTCACCCATTCTGGTAGGCAAATGCCCATACAGCCAAGTCTTCAGTAGAAGTTTTTTATTGATATGAAATGAAAATGAAATTTAATGAGATGAAATGAAATGAAACCTAAACAAACTCATTCAATCAAATGATTAAATTTGATATTGAAACAAATTAGTAGCTTCTTTTTAGAAATATACGTATTTGCATGAATCATAAAAACTTCTATGAATTTTTTTAGTAAAAACTTCATGGTTGGTTTTTCTTTTTAATAGACATTATCTTGACAGTTGGGAAAGAGAACGCACGAGTTCGGGAAAGGTAAAAAAAAAGCACGAGTATGTAATAGCCCACATCCCGAACGCTATACGTCCCTGCAATACGCCACTTTTTGAGCAACTGTATTAAAAAGATTGTTACGTCTTTTATAGTTAGTAACGAAGTAAAGTAATTTAAAGAACTGGAGAAATAATAAAACAATTGTGAAGACTCACATCACATGCCCCCTCTCCCGTAGTAAACGTACCGGCGCAGAACATCGTCTGTGTCACGAATTTTCTGAAAAATAGTACAAATTAGCTGTAAAAACATCTAGGTAATTACGGAAATAAGTTTCTCTCTATCTATCTATAACGTCACGCCTCTTTCCCAGTGGGGTAGGCAGAGACCAGGGCGCGCCACTTACTACGATCTTTACATACTTCTTTTGCCTCATGCACATCCATACATCTCTTCATACATGCCCGTCGGTTTCGAGTACTCCGCACCTCCCCTTTTTGTAGGACGCAACTGATTTGATCAGCATACGTCCTACGAGGGCGCCCTCTTCCGACGCTTTCACTCACATTAGCAACATATATCTCTTTCGTACATCTGCTATCACTCATCCTCTCCACATGACCAAACCAACGAAGCATACCTTTCTCTATTCTTGTCACTACATCTTCTTTTAATTTACATCTATCTCTTATTACACAATTTCTCACTCTATCTTTCAGCGTCACACCACACATACTTCGCAAGGAACGCATTTCAACAGCATTAATTTTACTAGCATGCTTCTTCTGCCATACCCAGCACTCACTGCCATACATAAGTGTAGGCACCAACACACCATACAAACAATATTTTATTTTCTTTTAAAAAACTATACAGAAAAAAAGAAGATACTCTACGCACTGAGAAAAATAATGTACTATATACTGCATTTCAAATAAGGATGACAAGATTTTCCGATTCCTGTTTAGCTTTCGGCCAATAAGCTCCTGATTATCTGATTCCTGATTACCAAATAAATTTTATTTATCAGAAAGATATATTATCCGACGTTATTAAAGCTGTTCTAAGCATAAGTGAGAGGAAGTATATCAGATCTCTGTTTCTGTAATTCAAAATAACCTTAAAATTTAGTTGCTATTTAAAATGGAGTATCAAAATTGGGAGAATAATAAACTATTCGTTAATTTGAAAACTAAGAGATAATTTTCCCATGTAAGTTCAACAGTGCTGCAACTTCAAGCATTCTTAAGAATATCGATAAAAACAATCTATCTTAGATTGAAAAACTAAATAAAAAAACATGTTAAAGTTAGGTTACTACTCACTCCCCGTACACTTCCTTACAAAACACGTTCGGATACACCGGCAAGAACTTTCTCTGAAGAAATATAGGTTCGTAAGCCATTTTCTGTGACATCTGAAAACAGAAAGTTTCATTGAACCTACATATTGCAATAGCGAGAAAATACTGCCACAGTACACAATTTTCAATACTTAGTAAAGGCATAAACATTATGCTCGCGACGTTATACATTAGTTTATGTTAGTTTATTTTAGTTTATGTTAGTTAGCATGTAAAACCCCACTACGGGACAAAAATCATTTTCAAAAGGAGATATTTAACGATACATATTTCAGTTTTTTTTTTTTTTTTTTTTTTTTATGTCTGATAGGTAAGCATTTGACCCCGATCTCACCTGATGTTAAGTGACGATGAGGCCGAAGATGTAGCATGCTTACCTAGAAATGTGCCTATTCACTCTCGCCTTGAAGAGGCCCAAGTTGTATTGCTCAGGGAACAGGTCCGCAGGCAGTACGTTCCACTCTTTAGCCGTGCGCATTATAAAAGAAGAAGCAAACTTCTTAGTGCGAATTGCTGGTATGTCAACAACATAAGGGTGGAAACCCAGCCTGCGTCTCGTCCCTCGCAGATGAAAGGGAGACGGAGGTAGATTGCGGGTCCCGTGCGGTTATTCTGAAGATTCTAAATAAGGCATACTAAATGTTACCCGCGATTTCTCCGTGCAATTTTTATGCCAATTTCCTTTATAAAGGCTAACTGCCTCCGTGGTCTAATGGTTAAGAGCATTGGCTCTCGACACGGAGGTCGTGGGTTCGATTCCCACGGGGGAGCTCTAGTGAAATGTCACTTTGTGCGTTTTTCCCCAGTAGGCTTCCCCAGTTATTGGAGGCTGAATCGCCTGATTGTCTGAAAAGAGAAATGATTCCGTGCTTCGGATGGCACGTTAAGCCGTTGGTCCTGGTGGTAGTAGTCGTAACATAAAAACCACTTCAGAGGCCGAAAGGCGGTCTGAAAAAACTCTGATACCAGGGCCCTGCCCACACGATAAGAAGAAGAAGATAAGGGCTCAATAAAGTAATACAGCCAGAGACACAATATTTATTATTATTATTATTATTTGGTTATAAGGGCTTGGTCAATGACCAAATAGCTACTGCGACCTAGATAGATCTATTGTAGCTGTCACCCTAGACCTAGAGGTCATTTCCTAGGCCCACGGACTTCATGAACCGTGTTATGCTTTTGGAGGGGAGGTCCCTAATGTCAGTAGGTGTTATTATGTATCCACCTAGATGGCGACTCCTGCTGTGAATGAGCACTTCGCATTCGCAGAGGAGATGTATGGGCGTTTCCTCTGCTTCACAGCAAAATCTGCAAGTGGGTGAGTCTACAAGCCCCATTCTGTGTAGGTGTTTGTTTAACTTGCAGTGTCCTGTTAAGGCTCGTACTAAGAGCCTTAAGTCGTTGCGGTTTGAATTGATGGCATCCGAGGTATGTCTGTTTGAAAAGCCGGTCACAAGTTCTTTCGCATGCCTCAGTCCTCAGTCACACAATATTTATAAGAGCATCTCCTCATTTCACTACCCAGAGCCAAAAGTCGTGAGATGTAGTTAATCTGATAATGCTAAAATCATTTAAATATCTGTCATTACGCTGCTGTCGTTGGGGAATAGACCCAAGACTTCAAGAGAATTTTTATTTTAACAAAATATATAAAAATTTATGTACCTTCTTAACCCCCCATCCAAGAAGCAAGACCTCAGCAGTGAACGGCATACCGTCTCCGTTATGAGATATGTCGATGATCTTCGGCACCCGATGGTAGTCGAACTTGATGAGCCTGCGCAGCCGGATGACGGCGATGTTGTTACGCAAGGTGGACGGGTTGTAAGCCGGGTGGAAGTATACCTGACGGTTAAACATGCATTATAGTTACTGCCACACAGACTTAATAATAGCCACGATTGTCTCCCTATAGCAAATTTTGAAAGTCGTATATTTATTTTGCTACTTCCCTTGTCTTCATTTAATTATCTGAGGGTTCCACTACAGATTAGAGTCACCCCTCACTCGCTGGACTTTGTTGCTTAGTATTGAAGGTAGTCGCTGGTGTTGATCCTGGTTTACAGGAGTTACAGGGGCGGAAATGTTTGTGGGTATATGTCAGAAAAATCTGTCTTTTCCTGACTTGTTAATCCCTTATGGTTGTGGGGTCAGAATTCCGCGTTTCTGTTCTCTCCACCTTTCCCTATTCCTGACGTTGTCTTCGGAGGCATTGCACATGGTCTTATCACTATGAACTATCCTATGTCCTTTTGGTCACTGTCCTAGAATCGATAGTTGCAGTGTAATTTGTGCCCGAAAAAGAAATTAAATAATTATTTGGTACCTCAAGTGCATCGACGAGCTCTCCTCCAAGCCTGCTGTGGTTACTGCCGATCCTCACCTGCAGTACTCTTGGATTCTCGCGAAAGAACCGATTGTTATGCATCCTGGTGATTAGGAAAGTAATTGAATTAACACATAAACTGACTAACCCTTGAGTCATAGTCAAAGACTTAATTGTCCCTTGTCGTAATCATCATCTCAGTCAATAGACGTCCACTGCTGGACATTGGCCTCCTTCAAGGATTGCCACAACGACCAGATCTGTGCTGCTCTCAACCAACGGGTTCTCGCTGCCTTCACCAGGTCGTTAGTTCAACTTGTGAGGGGATTACTCACGCTGCACTTTCCGTCACGTGGTTGCTGGTTATCTTTGACTGCACTTAGTCTGAGTGCAGTTTTGGTGAAATTTATAGGTGATAGATTACATTACAGAAAGATAATGTCGAATAAGGATAGTTAGAACATCCTTCATTTTTCTTTTTCGGGTTCCTCACCGTCCCTGGAGGCTTGCAATCTATCTCCTGCCAGACGAAACAGTTTTTCGAAACTGGTGATATTTCCTTGAGGTTCCGGAGCCACTTTTTATTGATGGGTCTACAAGCAAATGAAACAAGATACTCACAGTTGAAGACAAGCAGCGGAAGTGATGACGATGTCATGCCAGTAAATGATACCGCCGCACCAGAACCGCCCCATGAGATGAATAGATACCATGAAGGGGTAGTATCTGATCGTTGTTCGTTCACCCTTGAAGATTCTTCTGCCATCATGTCTGCGGTACATGTTTCGTTCTTCTAGTTCTGCTTGGGGATCTGCGGGATTAAATGTTAAGTTCAGTTTTGATACAATCCAGCGTAGAACTGGCACACACATACGGAATTCCGAATCAGAATTGTGATTTCGAATAGGATTTGATACCTCCGCAATTCCGCACGGAATTCTGGAGGGGGTAAAATCCATACAAAATCGTAATCCTAATTAGAAATTCCTTATGTGTGTATTGTAGATATATTGGGTACAATAGTATTACATACTACAGATGTGGTAACATCTGTAGTATGTAGTATATTGGGTCAAATATATAGGTGGGCTTTACGTCAATTGAATTTGTGCCTTATGTCTTTTTTGAATTTCTATCAATAGTACCAACACTTGGCACCATTACAACCCTGTAATGGTACAGTACAGTCAACATCAAGTTAGCTAGTAATGTTATTGGTAGCTTTAAGTAAAGCTGATTTAACGTTTTTTTCATGTTAAAGCAATAATTTTGTAAAATATAGTTTTGTTCAAGATTAATAAACAGTTAAAATTTCGCCAAAGTTCATTAACTTTTGCTATTGACTATACCAGCGCTGAATGATGAAGTGGCGACGGGCACACACCTGTCCTACGAATAAAAATAAATATAGAAATTTAAATAAAGCTCAAAAAGTGGTACAACCAAAACTGGGCTACACTCGCGTGTAACCAAGGCTACAATCGCGGCAAATATTCGGTGATTGAACTGTTATTGGACTACGTAACTATTGATACATTTGGTATTGTCAGCCATTAGAGCCGTTTTGAAAAATCGCTCAGATGATATTGGCTGTCAGTTATATAGAGTTTAGCGCGAGAATAGTAATTGGATTGCTATGTGATTAGAACTGAAATTGGATAAGAATAGAATTTCGATGTTTAAACTTAGCGCGATCGGGCTGCTGTACCGTGTTCTGAACTTGTTCTTTAAAAACTATACCTTACCGCCTAAACTCATACAACATGTAATTTTTCATAAGGGGCCAAATATTATGTGGATTTTTTTAGAGTTACTCTTCCATGGTTATTCTTATTCGTAGCACCTGTCACATTGGGCAAAATTTGGGCACTGCAAGTGAAATGAGGATATTCTTAATTATGGTATGAATTTAGTCGTCGAATATATTGTTCTTTAGTAAATATTAGAAGATAACACTAAAATAAATATAGTCGTAAAAATGTATCTTTCAAAGTAGACACAAAAACACTTTTCTAATAAAATATTCACCTTTAACGGCAACTCATTTGTATTCCTGACACGAGATACAAAAAAGTCTTAGATGTAATAAGAAAAGAAGCTGCATCAGTAGGCTCGTGCCCGTGCCATATTGCGTGCTAAAGGAAAACGCCCAATCCAGTTTCGCCTCAAAACTGGTAAATTTGAATTTTTTAATGAAACGCCACGATAGAAAAGGACAATTTTCTTTGGGAAGCACGATATTCCTCCTATCCTGTGGATATATTTAGCTATCATACTTTTTGTATGTGTTCTTTGATCATACACATTCGCCAGCTGCGAAACGACCCGCAACGAATACACTTCGTCACGTGGGCAATGTCTTTTATTATCTATTCATATGCCCAGAGATATACTAATGGCGCGGATTACTAGTTATTTAGTGACAGATACATCACTTGCTTCGCAAAAATTCTAAACTTCTCTCTTCGGATAAATTATCACGCTCTAATTAACTACTGCCAGACGGTACGTGCAAAAATGTACTTAGTTAAACCACAGCGCGTTGTTATTACTTTGTACAGCGTGTCACGTATGCGTCGTTGCCGTCTGGCGCGAGTGGCAGAAATCAAGCAAGAGCAAGTGGTGGTACTCGTACTTATCTCGTTTTCTACGGCCGAGTGATGGAGGCCTGCTTACGGTGGAGGAATTAAAAAATATATAGGGCCCATCTTAAAAGAACGGTGTAGGGGGATGATCAGAACATCAAACTGAACAACTTTCTCTTTGGGACCAACATAGAATTCGAGACCCTGTATTGTAATAAAATTGTTGAGGTAACTTTTTGAGCTGTGCCTCAAAGAACATAACACTGCTTCGAAATGGGTTTCTAGATACAATGACAACGAAATATCCTAACTCAACCCGTTTCCTAAAATTAACGAGCCTCTTTCTCGTTTTCGTTTAATCTAAGACTCAAATGCTAAAACATTGAATTCAAACGCTGTATTTTTAGTCAAATCGTCGGATCGCTGAAAACGTTTCTCTACATTGTTATATAAAATTAAAGTTCTTAGGGGATTTGTATGTTTGTTTATAGAGAAATGTTGAAAATCTCGATTATAATTTTGAATAGAACAATGACGACAGTAGAGAAAAAACTTAGTTTCGGTATAATTGTGTTTGTACGGATATTAACCATGGGTTTTTCGAAAATAAACGATGGAACGAAATTTTATGACTTTAATCAAGTTGAGCACAAAAGTGAAAGTTAAATATAACCATGTACCTACTTAAACGTTAACCGAGCGGTGACGACAACATTTGCTATTCGCATAGTAACAGGCGCTTCAACATGCCCCCGGGCGTTGAAAGATACGTAGCTTTCAACCAGATGATTCTGAAGACACAGGCAGGGTGCAAATCTTGCTAAAGGCCCTCCGGATCACTCCAGTAGATGTCCTGATGTCAGCCACACGAACTATGCCATCCGGTCCAGGGTGAACTGCTACAATTCTGCCCAGCTTCCACTTCAATGGAGGCATATGATCTTCCTTGATCACTACCAGTGAATCCAGCTTTAAAACATCCTTGCAGGACCACCATTTAACCCTCTGTTGTAGCTCTGATACGAACTCTTTACTCCATCTTGCCCAAAAATGCTGACGAAGCTGTTCAATACGTTGAAATCTGGTTAAGTGACTGGTGGATTGATGCTGATGATCTTGAAGTGGAAAGGAGGTTAGCGGTCGCCCAATGAGAAAATGACCGGGTGTTAGTGGGGTGCAATCCGCTGGGTCCGATGAAAGTGGAGTCAGCGGCCGAGAGTTTAATATCGCCTCAATTTGCGTTAACGTGGTGTTAAGCTCTTCGTACGTTAAATGACAATTTCCCAACACTCGTTCTAAATGATATTTGGTTGACTTTACACCCGCCTCCCAAAGACCACCAAAGTGAGGAGTATAAGCCGGTATAAAGTGGAATTTAATGCTATCATTTGCCAAACTATCACTCAAAGAATTGCAATTAGTTTTTAGGAACTTCGAAAGCTCGTTATACGCACCAACAAATGAGGTACCGTTGTCGGAGTAGATATTAACAGGTTTTCCCCTTCTGGATATAAATCTACGTAGTGCCAGTAAATAATTATTGCTTGTTAAGTCACCTACTAGTTCTAAATGAATAGCTTTGGTCGTGAAACAAATGAAAATGGCAATGTAGACTTTCACTAGTCTACATCCACGACCTTGGCGACTAGCACTCATGACAGGGCCAGCATAATCGACACCTACGCTTTCAAAAGGATATCCACCTGGAAGAAGACGCTGCTGTGGCAAATTTCCCATCAATGGAGCCACGATTTTACCTTTCATGCGACTACATCGCACGCACTTGTGATAGCATGCCTTTGCCAAGTTTCGACCACCTATGGGCCAATACGTTTCCCTAATGGAAGCCAGCAGCAACTGCGGACCGGCATGCATCAATCGTTTGTGTTCAAATTCAAATAATAACTTCGTAAAAATATGAGTGGACTGTAATAATATCGGATGCTTTTTATTATAAGAGAAGTTTGAATTGTCAAGACGGCCTCCGACGCGCATTATTTTGTCCTCATCAATGAAGACATTAAACTTATGCAGCGAACTCCTTGCAGGTAAACTCTGCTTTTTCAGAAAAAGTTTATATTCGGGAAAGGATTCATCTTGACACTTCGAAATAATTAAATTTAATGCGTTCCGTAACTCTACCTCCTGCAAGAATCCTGTCTCTACAGGTTGTTTTCTGCAAGATGTAATGAACCTTAAAACGTAAGCCACGGAACGTAAGAGACGTAAGTAATTAGAAAAACGACTGAAATCCATAAAACCGTCTTTTTTGTCGTCATTGTTCATAACGATCTTTAATGAAACATCAGGTCGAGCCTCGGGTAACTTAATAATGTGTTTGGGTTGAGAAGGCCATTGCAACGGATCGTGATTTAAGAAATCAGGACCGAACCACCAGAAATCCAAATTCTGCAGAGTACTAATATCAACGCCACGTGATATTAGATCTGCTGGATTTTTATCGGTTGGGACGTGCTTCCAGGTACAATTATCCGTCTTTTCCAAAATCTCAGCAATACGGTTACGTACGAACGGCTGAAGTTTGTAAGGCAACATTTGTAACCATCCCAACACGATAGTTGAATCGGTCCAGAAATAAGTTTGATTGACCTTTACTCTAAGAGAACTGACTACTTTCTCATAAAGCCGAGCTCCTACTAATGCACCACACAATTCCAACCTAGGGATTGTCGTGGGTTTGATTGGTGCCACGCGACTTTTAGCCATTAACAAACGAACTACGATCTCACCAGTGTTGTTAACGCTACGAACATAAACGCATGCACCGTACGCGCGCTCAGACGCGTCCGTAAAAATGTGTAACTCTAGCGCCTTGAATGAGTCACAGATAACCAAACGTGGAATATGAATTTTATTTAAAAGTGGAAAGGTTTCCACGATTTCATCCCAACGTTTGTTGATATCTGGAGTTAAAGGCTCATCCCATGATAATTTGTGTAACCACAACTTTTGTAACAACATTTTCATTGTAATTACACAAGGCGCTAGAAGCCCTAAAGGGTCAAATATTTGTGCAATGACTGACAACATATCACGTTTCGTTTGACCATCGGGAATTGACGAAGCCATAGGAAAGCAGAGTTCATCAGAATCTGCATGCCAGCCTAGACCTAATAGTTTGTCAGGCTCGATACATCCTATGTTCAAATTAAGTGCCTTTTGAGCAGATTCTGGTACCAGTTTGGGTTCGTTAGACTTCCATTTTCTAAGTGGCATACAGGCTGAAGCAAGAGCGTCAGTAATTCCATTCCGTAAGCGTTTAACCTCATTTAAATCGTCACCTCCAGTCAGCAAATCATCGACGTAAAAGTCGTGTATGATGGACGTGGCGATTTTATCATCCATACTGTCATGACCATGGAGCATGTCATGACCACGGTGCATGTTAAGACCTTGGCGCATGTCAAGACCTATTTGCTTAAGGCATCGCGTCGCAAGAAAGGGAGCACTAGCCGTACCATAGGTAACGGTGTTCAACTCATAAGTCTTGACAGGCTCAAGTGTGCTGTTACGCCACAGAATGCGTTGTAAATGCCTGTCAGACGGGTGGACAGCTGTCTGTCTGTACATCTTCTCGACATCAGCGGACAATATATATTTGTGCTGCCGAAATCGAAGAAGAATGGACAATAAATCGTCTTGAACCGTAGGACCAACTAACTGATTGTCATTGGAGGAAACGCCTGAAGTCGTGGGGCAACTCGCATTGAACACCACTCGCAACTTTGTAGTAGTGCTACTCTCACGGAGAACACCGTGATGAGGTATGAAATACGAGCTGTCATTCAAATCAACCCTTTGACATTCAGACATATGTCCCAACGACTGATACTCTGACATAAAGTCGTGGTACATCTTACTTAACTCTGGTTTACCCTTCAATCTGCGTTCTAAAGAAAATAAACACTGCTTAGCTTTGTGATATGAATCTCCTAAAACAGCAGGATTCTGCTTGAGTGGTATACGAACGCAAAAACGACCGTCTTTGAGTCGGGTCGTGTTCCGTTCAAAATGTTCTTCACATTGCTTCTCTTCTGGAAAGTAATGAGATGACTTTGAGCTGACCTCTTCCAGCTGCCAAAAACGCGTTAAATCGGGTTGAATATCATCCATATCACCATAAGAAGCGGGACTGATTTTAGTGAAGTTACATTTAATATCATTTGACAGCAATCCAACATGATTGGTAGTTATAGGACCAGAGACTATCCATCCTAACCTGGTTTCACAGAGAACCGGCATTCCACTACCTAGCTTTATTCTTTGTGACCCTAACAAATCCCAAAAGAGATCAGCGCCTATTAAAATATCAACATTAGCAGGCTTATAAAATGTAGGATCAGCTAAGCAAATGTCTGAAGGAATATCAAGACTTGAAAGATTGATTCCTCGACTTGGAACATTATTAGTGATGGATGGTAAAACGAAACAATGAAGGTCAGCAGAAAATTTATCATTTAATGACTTCATGTTTACACAACATGTGGTCCCTACATGAGAAGTAGCATTATTAATGCCCAGAATTGACCTGTCCACCTGACTGGTCGCTAACTTTAATTCTCGGCACAGCTTCTCAGTCATAAGGCACGATGTACTGCCACTGTCGAGTACAGCGCGAACGACATGTTCACTATTATTATTACCGCACAACTTTATTAAGGCAGTTGACAACAACACATCGCGCTGACCTTGATCAGAAGAACTGTGAACATTTGCTGACAATGCTAAATTATCAGCATCGCCAGTAGGTGGCGGCGTCGGCGGTGGAAGTATAGCTTTAGGCGTGTTGTCATTTTCGTCATGTGTGTTCAAAGGTTTAGGCTCAGCTACATGAACGAGAGTATTATGTCTGCGTTTACAAACCTTACAACCAGGTTTCTTACAACGGTTAGCAAAATGACCAGTATGAAAACAGTTAAAACAAACCCTATAACTCGGCAACAACTTCAAACGGGCATCATTACTCAACGCGAGAAACTGTGAACAATTAATTAAATTATGAGCGCCTTTACATGTGGGACAAATTATTTTACTATCTGTACCTTTGGAATTTTGAACTGATACCATAGACTTCAGTTTGGGATTTGGTTTACTAGTCGAGTTTAGATGCAGACTACGCGACAGTTCCAATGTTTCAATTAAATCAGCGCGATTGCGCAAAAACTGTAGAAACGTTTCAAAAGTTATAACGCTATTCTTTTCTAAACGACCTTTCACCTCTTCCCACTCACGGTATGTCTTCTGGTCTAGTTTGTTAGTAACAATATAGATCAGAAGAGTATCCCAATGTTTGACTGGCTCACCCAATGATTCTAAGGTACGCAGGTTTTTATTTAATTGGTCAATTAAACGTTTCAATGTGACAGAAGACTCCTTTGTAATGTTTTCTAGGTTGAATAAAGCTGAAACATGATTTTGAATCAATAAACGTTTATTGTCGTATCTATCACACAATAGTCTCCACGCCACAGCGTAGTTACTAGCAGAAAACTCAATCGACTGAATCACCACAGCAGCAGACCCCTCCAGAGACGCACGTAAATAGTGAAACTTATTTATTTCATCAATCTCGTCATTCGAATTGATTAGACTCGTGAAAGTGTCATGAAACTCAAGCCAATTTTCATATGAACCACTAAATTTTGGCAACTGAATGGTAGGCAACCTAACAAGCTTGTGGTTACTGGCACGTGTACTACCCTTATCACTACCACTATGAACTGATAACTCGTCGTTATTTTTGTCGAAATTATCCAACAAACTTTGAGCATTAGCCAGAGCTTTATAATACTGTGACTCAAATTCCGAACGGTCAGACATTTGAACGTCGACGTTTTCGGATAAACATTCCAACTGCAACTGTACCTCATCATATTGTTCATACAACGACTCGATCTTACCCATACGCAATTTCAGTTCCTTTACGTCAAAAGAACTCAAAGATTTACTTGATAGCGTATTTAGGTAGTTTGTAAATAAAGTTAAACGTCCTTTAAAACTGCCTCGCTTTTTAATCAGATCCTTTTCATCTGACATTTTTGGGAGTCGGGTGTTGTTAACCTGGAATTGATACAATACAAAATGTTAAACAACTATAATGAACTAGCACGTACGTATTTGTACCTATAATAAACTTGTAAACAATAAAAATCAGCAGTTTATTTTATCAATTACGGCCAGCTGTTTAACAACGATAGGTAAGCAAACAAGTATTGAATGTACTCTCAGCTACTAATGTTCAATAAATTACAACCACAAATAGGTATGGATCACTACAAAAACCTCTATCGGTAATAAATATTCATATAATACGTAGTACATTCACTAATGACAATAACAAAAGTAAATAACTTGTCTAGATCTCATAAACACTTTATCTGAACTGTATTATACTATAGATAACTACCTAGGTACATACAACTGCTTTATGTGAATAATTAGCAAATTTGTTATTAAGTTAAATAATGTAGCATCGATGCTAACTGTACTATATTATATAAGTACGATTTATCTTAATAACAGCTAAACAGAATTGATTTATTCACAATGCAATAGGTAGATAACGTAATCTAAGAATAGAACAGATAATACAAAGTGCTACCAACCTTATCAGTGTGCGTAGATTTACACTAAACTTTACCTGATTGAGTGTTGGGTGACTATTATAATAAATCTAGACTTAACACCACGTAATTATGGATCTTGATCTTCGTTCCACGATGTAGGTATATAACCTCCACTTAACACCACAGTTAAATTCTTGATTCCATAAATATTACATCAATCCTCGATGTAATAGCAGCTAATTCTTCTTCTTATTAAATCCGGCTTCGATCCAGGACCATGTACGGATATTAACCATGGGTTTTTCGAAAATAAACGATGGAACGAAATTTTATGACTTTAATCAAGTTGAGCACAAAAGTGAAAGTTAAATATAACCATGTACCTACTTAAACGTTAACCGAGCGGTGACGACAACATTTGCTATTCGCATAGTAACAGGCGCTTCAACAGTGTTAAGAACAGTAGATAAATAGGACCCAATCTTTAATATTAATTCGAAAAAAAAAACTAAAGAACACTAGGCAAAAGTGTATGGAACATGGTCCAAAAGGCATCATGAGACTTACAGGAAATGAAAGTGCATACTTATCGTATGATTCTTTCTGGCAACAGCCTATTAAATTCTGGCCTTGTGGTATCACGATGATAGTCCATACGGAAGAAAGCTAGCAACTCAATCCTGAGGCGGCGGTTCGATTCCTGGCCTGTACCACTAAGTTCTAAGTTATTTATGTACGGTTGTATTTATGTACGGTTGTATTTATCATTATCACTAGATCGCTGGAGAAGGAAAACATCGCGAGGAAACCTGCATACCCGAGAATGAAAAGAAAATTAAGAAAATACCATAAGTTCGGAGGTATGCGTAAAAATATGGGTGAGCTTGGGGCGAACTCAAAAGACCAGCGATGGTCGCTGTGTTACATAACAACCCTTGCTTGCAATAGCCCAACCAACAATCGATCTCACTGTGGTCATATAGGTTCCAACTAGAAATCTGCGAGCGCACTCATGCTCCCGAATTCCCTATCTACGCCCAAACTTTTCATGAACAAAACCATAAGCAAATCCACGTGTAAATAAAGTTAAATTTACAATGTTTTTAACATAATTCCGACTAGTGAATGAATTACTTCGCTCCATCGTCATTATCAGATCTGTCTGCTCCATCGTTTCTTCTAACGACACATTATTTATTCAACAGCGAGCAAGTGAGGTGATTTTTTATACAAGATGTATTTTATTATTATTTGGTAAGGCTTTTGCCGAAGCCCAGGCTGCATAACACTGCGACCATTCCCTGAGAGCAATTGAGCTAAATAAATCGCAACTGAGCCACAATTGGACCGTCTGTGAACCACAACCTTTAACACATTCGGTATTGCGCTATTCATTTGACAGCCGTTATAGCCGTTTTGACCGATTAGTCACATAGTAAATAAGTCAAGTTTAGCGCAATATGAAATTCAGCACAATTGAATAGTATTATTATTATTGCGTGATTGGTGCCTTAACAGACTTACGTCTGTGCCACTTCGACCATCGCTGATCTTTTGTGAACGCCCTTCCTACAGTTCCCTATTAATCTCTACAGCATGTACAACCGAGCATACCTACCTACCTACCTTACTTGTTTGTACCAGTAGCGATAAGTGTTATGATTGTTAATTGTTTGTAAATGTTATCAAGAGCTCATTGTATGCCGACAAAATGTTATGCAGTTTGGCATAAAATGTATCTGTATAATGTACTGTGTTTTGTGAGAAATAAATTATTAAAAAAAAAACCTACCCTACCCTACAGTTGAATAGTAATTGGATTGCAATGTGATTAGAACTGAACTTTGATGTTTTAAATTAGTGCGATCGCCCTCCAAGTCTTTTGTGTTCGCCCCATGTAGGTACGGCCAAATTTTGCACATTATGGTATTTTCTTTTCGTCCTTGGGTATTGCAAAATGCCTCACGATGGTTTTCCTTCATCACATCGCTACTGATAATAATAAATACAACCGTACATAAATGATGTAGAACTTAGTGGCATGGGTCAGGAATTGAACCTCTGCCTCATGATTGAGTCGGTATCTATCTCTTCGTATGAACTGCTCTTGGATAAGCTATATGTCAAGATTGACAGTCGAAGCTACAAAAGCGTAGAAAAAAATTTTAACCAGTATTGACCTCTAAACCCTATCCATATACACGCACACAGACATAATTTGTATGGCGCCTCACGCACACCAACCTAATAAAGTTGGTCCCTTTTGTTTTATACGGTAGAAGCATGAGACTCTTTCTAGACATATACTTTTTCTAAGGTTGGGCTACTGCAAGCAAGGGTCGTTATTTAACACTGCGACCATCGCTGGTATATTGTGTTCGGCCCAAGCTCTCCCATATTTTACGCATACCTCCCGAACTTATGGTATTTTCTTTTCTTTCTCGGGTATGCAGGTATACATAACGATGTTGTCCTTCACCGCCGAGCTAGTGATAATGATATAGTATATTACACACCGAGGGCAGGAAAGTAAGAAATGTCAACAAACATGTTATCTGATGCTTTCTTATTTCCTGCCTGAGGTTAGTATACTATTTTTCTCTTCGACGAAGGGGTAAAACGGGAACTTCATTCAATGCAGCGGGATGAAAGTTGACGCTTTCCGCCCGGAGGGGTGAAAAAATACAAACGCTGTAGAACTTAGTGGTACAGGCCAGGAATCAACCCGACGCCTCTTGGTTGAGTCGCTATTTTTATCCGCTTGGACTGTCATAATTCTAAATTTTTTTCAATGTTTACTTCATAGTAACCTTCACCTGCCTGCTGTGCCGAGAGTCGCGGGTTCGAATCCCGTAAGGGACAAATATTTATATGATGAATATGAATATTTGTACCGGAGTCATGGATGTTTGTATCTGAGATTCGTTTATTTACATCTGTTGTATCTATATATGTATTCTATATCGTTGTCTAGTCATCATAATACAAATGTGACTAGATAATTTGTGTGACAGTGTCAAAGATATTTATTTTATTTATATATAGTAAAATTTGTTCAATTTGTTGGTCTAACTAAACCACCCTTTTAAATATTACTAGGTTGTTTTGTTACACCTTTTATAATACTAGCATTTTTCTCGCGGCTTCATCCGTACCGGCTCCCGTCATCGTAGCGAGATAAAATAGAAGCTTTTAAATACAAACATTTTCAGAAAAATCTGTCTATACGTGTTTGCGTGACACTCGAACAAACCTACAAAATATCAAAAGTAAAATATCCCCAGTTGGTGAGGACATTGCAGGCTGAATCACCTGATTGTCTGAAAAGAAAAATGATTCCGTGCTTCGGATGGCACGTTAAGCCGTTGGTCCCGGCTACTATCTCTGGTAGTAGTAGTCGTTACATAAAAACTACGTCAGAGGCCGTAAGGCGGTCTGAAAAAACTCTGACACCAGGGCTCTAGCCACAAGATAAGAAGAAGATCGAAGCCTAATTATTTAATAGTGGCTCAAGTGTCTGTTTTGTGCATAAAACAATCCTTGAAGACACAAAATATTTATTACCGTACAACAACAAATAGAGTGGAGACCGCGAAAACCACGTCAGAGGCCGTAAGGCGGGCTGAAAAAACTCTGACACCAGGGCTCTCTTCCCACACGATAAGAATAAGTTAATCAATAGGATTAATTCCCTTTGTTAAAGTCTTATGGAGCTTTGTTTCAGTTAAAAGGATTACTTTAATTTCCCTATTGTTACATTAATTCTAAATTCAATTTAATTTTGAAGTTTATTATCCTCTATAAATCGAATGACGTGGAATAAAACGGTTTACTTAACGTTAATATACTCTCGAATAAAATAAGGACGGACGTAGTAAGAATGGAAGACTAAAGAAAAGATGGATGATTTGTGTGAAAATAAAAATTGCCATGCACGAGTTGGACTCGAGCACCGAGGGTACCGTACTACGTAACACCATGTTTAAAAAAAAATTCTTCTGGATCCTTAGAGCGAGCCAGACACACATTTAGCTGGTTTTTATTATTATTTACTTTACAGTATGATCTAATCATACTGAGTTTGACGCTTGTATGGGTTACCATTTTTACAATAGACCAAAGACAAAAATCGTTGAAAAATCACGATTTTTGTATGAGCTAACCCCTTAATTTTTAAATTTTTTGTTATTTATTTGTTTGCGAATTCAAAATAATAAAACATAAAGTTGAAAATATCAACTCTCTACCTATAACTAAAAGATACGGCCTTTTAGAGTTAGGACGGACGGATATCGCATGGATAGTGCGCTATAATAAATAATAGCATAGGTTTAAGAATAGGGTCACCTTTTGGGTACGGAACCCTAAAAACAACAGAATCATTTTATTTCAAGATACCTATGTAAGGAGTGAGTGTGTGATGGCTGACAGAGAAGAAAAGAAGAAGATGGCATATTGCAACGACGACAGCTAATATTGAGATGGTGAGTTGATGATGGTAGTATTTTAAACATACATTATGAGCCTTTCCATCTTTAAAAGATGATTTAAGCAGCGTCTTGGCGGCACTTACGCTCGTGGCTTGGCGGCACTTACCCCAATACTCATTGTACCTATACGCTTTGTCAAACTTATGATCGTCAGTCGGAGATTCACCGATAAGTTTGTCTATGATCTCATCCAGTTCTTTTTCTCTCTTGTACGGTATCGTATGGTCTGACATCTCCATCTGATTCTGGAAATTTCTCCTCCGAGCGTACTTCATCATCTTCCCAGTCCCTCTCTCCAGTAGTATCCTCATAATGTCATCTCTATTCATTTTTTCTTTCAATTTCAGGTACAAGTTTTTTGAATCTCCTAATAAAAATTTTAAATGGTCCGAATCATTTAGCGATTTGTAGAAATTGGTCTCATTTAGATTTGTGCTTTTTGTTGCGTTTAATAGTAATTTGTCGTATTTATCTTTGTCTATCGCATAGCTATCGATTTTAGCTAATTTTTCTTTTAACTCTTTTATTCTAATTGTTTCTTTTCCTTCTTCATTTATGCCAAGTATATTAAATAATGTATTAGCAACGTCATTAATGGATATAACTTCGTTATTGATTTCGGTTTCATTATCACAAGATATTAAACTTAAAATGTTTAGAAATAAGATTGAAAATGTTATAAGATACATCACATTTGTCGGTCTACTACGTGGATATTTCAATTTACTTTAAGAGAGAACATAGTTTTATTGACGCTTACATTTTACGATGTAAGAGCAATAAAGGTTATTTTATTTTTATATTTTATCCGATATGAATTCGGTGAAATCAAAATGTACATTTTTGTATCTTAGTATGTTACAGAGTGATTTTCATACAATATTATAGCTCATGCTGACACCAAAGAAGATGAAGAAGAAGCAGAGTACTAAATTAATTCACTAAAAAAACATTTCTGGTAGGTACCTACTTTAAATGGGACTAGAAAGTATGTGTGGTTGTCCAAGAGATTAAGGGTCAAATCACACGTACCACAACCACAAGCACAACCACAAAATGGGTGGGCGCCAATTTATTTGAAAATCACACTGTTCATTTTGACGGCAAAATGTGGTCCATTTAAATAAACTATTCATTTTCGGACAAATTAGCGCCCACCCACGTTTTGTCGTTGTCGTACGTATGATTCTGCCCTTATTAGTTTTCTAAAAGATTCTCAAATAAAATCTGCCTAACTGCGGGGCAGTTTGTTGGCAGATTATTTAAACTCTCGTTTTGTCACAAAACACACTGTATCTTTCATTGGCTTATCAACTGAAAACCGGCAACATACCGGTAATATCAGTTAGTCAAATGTCTCCACTTTTTTTACTAAGCTGGTCAAGCTAATAATCAACCTAAACCTTAGGATATAACGAAAAGCCTTCAGCTGGATCAAACGTTTTTTTTAATTATTTGTTACTAAATTCAAACTAATAACACATATTATGTGAAAATCTCAACTCGCTACCTATTATGGTTCAAATAATGCAGCCTTTTACTGTTAGGACGAAAGGACGGACGGACATCATAGCCTTAGTAATAGGATCCCGTTGGCATCTTTGGATGCAAAACCTTAAAAGCAACTTTTCGGAGTTACTGCCAAAAAACTTTTAAAGCGTGTGATAGCTAAATTGACTTTTAGCATATTTACTCCATAAGGGCAATTTTATTATCGGGATTCGATGTCCGGATATATTTTCCGTCTATTTACTGGCGGTCATGAGTGATTGATTGCCGGATGTGTGTAATGGTTGGGATCTTTATCTGATCATAGGGGTAACGATTTGAAGGCCTATTTCTTTTCGTTTCCTGCTCTTGGCAAGGTTTTATCCTACCGTGATGTTAAGAATCCCCTTCCAGTAGACCCTGAGAGAGTCAGTGGCGCGTTGCCGAAAGGCATGGACACTCAGTTATGAGGGTCCTAGAGTGCGATTTTCGAATCTCATTCGCTGCGCTCAGCAGTTGAAAATATCAAAATTACTATGGAGATGTTAATATGCATCTTTCCACTGCTGATTTGACTTTCAAAAATCATACTCCAGGAGTGCGATTTTTGAAAGTCAAATCAGCAGTAGAAAGTTGCGTATATCCATACATTTTCAACTGCTGAGTTCAACGTATGAGTTTCGAAAATCGCACTCCTGGTTCGAATCCACACGGACAACATGACCAATGAGTTTTTTTTTACTTATGTTTGTAATACTGACTGCTCTCAAATGGTGAAGGAACACATCGTGAGTAAACCTGCATACGCTGAAGAAGACATTCTGATGCGTATGTGAAGTGCACGAGTGGTGGACTGAATGTCCATACACCTTCCCTGAGAGTAGGCCTGTGCTCTGCAGTGGGACGTTTATGGGCTGATTATGATGATGATGATGTATGAAGTAGAGAAGAAGTAAATACTCATCAACCCATCATATATTATTCATATGTACTTTACAGCTAGAATTTCAATCCTCGAGCGCAACGTTGCGCCACCTATTGTCGAATAGGCGAACAAAAAGTTTCCTTGTCTGAATGTCGCGTGTCATTTTAACTTATTTAACTGGCTTACTGCCATCTATTATCGAGTAGAGGAACTTCGCAGATTAGCAAAGCTCGGTTCTTGCACAAATCAGGTGGTTTTGCGTACTACTCACAGATGGCGGTGTGCACGTTGAAAAGTCTGTAGTTAAAATCTTTTACAAGTTTGTTCAAAGAGAGCGCTGAAGTTATGGTTTTACTAAATACAAGTACAGATCTACTATAATTATGATTACATTGGCCCGCGGTCGTACTGATAATGATGAGCCAATTAGCGAGGCATGGACCATTAAGAAAGCTACTCGCTAGAAACTTGAGGCTATAAAAATGTGATTCTACCGAAGAATGCTGCGAATTAGTTGGGTACGTGTCACCAATGTGGAAGTTCTACGACGTGTCAGAAAGTCCCGGGAGCTGTTGCAAACCATTAAAAGGAGGAAAGTTGCCTACCTTGGCCATATCTTGACGAATGAGCGATACCAACTGCTCCAGAATATTATAATGGGCAAAGTAGAGGGTTACGAATGTCATAGCGAGCGAACCTGAAAGAGTGGACAAGCATCGCCAGCGTCGAAGAGCTGTTTCGTTTGGGAGAGATAGACAGGGATATGCAGAGCTGACTGCCAACCTCCAGTAATGGAGAGGAACCCGAAGAAGAAGAAGAATTATTGACACACCGCAGCAAACATTTTTGACTTTCCATACTAAATTCAATCAGCTGATCAAACGTTGTTTGCTTGGATAAGTTATATGTCAATATTGACAGTCGAAGCTACAAAAACTTAGAAAAAAATTGTAACCAGTATTGGCGTCTAAACCCTATCCACATACACGCACACAGACATAATTAGTATGGCGCCTCACGCACACCAACCTAAGAAAGTTGGCCCCTTTTGTTTTATACGGTAGAAGGATGAGGCTCTTTCTAGACATATACTTTTTCTAAGGTTGTTTGTATGAAAAGTCAACAAAAATTTTTACGAATTTCCTATAGGTTTCATACGGAAAATTGTTCAGTATCATGCGTACAATAACTCCTTATAGTAATGCAACTTTTTATCTTAACACCCTGTATGTCCGGGTTTTTCCGAACACCTGGTAGCGCTATAAATTGAATTAGTAGAAGTGAGTAGTCCTATTTTATGTGGAAACTTGTAATTGGCTCAAAACTGACTATATTATGTAAGTCACTTGTCTGTAAGCTCGCCAAATATAATAAAAGCCAACCAAAGTAACAACCACAACGAGTTCCTCAACTACATTTAAAGATAACAGGATCTAAACAGAGATTACCGCGGCCCAATATAATATACAGAGTTCGTTTCACACAAAAAGCTCTTTGTTATAAAATAGAATCGCTGGCAATTTAATTTGGTCGAATAATTTAACTTTGGGGCTACGAAATGTGACCGAGATAAATAATCTTATTATATCTTAAGAGATGTATGTCAGAATGACATGTGGCTGTCTATTGTCTCTGCCTATCCCAGTGGCAGTGGCATGAACTCAGGGTAGACACAAATACAGTAAAACCCTAATAATTTCTAAACTAAAAGCATTTTGTTCACTTAATGACTTTTAATTGTTTAATTACCTGTATTTAAAAAAATCAAAGTCATTTAGTAAACAAAATACTTTTTGATTTAGAAAATATTAGTGTTTTGCACTCCGGGCAGGCAAAAGACGGTTAAACCCTAATAATTACTAAACTAAAAAGTATTTGGTTTACTAAATGACTTTGATTTGTTTAAATACAGGTAGTCAAACAATTAAAAGTAATTTAGTAAACAAAATGCTTTTAGTTTAGAAATTATTAGGGTTTTACTCATAGAGATCTAGAGAGATGCCAACCAACGCTTTCAGCCTCATAATGTATTGAATCCTTACTGTCGCGAGCAATGTGTTCCGTTTTTGCGCATATTGCTGCGACACTGGCCCCGGCCCCTTTTCACAACTCCCTTTAGTTTTTGTGATCTGTGGTTTTACTGTATTTGTGTCTACCCTGAGTGCACGCTCTTGCCCACGCCCAGTGGGATATAGGCGTGAGCATAAGTATGCATGTATAAATTATTAGATCTTTTGACCGCGACTTCCTCTGCGTTGACTTTAAAAAATGTACTAGTATTATTTCATGGCAATGGTTTGTGTAGGTGTGTCTGTTTGCGTGTGTATATGCCTTGTGTGTTAAGATATATCCTTGATTAAGTCTTCAGTTCCATCGTAAGTCAAAGTCTGCAACCAGTTCTTAATCTCGAATTTTGCACGGCGCACTGATAATGTTTTTATGTCGAGAAGTTTACAAACTCTGTTATATATCCGGGGATACAGAAATCGCGGAAAGCGACTCGCAAAAGTAGTGTTAATTAAAGGAACCCGCATGTTTCAATTTCGTGGCATGTATTGTACCCACTGTCCATTATAAGTGGCGACGGGCTCATTACCCGTCACTACTGGACAGAGGATTGTTTCTGGTGAAATGTGGATGTTCACAGTTTTCAGAATATCTCTGACTACCCGCTTGAGGAATATATTCGTGCATGAATATCGTAGAACTTAGTCGTAGGTACTAAAACAGCAGGCCTGGCTGTGTGCCGGCCAGGAATCGAACTGCCATGCCGCCCGCGCCGACAGCGCTGCCTCATGGATGAGTCGCAAGATCTTTTCCGTATCTACAGGCTGCTACTACCGCTTGCTTCAACTGACGTTAGCCACCTAAAGACGTCATAAAATTATCTGTTTCAACCTTAAACCATTGATATGGAACGACCTCCCACCCCCCGTTCGGGAGGCACTGTCGCTATCGCTACCAACCTTCAGGAAAAAAATTTTCCGGTGGCTATTTATGAAGCAATCGCAGGCTGCCGGTGTCCCTCTTTAGGCGTATTTACCGAAAATATATTTATTGTATACTGATTGTTTTCACCTATCCATAACAATATATTTCACTACTTCGTATCCTGGAAGTTATATAGATTCTTTAATATTTGGGTATTGTGTTTCACGCAGTTTATGTATGGCTATGGCAGAATAACAGAGGCAGCTGATTTATTCAACTGTAATTAATTGAATCAGGCGTTACTTTGCGGAAATCCATGACTAATATGTAGATGACACGATTGTATCAAGACCTCCGCTTCCAAGTACCTAGTAGACAAAGTTGTATTACGTTATGCAACACAACCTGCCCACCAAATAATTTCTACTCTACACGTGTTTCGCTCCACCAAGGAGCCAAGTCACCGACTCGGTGTCGGACGCTCGGCGGAGTAACAACTCTGTTTCGAACGTTCGTCGGTCTAACTCCTGAGGATGCTCCTTGGTGGAGCGAAACACGTGTAGAGTAGAAATTATTTGGTGGGCAGGTTGTGTTGCATAACGTAATACAACTTTGTCTACTAGGTACTTGGAAGCGGAGGTCTTGATACAATCGTGTCATCTACATATTATTCAACTGTCGCTGAGCCGTAGATTTTTGTAGCCGTTTGTCTTATGTAGTTTTATATTAATTGTTATTCTAGTGGTACTTCCCGCGGAGTATATATGCACAACAAAACTTGTTTGTGTATAGGTACTCTGGGGAGGTATCATTATCATACTAACAACAGAAAACAACACTTTTATTTGTAATGTCCTTCTGTCTCTTATTACCTATACCTACTTCTGTTTGTTTACAAATGTAAAAGACAAATAAACGATATTTAATTTAATTACAGCTTTTTTCCGCGACATCCTCTGCGCTGTCTTTAATAAAAATTATTTGAAGACATGCTCGTCTCTAAAAACTCGCTCTCCTTGTGGCTCCAATCTTACACTTTCATTAACTGAGAAAATTAAATAATTTCGGTTAAATAATTCAGTTTTCATCTAATCTTGGGTTCGCCTTAAATTAATTTTTGACGCAGAGGCGAACGAATATTTTAAACCTGTTTAAATATTGATGGGATGTAACCCTGAGTTAATATAATGTAAGTATGAATTTTATTATTATTTAGGGATTTCGAAGTCTCCTTGGTAATTATTTTGGATCATTATCAGCTTTTACGTCCTACTACAGGGCACAAGCCTATCCTCAAGGATGGTGTATTGGCGTTAGTCCACCACGCGACACAATGCGGATTGGTATTTATTTTAATTTTATTTTTTATTCTTAGGAAGATTTACAGCATTGGTTATATACTAAACACATCCTGTAAATAACTGTAAGCTTATTACAAATCTCCACAAATCTTAATAGGTAGGTAGACTTCATAAACGCATCAGAATATGGATGATGACTGATCCTGAAAATCCATATATTGTGACAAAAAGAGTTACAAAAAGAGGCTCAATTTAATAGCAAAATGTTCAAACGAAATTACAATTACAAAAATAAAAAAGTTATAAGCTAATGAAAAATGTTTTTTTATCATCTTCTATCTCTTTGATGCAAAACAGGTGTTTGGATGACACGTCTTCATGATTTGTATGACAGTGCTCTATTATGACGTCACTTTTGTTACATATGCCTTTCACTCTAATCGTAAATTTTGAACACTTATATTTCAGTCATTTTTAAAGACATTCAATAATAATTTCACTTTAGTGTTTAAGATATTAAAGAGTTTTTAAATGAGGATCCTCCTCCTTTTTTGAAATCGGTTAAAAAGTAAGAAAAAATTGTTTGTCACCATCCCTATTTCTTCTTCAGCGTATGCAGGTTTCCTCACGATGTTTTCCTTCACCGTTTGAGAGCAGTCCGTATTATGTAAATTCATTGGTACATATCGTCTGTGGGGATTCGATCTCGAACCATCATGATTCATGATTGCGTGTAAAAAAACCCTGATGGAGCCTTAAACGGTTGCTTCAGACCATCAACCTTAACAACTTCGCACGCTTTAAGGCTTCAACAGTTTGTTTTTACACCCTGTATATGTATTCCTCACGGCAACGCGCCACCGACTCAAGGTGGAATCGAACCGCTCCCTCGCATGGAAGGCGAAAACTACAAACCAATAGTCCACCACGGCCACACCCTTGACACTTCATACAAACTGGCTCGCACTGATAAGAGGCTAGCACATGTGTGAGTGCGAATGAAATTGGAATGCTCCACTGTTTGCTATTTTTCACGGCCCGTACCACCGTGAGGGGGTGAGGTCAACGTTGGTGGGAGGCAGGGAGTTTCTCTACTGTATGTAAAAATACTGTGATTTAGACAGCATTTTATTATTTGATACTTTATTATTATTCTCGTGTGTATAAAAAAGTTTTGTACCATTTTTATTATATTTCGAAGGGCTAACTTTGATAATAATATATATCATTATAAATTATACTAAACGGCCAAGAGTTTATTACGAAACTACGTGATAATGTGTTTTATCTGCCATAGACATAAGCCCCATTATTATTTATCTTTCCCAGGAAAATTGGCTTTATATAAGGTCTAACAAAATTTGGTGAAACTATTTTAAGGGGATGATCAGACCATCAAACTAAACAACTTTCTCTATGGGACCAATATCCAAATCGCGAAAAACAAATCAGCTGTTCCATACAAACCAACTCGACCTAAATGTATGGGACAGCAGATTTTTTTTTCGGTATTTCATTATTGGTCCCATAGAGAAAGTTGATCAGTTTGATGGTCTGATCATCCCCTTAAAATAGTTTCACCTAATTTTGTTAGACCTTATATATTTCGGGCACCATTTCCCGAATACTAACTCATGTCAGTACTAGCTTTTGACATGATGATATATTCGTAAATCTATAAGAAGCAATACTTAATTTTTTTTTAACACGCAAAGTATATTTATTAAAAATATACCTTAATCGCTTCGATTGCCAAAGATTTTGCCGTCAACTTTTAAGGAGTTCTATTGTGTAGCTCTGAAACTCAACAAATCTTTTAGCCCAGTCATTTTACGGAGTTTTGTTAAGAGGGGTGGGGAGGGGAGGGATGTTGATATATATTCATAGTTTCAATCTTAGATCAGAGGCAGAGTCAAAAGAATTCAAGCACAATGTTAAGGTAAGTAGTTATGCTGCATATACCGCATATCTAACGGCCACACAAACAGCACTATGCATAAAAGCATTTTGTTATTCTGAAATATGGCAAATTTAGACACAAAACACTCCGCGCATCGTCAAATATGCTTGTGTACTTTGCACTTATAATTACATTGGGTTCATTTGAGTAAAATAAATGGGGAACAAGATAACCTTCTTACAGGAAAATTGGTTTACTATGCGGTTGCTTTATAATAAACCACGTTTTTTCTTCTTTTAGCGAGTGACAGTGGCGCGTAGAGAGGTCTGCGCAATGTGCGTTTTTCTTTTGGTTTTCTAGGGGATCGATAGATGACGCTACGGTCTGTGCGAATGAAGGTAATTTCAAAAAGTATTTCTTTAAAATAATGAAGAGGGAAAAAATGACCCAAAAGATGCCAATGTCTTTTATGGAATATTGTATTATTTACGAATCATTTTAATCGAATATTTAAAACTGTTTACGTCTGACATGGTTGTATGGGCTCGATCCCATGGCCTTTAAAAAAAGGCAGGCACAGTCTTGACATGATTTTGACAGGATCTCACGAATGTCTCTATGGAACGATAAACAGGGTTTTTGGCGGGAATCAGCGTCAGCTACGTTTGGTGTCCACATATTTTTATTGTTTATAATCAGTTTTGGTTCGTAAGATTGCCGTTGCTTTGCGTAAAAAAGTGTAGTGAAAATGAACAATATACGGTTCAGTGAAATATGATGGTGTAAGGGTCGTAAACAGGAAAAGTGTTCATTTATAATGCGGCAAAGCGGTCGGATCACCTCTTTCCTGTGGACTTCTCTGCGTTTCCTGCGTCTTTCAATTGTCTCCAAAACTCCAAAGAAGCGTCAAAACGTCAAACACCAACGTTTTAATTGCAATAAATAAGAGAACTTTATTGAAGACATCGGTTGTATGGGATATAAGAACCCTTTACCTTGAATTGAACCAAAAAAAAAAGAGCGATGAACATGCCATTTGTCGAGTTTATTGGGAAATAAATTAAAAAATAAAAGAAAGTCGCTCATTGGACACTCAATCATGGGGGTCCGCGTTCGAATACGCAAGGACGACATGCCATGCACTAATACATTTCTGTAAAAAACTTATCTAAGTGAGGAAACCTGCATAAGCTGAAGAAGAAATTGTGATGCGTATGTGAAGTCTCGAGTGGCGACCGCGTACCGGAAAGCGCAGCGTGGGTAGGCCCCGCACACGGTGGACCGACGACCTTGTGAAGGCGGCGGGAACCCGTTGGATGAGGGCAGCGCAGGACCGGTCGTTATGGCGATCCTTGGGGGAGGCCTATGTCCAGCAGTGGACGTCCATCGGCTGAGATGATGATGATGATGTGAAGTCATTTCATTTATTTTTATTACATTAAAACAATTTACGCACGGCGACACATCAAGCTATACAAATCCAACATAACCTGGCCGCGCGACGCTATACGTTACTCGACCTAAGCGCGGCCAGCCTATGTTGGTTTTGTATAGCTTGATGTGTCGCCGTGTGTACATTGCGTGGGAAATTAACAATTAAAATAGTAACTAAACAACTAAAATCTATTTCATTATTGCAGCTATGTACTAAGTAGGAATTATACAGATAAAATCAATTTAATAATTATTACAAGGAAGGAGACACAACAAGAATTATATACAATACATTATAGGTAACATAAATTATGATCTAAACTTGAAGGCTTCCAATATCTTCCTGAAATGAAAAAGTGACACAATCTGTTTTGTTTTAATTAGATTCCTGCAAAGTTGTGTCATAGAAATAGCTTTTTAGCAATAAAACCGACTTATTTGTACAAATATTTGTTTTGCGTATTTTGAGAGTCCTCTAAATAGTATTTGGTAGTTAAAGTTTTTAACAACCTTGAAACAGAATACTGTCATAAATTATTGTACCTATTTACAAGTGAGTTTTTATTTTCATCCCTATGTTCCTGAGGTAGGTAGCTGGAAAACCTTGAAAAAGGATGTATCTCTCACGTCCTAGACATTTTCATCCCGCAAGGGACAAATAAAATGATCTCAACAACGTTGACTGCTCTTTATGACGGAACTTTTGAATACAATTTTAACTTTGGTGACACGCATAAACAGGATGTAACAAGTAATATAAGGTCTAACAAAATTAGCTGAAACTATTTTAAGGGTATGCGCAGACCATCAAACTGGACAACTTTCTCTATGGGACCAATACCGAAATCACGAAAAAAAAATGTCATGTCACAAAACTGCAACAACAGACGGCCCGGTAGTACAGTCTGTAGTAAACCTGCCTGCTGTGCCGAGGGTCGCGGGTTCGAATCCCGTAAGGGACAAATATTTATATGATGAATATGAATATTTGTACCCGAGTCATGGATGTTTGTATCTATATATTTATTCTATATCGTTGTCTAGTCATCATGATGCAAGTCCAGGTACTTTAAATGTGACCAGATAATTTGTGTGATAATGTTGAAGATACAACTTGACTCAAATGTATGGGGCAGTAGATTTTTTTTTTGAGATCTCGATATTGGTCTCGTAGAGAAAGTTGTTCAGTTTGATGGTCTGAGCATATCCTTAAAATAGTTTCAGCTAATTTTGTTAGACCTTATATTTAAACAGGTGGTGAATTGAAGTGAACTAAATCACTTTCATAGTAAAACCAAAACTATCTTTTCGACTGAATTGTATGGGACATCAGATTTTTAAAATTTTTTGACTTCGTCTTCGTAGTGGAAGTAGGTTCAGTTTGACGGTTAAAACTAAACCACTCCTGTATAATGTGGTGTTACGAGACCCTCTGTGACGGCGCGTCAGACTAGCAGTTAGTCGGTTTTTAATATTACGAGCCTTAACCTGCGACTTTGTCCGCACAAATTTTATACCAGATTTTAAGTCAGATAATAAGCTATCAAACAAAAAAGTTTCATCAAAATCGGTTCAGTAATTTTTGCGTGATGCTCGTTCAAACAAACAAACACACAAACAAACAAACAGACAGACAAAAAATCCAAAAATTGGTAATATGGAATCAGGGATACCTAAAAACAATATCGTAATTTTTTTTTGTTAATATCTTCAATGTACAGACACACTTCTGTTACAGTTTTATAATGGTTTAGATTATGATTTTTCAATAACAAATAGGTAAAATACAGGGTGTAAGTGACAGCCTAGCAAATACTGAAACGGTGAATTCAGACCATCAAAATGAACAACTTTCACTATGGACCATACAAAATTGCTGTACCTACCCGACTCAAATGTATGGGACAGCTGATTCAACGATCGCGTCTCCTGAGGTAGGCTCCATAATGAAAGTTGTTCAGTTTGATGGTCTGAGTTCACCATTTCAGTATTTGCTAGGCTGTCACTTACACCCTGTATATGTTCATGACTATGTACCCGAGGATCATTGATATATTTTATAAACAGGCCTGTATATACAGGGTGAAATTGATATCATTAGCATCCTTTTAAACTAAAAGTCTACCCATCAAACTGAACAACTTTTATTATGGGAGCAAACTGATCAGAGCAAATAAAAAATCTGCTGTTCGATACTAAACTGCAATGTCGACGCGCATCTGACTCATATGTATGCAACAGCAGATTTTTTTTTGCTCCGATCGGTTTGCTCCCATAGTAAAAGTTGTTCAGTTCGATGGGTAGACTCTTAGTTTAAAAGGATGCTAATGATATCAATTTCACCCTGTAAAATATATCAATACAGCTGTAAGATGTAAAAGTATAATTAACCTTTAAACCACATACTCTACCCATCAAACTGACCAACTTTTACTATAGAAGCAATCATGTCAGCGCATAAAAAGAATCTGCTGTTCCATGCGTTTGCGTGGAGTAGTTATTGCAGTTTAGTATGGAACAGCAGATTCTTTTTTTGCACTAACATGATTGCTTCCATAGTAAAAGTTGGTCAGTTTGATGGGTAGAGTTAGTTGAAAGGTTAATGATACTTTTCCTTACACCCTGTATAGCATACAGAATAAAGTCATTTTCATTTCATTTATTCTAGCAAAGTAATCATAAAGAAAACTATACCTTCCCCCTCTGTAATAAGGTCCTGATCCTATAATATCTGAAGACAATAACAGTATTTCAAAAGGTAAAAGCTAGCTAATTAGCGAACCCTCCAGGGAACTAGTTGTTAGATATATTCTGAATTTTACTGCTCTGACTATAAGAACTACTTTTGATTAGTGAAACTTTACTTTTATGTTATAGGAGTGTATGTTTTTCTACATATTGATTTGGTAAATGTTACGATATTTGGTGGCGCATTGCGGAAAAGTCATCATCATCATCATCAGCCTATAAACGTCCCACTGCATGGCACAGGCCTACCCTCAAGGTGTATGGGCATTAGTCCACCACGCGTGCCCAATGCGGATTGGTAGACTTCACATACACATCAGAATTTCTTCTTCAGTGTATTCAGGTGTCCTCACGATGTTTTCCTTCACCGCTTGAGAGCAGTCGGTATTACGTACATAAGTTAGAAAAACTCATTGGTATATGGCATGTTGTCCGTGCGGATTCGAACCCGGACCCCCATAATTGGGTGTCCATACCTCTTCGCAACGCGCCACCGATGATCTTTCTGTTTTTTGATTGCGGAAAAGTATGCATGTTCAATCATGATAATTTGAGTTTGATTCTGTTTTTCTAACATTGTAATTTTTTTTATTATTGCAATCAAAATGAAGTACAGTACGACCAGGAAAATAATTCCGCTCGTCAATCTTCGTTTGCGCATAGCAGTGCAAAATCGGGTAAGTATTCTCTATCTCGCTCCAACTCGAATATCAGACTTATGGATGCTTCGGCAGCGAAAAAGGCGCGAAAGCAATAAACCAATGGCGGCAAGGTGTCACATCCTGATTGGTCAATATAATTTCGCGCGCTTTTAAAGTTTGTCAACTGCGCAGGTACATCGGTGAGACTTATAAACCTGGTACTACTCTATCATTGATCATTATTTTGTTTGGTTATCATTTCTCTCTATTCTATTCTAATCTTTAAAATATGACTCTTCTATATTAATATTGATGTAGTGCCAATATCTAGATTAAATAGCAAAAGTATTTGTTGTTCATCACCATCATCATCATCATCAGCCTATCATCGTCCACTGCTGAACATAGGCCTCTCCCAAGGCGCGTCACAAAACTCTGTCCTCGGCCTTCCTCATCCAGTCGCTCCCCACCACCTTTTTTAGGTCGTCTGTCCAGCGGGCAGCAGGACGTCCCACACTACGTCTACCAGATCGCGGTCTCCACTCTATTTGTTGTTGTACGGTAATAAATATTTTGTGTCTTCAAGGATTGTTTTATGCACAAAACAGACACTAACTTGAGCCACTATTAAATAATTAGGCTTCGATCTTCTTCTTAGCTTGTGGGCAGAGCCCTGGTGTCAGAATTTTTTCAGACCGCCTCACGGCCTCTGACATAGTTTTTATGTAACGACTACTACCACCAGAGATAGTAGCCGGGACCAACGGCTTAACGTGCCATCCGAAACACGGAATCATTTTTCTTTTCAGACAATCAGGTGATTCAGCCTGCAATGTCCTAACGTACTGGGGAAAAACGCACAACGTGACATTTCACTAGGTGTCCCCCGTGGGAATCGAACCCACGACCTCCGTGTCGAGAGCCAATGCTCTTAACCATTAGACTACGGAGGCAGGCTTCGATGCAAGCTGGGGAGTAAACAACCGACACGCGCCCTCCCAATAACAGACTTGCATCGCGACTCATCATTCCTGATTTTATTTTAAGGAACTACATTTTGAAAGATCGTTATATAGGCTGAAATGTATATCATTAGTATCCTTTTAAACTGAGAGTCTACCCATCAAACTAAACAACATTTACTATGGGAGCAGCAATTTTTACTCGACTCAACTGTGTGAAACAGCTGTTTTTTTTTTGGCTACGATTGGTTTGCTCCCACAGAAAAAGTTGTTCAGTTTAAAATCTTAGTTTGAGGGCCTATGTCAAAAAATAATTGAAGCGAAATGGGCGTGTGAAAGCTATATTACTGCCTGATGCCAGATAAAGAGATGGAGAGGCGCGCGCGGCTGAAACGACGCAAGCGTAAAACAAACTTTGTTTAATTGTGATTGCACTATTTATGTAAGTTAAATTCTGCTCTAATCAAAATTTGTAAAATATCAGTCTCTTTTTTTAAAATCACATTTAAAATCAGTCTCGTGTTTCTATTATTCACCGTTTAGCAGTTCCAAGCGTTTATTGATAAAGACAGAGATCATCAATTCAAACCGCAACGACTTAAGGCTCTTAGTACGAGCCTTAACAGGACACTGCAAGTTAAACAAACACCTACACAGAATGGGGCTTGTAGACTCACCCACTTGCAGATTTTGCTGTGAAGCAGAGGAAACGCCCATACATCTCCTCTGCGAATGCGAAGTGCTCATTCACAGCAGGAATCGCCATCTAGGTGGATACATAATAACACCTACTGACATCAGGGACCTCTCCTCCAAAAGCATAACACGGTTCATGAAGTCCGTGGGCCTAGGAAATGACGTTTAGGTCTAGGGTGACAGCTACAATAGATCTATCTAGGTCGCAGTAGCTAGTTGGGTATAATAAATAAAATAAGACAGAGACTAAATACTTTGGCTTGTTTTTCTATCAAGAAAATGTGTCTTAATCGTGTTTTGGCTCTAATCAAAACTTCAATTATATGTTGAATTTACACATATCCGCTAATCATACTCCTACCGTTAGTACTTCATGATATATGACGCTTTGAAGAATCCTATTTTTTTCACATAGCCTCTTAATAGGATGCCAATGATATCAATTCACCCTAGTGTCTTAAAACGAAAGTCTTCGATCAGTGTGTGTTGCCAGTGATGACATATGGAACAGAGACGTGGTCGTTCACTCAAGGCCTCATAAAAAGGCTGAAAGTCACCCAAAGAGCAATGGAGAGGGCTATGCTCGGAGTTTCCCTGCGAGATCGAATCAGAAATGAAGTGATCCGCAGAAGAACCAGAGTAACTGACATAACCCAAAGAGTTGCTAAATTGAAGTGGCAGTGGGCGGGGCATATTGCTCGCAGAACCGATGGCCGATGGGGCCGAAAATTCTCGAGTGGCGACCGCGTACCGGAAAGCGCAGCGTGGCTAGGCCCCGCACACGGTGGACCGACGACCTTGTGAAGGCAGCGGGAACCCGTTGGATGAGGGCAGCGCAGGACCGGTCCTTATGGCGATCCTGGGGGGGCCTATGTCCAGCAGTGGACGTCCATCGGCTGAGATGATGATGATGATGAATGACACAGCTATGTGGCGCTGTCTAACTATCCCAAGGAAAATTGCTGGAAATACGTTCATTATTTATCTAAGTCAGCATATTTAACTTTAATAAATAGTAACAAGACCTTAATAGAGACACAAGCACAACGTTTCCATTACCACGTTCTAGGAAACCGAAGGAAATTAGCATAACTTACTAAGACTTCAAGGAGACTTCAAGCGACGCGCGGTACCGCCAGCATAATAATAGGGTAGATATTTGCATAGAAGAAAAATATGTTATTTTCATCTTTTCACTAAAGTGGCAATAGGCTTTTTCTGGGTGAGCGCGCCACATCCTCGGCTTCATGTACACGTCCCATCAGGTGAGCTGAAGTCAAGCGCAAAAACATTACTAATTTTAAAAAATGGGCGGGGCACATTGCTCGCAGAACAGATGGCCGATGGGGCCGAAGAGTTCTGGAGTGGCGACCGCGTATCGGAAAGCACAGCGAGGGTAGGCTTCCACTAGGTGGACCGACGACCTGTAGTCGGGGAAATCTACGGATTTTTGTATGGAGTAGATTGCATTAATTGCACTTTTGGTGATAGTTTGAAATATTAGTAGATACATACCTGAAAAACATGAATTCTCAATAATCCCCGATTTGTTGTTGTGTATTATGAAATAAGTAAGACATTTACAAAACATTAAATTTAGGTATGAACAAAAAATGGAAAACTGGTGATTTTGTACAGGACGGCTTCGTTCAATACGTTTTACTTATAACAATAATAATCACCGGTTAATATCGTAAATTTGAGTAGATATTTGATATTTTGTAAGAATTAAAAAATTTAACCTTAAAACTGAATTATTTGCTGTTTGTTTTTACACAATAAATTTGTATGGGGTTAATTAACTGTCTCTTTTGCTGGTATGCTGGAAGAAATATCTTTAGAAATAATAATCAAAGCACTTATCAAAGGCTACAATCGCAAACTTGCGAACGGTCTCCTTGCCCTCAGCAAAGATCAAATTTGTACAGTAGCAAGGTCACTCACAGGCCACTGCAAATTAAATAAGCACATGCACACACTGAAACTAAGTGACACCACCGGCTGCAGATTCTGCAAGGAGGAAATGGAGACTCCTCTGCACCTCCTATGTGACTGTGGCCCCCTGATGTACAAACGTAGTACTCATCTAGGTAGGCAGGATCTGTCACCAGATGAGATACAAACTATCCCTATCAAGAATCTACTGCGTTTTCTGGCCGCAGTGGGGATTGGTAAGGAACTTTAAAAAGGGCGTTCACAAAGGACCAGCGATGGTCTACGTGGCACAGGCTAAGCCTGTCAAGGCCCAAAAACCCCCCCTAATAATAATAGAAAAAAGCTTGCCCTTTGTACAATTATATCAATTTTAAGGTATTTCTCAGGGTCCTCAGCCTATATAACCACCAAATCTCGACATAAGTGTTATAAACTAACACTAATATTAGTTCAAACACAAAGTGTATTTAATGCAATCTCAAACCGTATCTTTCCTAGTCTACTGGTGAAGGCGGCGGGAAGGCGTTGGACGAGGGCAGCCGAAAAAATTGTTTCTTCTTAACTACTACATTTCTGCTTTTAAATTATTTGATATCTTCATGACAAAATTCATATGAAAATGTGTAAATACGAGAGAATAATTGAGGCGGGGCATGCAGACAGATAGAATGGACGAAAGTATAAGGGTTCCTTGTTTGACTACGGAGCCCTAAAAACTATTTCCATCCATCCATCCATCCATATGCTCACGACTATATTCCCCGAGGGGGTAGTCAGAGATATTCTGAAACTTCAGAACATCCACGTTTCACTAGCAGTACCGAAACTCTGTCCAGTGTGACGGGGAGTGAGCCCGTCGCCACTTGTAATGGACAGTAGGTACAATACATGCCTCGAAATTGAAGCATGCAGGTTTCCTCACGATGTTTTTCCTTCACCGAAAAGCCAGTGGTGTTACAAATCGTACATAAATTCCGAAAAACTCATTGGTACGAGTCGATCGGGACGGGGATCGAACCATCGCCTCCTACACGCAGGCAAGGTTACTCGCCACTGGTCCACCACGGCTCCTAAACTATTTTTTTTATGTTATTGATTTGCAGACCGTACACCATAAGCTTGTATCTAACGGTTCACGCTTGACTGCTTCCAATAACATCTGTATGAGAATACTTCGCTACTTATTTACTTTTGTTATTACTATACTGTATTATTAGTTTTTGAACACAGTACATTAATTGAGCAGTGCCGTCACTGAGCGTGATTGAGAAATAAGGTGTTGCAAAGAAGCGTAACACTTGAGAACAGTTTCTCCAACAACCTTTATAAGTATAAGGGTTCTTTGCCTTATTTTATTTTATTTGGGAGAACCAACAACAAATTACATTTTCTAGAAAAAATAAAAATAAATTATTTGCTATTTAATATTGGTCCAATAGTCAAAGTTGATCAGTTTGACGGTCTGGTGTTCTGAAACACCCCTTCTGTATCTAACGCATTTAAGTTTACACCCTTTATATTAATATGCTGACAGTATTTCAAGGGGATGATCAGACCGTCAAACTGAACAACTTTCTCTGCGGCACCAACATCAAAATCGTGAACAAAATCAGCTATTCCATACAAAACTGCAATCCTACTTGAGACAATAAATGTATGGGACAGCTGATTTTTAATGACCAGTTGCAACAAGGTTCATTCTTTCACAGTACGCTTAATATATAAGGTCTAACAAAACTAGCTGAAACTATTTTAAGGGGATGATCAGACCATCAAACTGAACAACTTTCTCTATGGGACTAATATCGAAATAGCGAAAAAAAAATCAGCTGTTCCATACAATCGTACTCGACCAAAATGTATGAGACATCAGAATTTTTTTTCGCGATTTCGTTATTGATCCCATAGAGAAAGTTGTTCAGTTTGATGGTTTGATCATCCCCTTAAAATAGTTTCACCTAGTTTTGTTAGACCTTATATTGTACCTATCGTATGAAGTTTAGTCTCTACGAGTCTGTGTATGTGTTTACTTATTGTAATACAGGGTGTTACAAAAATACAAATAAACATTTAAGGGGTGGTTAAGACCATCAAACTGAACAACTTTCACTATGGAACCAATAACGAAATCGCGAAAAAAAATAGGATGCTCCATCGTCATCATCATCATCATATCAGCCGATAGACGTCCACTGCTGGACATAGGCTAAAACGGGGAGATTTGAGATACTCGCCAAGATGCGTTTGAGATATTCCATACTAAATTAAAGATGCTCTCTCTCTTTCACGGGTTTGCTGGAAGAAATCTCTTTAGAGATAAGCTCGCCCTTTGTAATTGTCTATTATGCTGTTTTCATTTATATTTCCGTGTGTACAATAAAGTGATAAAATAAATAAATAATAATAAATAAATAAAGATCCGCACGGACAACATGCCATGTACCAATGAGTTTTTCTAACTTATGTGCGTAATACTGACTGCTCTCAAACGGTGAAAGAAAACATCGTGAGGAAACCTGCATACACTGAAGAAGAAATTCTGATGTGAATGTGAAGTCTACCAATCCGCATTGGGCACGCGTGGTGGACTAATGCCCATACACCTTGAGGGCAGGCCTGTGCCCTGCAGTGGGACGTTTATAGGCTGATGATGATGATGAAATAAAGATATATACTCGAGCTAAATGTATGGGACAAATTTTTTTTTTTCGCGATTTCGATGTTGGTCCCATAGTGAAAGTTGTTCAGTTTGATGGTCTCAACAACCCCCTTAAAAGTTTTAAATGTGTATTTTTACTTTTGCAAGACGCTGTATAATAATTATGTACTTGCATAATTATATTTTCTGCTACAGTCACGTACTTTCCGAAATAACAATAAACGAAATAAAATTTTGCTGCTTCAGAAACGTGTCCCATTGTCAAAAATATTAACTGACAGGGATTATTGCGCGCTCGGAGCTGAATATTCAAATTCATAAGGATTTTTATTTACCTACTAGCGTTAACCCGCAACTTTGTCCGCACAAATTATATACCAGATTTTAAGTCAGATCATAAACTATCAACCAAAAAAATTTTCACCAAAATCGGTTCAGTTGTTTTCGCGTGATGCTCGATCAAACAAACAATCTTCTTTTTTTTAAATTTACTGTTTTGTAATAGTATTAACCCGCGACTTCGTCCGCACAAATTATATACCAGATTTTAAGACAGATCATAAGCTATCGAACAAAAAAGTTTCATCGAAATCGGTTTTGTAGTTTTTGCGTGATGCTCGATCATACAAACAAACACACAAACAGACAGACAAGACATCCAATAATTGGTGATATGGAATCAGGGACGCCTAAAAACCATATCGTATCTTTTTTTGTTAATATCTTCAATGTACAGACACACTTCTGTTACAGTTTTATGATAGTTAAGATATAGATAGATAATATCAGTTTTAATTTAAAAAAATGATTGTTCAGGAAGAAGCTTGGATGATCTGTACTAATTTACTTGCAGTATTTCTATATCTTTAACGTCATGCTTCTTTCCCAGTGGGGTAGGCAGAGATCCTTACCTCTTTTGCCTCTTGCACATCCTTCCATCTCTTCATACATGCCCGTCGGTTTCGATTCAAGTACTCCGCACCTCCCCTTTTTGTAGGACGCAACTGATTTGATCAGCAGTATTTAATTGTATCGAAATAATGTAGATATATGTATAAGGTCTAACAAAATGAGGTGAAACTATTTTAAAGGGATGATCAGACCATCAAACTGAACCACTTTCTCTATGGGACCAATATTGAAATCGCGAAAAAAAAATCTGCTGTCCCATACATTTAGGTCGAGTAGGTTTGTATGGAACAGCTGAGGTTTTTTTTTTTGTGATTTCGATATTGGTCCCATAGAGAAAGTTATTCAGTTTGATGGTCTGATCATCCCCTTAAAATAGTTTCACCTTATTTTGTTAGACCTTATATAAAGTCATGATCATAACATAATCCCCGCAGGGATGGTCAAAATTATTGCTACTAACTACTAATGAATCTAAATAGTTTCATTTGCATGCAGATTTAGCAAAGCACTTTAGCATAATATCATAACTAACAAGAATGTATGACATACTTACTAGATATTGCGCTTGTGTAAATACAAGATGTAACATAACAACCTGGTATACAAAACTGCAGCAAATATGAATGAAAACGGTATGAATATGGTCTCCAAACAATCAAATACCAAAACACCTCAACGCAAATGCCACATTTCCAAAACCAAAAGGTGTGATATTTGGAATGGCATGCGGCGACGGCCATTGTGGTGGTAATGACGTATTTCCGCCGCCGATGGGAGTGGCGGGGGCGCACTAAAATAGCGAGGCAGGGACGCATCTAGCAGAGTGCACGAGGGCGGAGACACTTGTCAAATTTTAAGCCGCATCTTCTCTTCTGCAACTATAAATCAAATCAAATTGTACTTTATTTTAGACAAACAAAAGTAACAAATAATAAAACCTTCGAACCTCCGTACCTCCGTACCTCGTCTTCTTACCTTCGTATACTTTTTGTTAGTTAATAAATAAAATAAAATAAAAAACAACTGATTTGACCAAAACATAAACAAATGTCAAATAGACATCCTATTTTTGTCCACCAGGACTTGCTGCCCACTAGATAAGAAGAAGAATCCTATTTTGAATTAAATATTTCGAATTTCAGTTTTGTAACAAGCGTTCCGCATTTACAAGAACGGAGTTCAAATAAGTTGGCACGTAAAGGAAATGTCGGTAATATTGAATACGTGCCTGACATAGCTTGCTAAATTTCCTATGTGCTATTTTTTTAAAGGGCAATACTCTTTTTCCACCGTTCATTCTTACAGCTGTTACTCATGTAAACCAGGATCAACAGCAGCTAACACTTACGATACTAGACAATGAAGTCCAGGGTGTATTATCCTACTCTGGACTTCATCTAATCAGTCTCAGAACTTAATCAAAGAAGTAGTAGGAGTTAGAAATCTATACTATTAAAAAACTGTAACAGGAAGTTTGTCTGTACATTGAAGATATTAACAAAAAAAAAGTTACGTTATGGTTTTTAGGTGTCCCTGATTCCATTTCACCAATTTTTGGATTTTTTGTCTGTCTGTTTGTTTGCGTGTTTGTTTGGGTGTTTGTTTGTGTGTTTGTTTGTTTGAACGAGTATCACGCAAAAACTTCTGAACCGATTTTGATGAAACTTTTTTTGTTTGATAGCTTATGATCTGACTTAAAATCTGGTATATAATTTGTGCGGACGAAGTCGCGGGTTAACGCTCGTAATAAATATATTTAAATATCTTGGACATTGTCACATAGATTATTTAGTCCGATTCAAAGTACCAAAATCTAGTCTGGACTTGTATTATGATGACTAGACAACGATATAGAGTACATACGTTATAGATACAAACATCCAAGACTCTGATACAAATATTCGTATTCAAAATAATATTTGTTTAATGAATACGAATACCGCAAGAGGAAAATATTATTTGGATTCGAACCCGCGACTCTCGGCACAACACGCAGGTTCACTACAGACTGAGCTATCGGGCCGTCAACGTACTCTATATAAAGTTACATGCATAAGCATAAGCATATGCTCACGACTATATTCCCCGAGGGGGTAGTCAGAGATATTCTGAAACTTCAGAACATCCACGTTTCAAAAGTTGCATGAAAACTACTAAACCCATTTTTGTGAAACAAACCATTGGCTTTCTATTAAAAAAAACCGCATCCAAATTGGTTTATCCGTTTGAGAGCTACGATGCCACAGACAGACAGACACAGAGACATTGGCATCAAATGTATAATAACACATTGTATAATTCCTTTTCTTTTGTGGATGGTTTGAAGTACCAGCAAACTTGGAGCTTTTTGTAATGTAACTTTTTATTACTTTATTGATTCAAATATGTATTTTTTGTGTTGTGTAAAACGAATGATATTTATCTGTGGAAACTTTTAGTTGGCAATGTTGTTTTATAAAAATGTTGATACCCTACTATCCTGTAATTCGTGCGTAAGTTTTCCTAAAATGAATAAAATAAAATAAAATAAAAATAAATAAAATTATAACATCCCTTTTTGCACTCTCAGTGTGCTACTTTATGACCTCCGTTACAAAAGGTTTATTATGAGCTTCCTCACTCTCGTGCATTCTGCATTTAGTGCATTGAATTGACGTTTGCGGGCTGGCTCTAATGAGATGTTAACTGCGCTTGCTATTGAATTTACAGTTTGCGGTGTGGACAATTGTGTCGAGGCTATTGGTTGATGGACAAATGATTCTGGGCGTGGAAGGTATTAACTGAAGGCGCTCAAAATAAAGACCATTAAGAAATGTATAAAGATAATAGTTATTTAAAAATATGCAGGGTTTGTTTTACCACTTTTAGAGAAGTTCATGTAATCTTATCTGACAGCTCGTTTGACCTATTTAGGGCCTGTTTCACAACTTCTGAGTAAGTTCTTGTTAGCTTATCCGACAGATAGTTTGACACATTTTGTATGGAAGAGTTATGTCAAAATATCTGTCTCATAAGCTAACAAGAACTTACTAAGAAGTTGTGAAACAGGCCCTAAATAGGTCAAGCAGGCCCTTAGTATTATGAATATATCAAACGATCTGTCAAATAAGTTATCAAGAACTTATTTTGAAGTGGTGAGATAGGCCCTTAGTCTACCGTATGTTGTCTGTAAGGTAGATAATAATTTAGATTTTTGTAACTAAATACCAGGTCAGTTCATCAAACTATTTATTTACAACCTTTTTACATAGAAGGAATAGGAAAGATAGAATAGCCTGCTCCTAACAAATCTTTTTGCTCCGATGGTATAATCAGTAGCTCTAGTTCAGATGAAGCTACAAAATTATTTACCTTAGTTACTTCATCAGTGAATCAATGATGAGGTGAGGATGTCTTGATGAGGCTGAAGAAATCGCTTCTTAGCGATGAGACCGCCTTATTTTGTGCCTCTTATGATATGATACATAGATGTATTACAGGTGGTGAACTTTAAGAGGCTATGTGAAAAAAATAGGATTCTTCAAAGCGTCATATATCATGAAGTACTAACAGTAGGAGTATGATTAGCGGATATGTGTAAATCGAAAATATAATTGAAGTTTTGATTAGAGCCAAAACACGATTAAGACACATTTTCTCGATAGAAAAACAAGCCAAAGTAGCCTCCGTCTTTATCGATAAACGCTTGGAACTGCTAAACGATGAATAATAGAAACACGAGACTTGTTAAAAAAAAGGAGATTGATATTTTACAAATTTTGAACTTACATAAACAGTACAATCTGTTTTAGGTTTGCGTCGTTTCAGGCGCGCGCGCCGCCTCATCTCTTTCTCTCGCATCAGGCAGTAAAATAAGCTATCACACGCCCATTTCCCTTCAATTATTTTTTGACATAGGCCCTTAACCTAGTTGAGTATTTTAAGCGATTTATTTCAGAAAAAAAATTCAATGTCTTTAGATACGTTTATTTATTACCGATATTGTATTTTAATGTTTATGTTTTTGTGTAAAATAAGGTATATTTGATTGATTGATGTGGAAACTTTGCGGATTGTTGCGGATTTTTTTCTCGTCAGAGTACGTTGGGAGTACATAATATTATGTAGGTACATGTATATAAAAGTCCCTAAGTAAACAACAATAAAATAACATAAAAAACAATCCTGAATAATCCTGCTAATCATCGCAGTCCAAAGTAAATGTAACATGATTATTTTAATAATATTATAGATCTAGATTCGACTCTGTCAAAAGGCAGCAAAAGCGTATCGCGTCATATTTACATACTGAATTTAGATTGCCACCGTATTGCGCTAGAAATGACGCTGTGATTCTCACGCGTGAGTGTGTGGGGGTGTGTGTGTGTGTGTGTGAGTGTGTGAATGTGCATTACGGAGTGCTTTCAAATCGTCGGGAGAGTTAATGTGGTGATCGACGTCGGTTGGAGGGTAAAAGTTAATGGAAGGTAAACATTTTAGGGGCATCTAGGTAAATGAATGCTCTGTGGGTAAGCGCCATGTGTTATGAAGCCTAAATACAGATGTTTTCTACAAAAACTACGCATAAGTACAACATACTTAAAACACGATCTGAATCTCATTCGGGATGGACAGAAACTTAGTTACAGCGACCAACGTACCAGTTAACTTTTAGCACATTATCGAGTTTCAAGAAGTCTCGTTGTAAGTCTGTTAATGGGCGGTCGTCTGCTCTTTAGCTTGCCACGATTGCTCCATCATTTTATGGGTTCAGGTGTGTGTTTTTTAATAAAACAATTCATGACGTCAACACTTTGTCCGTGTGGTGTCGGCTTGTCCGTGTGGTGTCGGCTAAGAATAGCACCATCCCATTTCCTACCGTGGGTGTCGTAAAAGGCGACTAAGAGATCTACTGAAGGATGGGCAGCAGCATCCTCTGAGTACACACATTGATTCGATCCAACTGCGATCGCCAACCCGCCTGCCAAGCGTAGCGATTATGGCTAATCCCCCCATTTTGGGGGAGGCTTATGTCCAGCAGTGGACGTTTAATGGCTGATATGATGATGACGTCAACACAATATTTATTAAAGAACAAAGTCAAGCACATTTGCTATTTATACTTGAGATTGGCAAAACCATTACCACTAACGATGGAGCTACAATTTTTAGATTATAATAAAGGACATTATCGGTGTTTCATACATTTTTGGTCCAAATGTGAAAGTGCCGGCCAACAGAAACTAACGCTATATTCTGTTAGAATTTGTCTGTTTAAGCATTTATTATTATGGCACGAAAGCTTTCATCAAAAATGTATGAAAATAATATTTTTCAAACCTTAATAAAACAAAGGAGGATCGCCCTACAGAATTGGTCCCATTCTAAAAAAAAAATGTTGACGGACTAGTTCTAACAGAATTATAGCCTTAGGCATTTCATCGAAAATGTGTATCAAAAGGCAGATTTTCGAACACAAATAAAACCAAGGACCTACAGCTTTGGTGCCGTAATAATAAATATTTAGACGGACAAGTCCTAACAGAATATCGCATTATTTTTTCTTGGCCGGCACTTTCAAATTTTGGACCAAATCCGATGACGTCCTTTATATGTCAAAAGACTATATATGTGATATTATTTCGAATAAAAATTTTTGATTTGATTTGAATAGAGTTTCAGGAAGAATAATTTCATCTATATTTTAACATCCATCCATCACAACCCTTGATCAGTCCTTCTTCGGACATAGGCCTCCTCCATAATTCTCCATGACGTTCTGTCCCTCGTCCTTATCCAGTTTGGACCCGAGTGTCTCTTTATAAATAATTTTGACATATGGAGCTAAAACTTGTCGTACTTGTAAATATTAATGGGTCAATAACATAAATGCAGTCAAAACGAATGATGATCCCACAGAACATTATAAGTAGGAACGTGTCACAGGTTATGCAATGATTTGCATACCAACATAAGGCGCGCGGAATGGTGCGAGCGAGAGGGCACGAGTAACTGTAACAGCGTGAGCGGGAAGACAAGTGGCGACAGCCTTCTCCGAAGCAAAAGCGCTACTTTGCATTTCTAACCCCTCTTATAAGGTTATGTGGATGATCCAATGAAATTTTGTTAACTATCTACATAACACAAATACATCCAGTCATTTTTGCCAAAAAAACAATACGAAAATAAATTGTATCTCTAGCAACTTTCCACTACACCACATAAAATAAATTGTATCTCTAGCAACTTCCTACTACACCACATAAAATAAATTGTATCTCTAGCAACTTCCTACTACACCACATAAAATAAATTGTATCTCTAGCAACTTCCTACTACACCACATAAAATAAATTTTATCTCTAGCAACTTCCTACTACACCACATAAAATAAATTGTATCTCTAGCAACTTCCTACTACACCACATAAAATAAATTGTATCTCTAGCAACTTCCTACTACACCACATAAAATAAATTGTATCTCTAGCAACTTCCTACTACACCACATAAAAGAAATTGTATCTCTAGCAACTTCCTACTACACCACATAAAATAAATTGTATCTCTAGCAACTTCCTACTACACCACATAAAATAAATTGTATCTCTAGCAACTTCCTACTACACCTAACATAAAATAAAAACGGATCGATTCCGAAGCACTAGCCACTAATGAAGTGAATTGTATTATAACCACAGTATAACACACCTCGCTTAATTAATGAAGCAAAAACCTCTTAATTCTTTGCTTACAAAACATCTGTTATACCTACCAATAAAACTTTGCGTGTCGGTCGGTCAAATCTAGGGTTGCCATAAGCCAGATACGTTTGGCTTTTTACATTCGTGTCCAGCCTATTCGGATTTTCTTAAGCATTTTTTTACACGCAACAGCGTAGTGCAAAGCGAACAAAGCAAGTCCACCCTGGATATTTCATACAAATGGGCTCGAACTGACAAGAATAAATAAATGAAATAGATACAAAAATATCTTGTACCCTCTCACACAAATTATTTAAGAAAGATAAGGTTTTTAAAGTTATCAGTATTATTAAGAAGAGGCCATCAATCAATCAATATTTAGTCCCTGCTATATTTATTACTGTAGAAAGATATTACTACTATATCTCGGTAATGAAGCAAATCACGCAGTTCGTACAATTTGGAAAGTTTGGCACCGTCTCATGACACTCAAACTCCCTAATGACACTCTGATCAGCAAAATTTGCACTCGTTTCCGTCAATGCCCCCGGCCTTGGAACCTAAATATCCGGTTTTTGTAATGGTACTGTCCGACTCTTCGGAAACATCATCTGGCAACCCTGGTCATGTCGCTCTACCACGCCAGGTTGTAGGTCGCCGCGCCCGTATAAACGTCTACGGTAGGTGATAATGACCTGGATTTTAGTACCTTGAACTAGATTGGGAAAATAAACAGACATTTCTTTAATTAATACAATCTTTAAAGAGGTTTTTTTAGCATATGCCAGCCTCCTGCGTACATTGGAGGAAATAAAGACAAACCAATAACCAGACAAATAAAGGAAGGTAAGTATGTACAACATTAAAAATAAATAAAAATATTGAGAAAATAAAACTAACTTAACCTAAAATATGGTGCAGGTTTGGCCGCGCGGGAGGGTGGCGAAGATGCTAAGCTGATCCGTTGAGCGAGGAAAACGCCAGCCCTTTGATTCCCGGTGCCGCCTGGGTGCCGGGACCTCACGGGCCAAGGGTTTTGACACCGAATGCTATGAATTTGTATTGGGTGCCGATACCCTTGTATTTACCTTCTTTTGCCTTTTCGGCAGATTCCGCCGCCGAGCCAACTCTTTTGCTCGTTCCCTGTAGATGGGACGGCGCCAGAGTGTCCACACAGGTGACATCCCACACCAGGGGACGAGAGACATCCCGTCTGGTCTCTTGCCATCCTCCCGTACAATACCTTTCGGCTCAAGGGTGGGCGGTACGTTGACAGCGGCAAGAGACCTGTGTATGACTTCGTTAAGAGTGGAGTGGCGAGGAAATCTGCCGGCACTTCGTTGGCATGAGAGCCCGTGGTGTCCATTTCAGATTATTGACATACCTGGCTTCACACTTTTCCAATTCTGATGTATTATATTGTTTTATACTATGTAGTTTTAGGGGTTCACATTATAAGTTGTTGTAGGGATAAAAAGGTCTTCATGAATTTGAACATATTTAATAAAGTGCACTTATTTCTGAACTACATAATTGACCGAGCGGTTCGGTGGTATGGGAACGACTGGCGAATACTCCAGTCGCTTCATCAGACTCAGACAAAATTGCTTATTCTGCTAAACTAATTATAATACTAATAAAATGTATCCCCACAGTATTTCCCCCTTTAACAAAAATTTTCCCCAAAAATTTTCAACAAACAGAAATAAAATAAAACAAACAATCTAAAAACATTACAATCCTCATAAGTCATACTTCACATTATATAAATAGTAGTAGGTACAATACACAATCGTTGCGCTAATTCAGCATTGGTTGCAGTAACAAAGAAATAGTAAGTAACATGAGACAAATGTTATCGCTAGGAACGGAAGTTACAAAGTAGGTATACTATTACATCATTGGAATCAACTCAACATTATCATTTCATGAGAATAAAATGCTAACAATAACACGAAAACAACATGGAAACCGCAATATAATATTATTTTAGACACGAACACTACACGACACAAAATACACTCGACGCTGTTTCCCTCTCTCGTTGTAGGTACATAGCTAGAGTCGATATCGTCTTCTGGAACATCCATGATGTGCGCACAGCTTGGCATCTATACCTTCCAAAGCGAGTACCACATGTGCTTGAACTGGGTCATATCGTCGCAAAATCTCACCAATACGGCAGGGCAGTCTCTTCCTGATCTAGGTGCGTGCGAGAAAACGTCGAGCAGGTGCAGGCCCGTCCCGGAGGGAGCAGCAAACCTCGGACGGCGGCAACTGCTGAACCGTGCCCACGTCGACCATCGCCATGAGGAGCATACTTCCTTGCCTTCCTTCCTCGTAATACTGACTTTCTTGAACAGTAGACCCGTAAAATACTCGTGTTTCTTCATAGTTTCCATGTACTTTCCATGTCGCAGTAAACAAGCCACGTGGAGCTGACACAGCACACCGCTAGGTCAATCCTGCCATCCAACATGCGCAGGAGAGTCGTTCCGCCGAAGTCAAGTTCGAAAGTTGCGTGTTCATTGTCGGGTGGTCACCACTTTAGGGGTTCACATTATAAGTTGTTGTAGGGATAAAAAGGTCTTCATGAATTTGAACATATTTAATAAAGTGCACTTATTTCTGAACTACATAATTGACCGAGCGGTTTGGTGGTATGGGAACGACTGGCGAATACTCCAGTCGCTTCATCAGACTCAGACAAAATTGCTTATTCTGCGAAACTAATTATAATACTAATAAAATGTATCCCCACAGTAGTGATAGTGATATGATCACAGAAACAAAATACAACTTAAAAATTGCCTATTAGAGCTATAATACGTTACCGATCATCCTACTGGTCAGTAACCTAATAACTACCTATCATTTAAACAGTTTAAAGAGTAGGTACGTAAAAGTAGCAATTATGTTCAGACTTCAAAGTTGGTCGCCCGCACCATAATGGGTTCAGGTAATTGGTAGATTAGGTTAACTATTAGAACACGCGTAATTTTAAGTCAAAAGAATATTTGCTGCAGTGCAAATAACTAAAAGTGTTGGTACTTCACTTAAACTACGATTCTTCTTCTTCTTATCGTGTGGGCAGAGCCCTGGTGTCAGAGTTTTTTCAGACCGCCTTACGGCCTCTGACATGGTTTTTATGTAAAGACTACGACCACCAGAGATAAAAGCCGGGACCAACGGTTTAATGTGAATCATTTTTCTTTTGCGACAATCAGGTGATTTAGCCTGCAATGTCCTAACCAACTGGGGAAAAACGCACAAAGTGACATATCACTAGGTGTCCCCCCTGGGAATCGAACCCATGACCTCCGTGTCGAGAGCCAATGCTCTTAACCATTAGACCATGGAGGCACGGAGCCCCGGAGGCGGAACTACGATTAAAAATATTATTCGCAAAACTTATATTTATAATGGTCTATAATGTATCTAATTTTGAAGAAAATGTTTTCAGGTTTTGCGTTGATTTGTGAATACTTTGTTGAAAATAAAGCACAACATAGAAACGTTGTGTACTCCATTATCATGTTATTATAATGCAGAGAACTAAATTATACTGCGGCACTCGCTAGTAGCTAAATTTTACTGACAAATTGCTCGAGTGGTTTATATTTTGCAATCATGAGGCTTTTTAGGTGGCTTGCAAATACTCTAACAACAAGTTGACCACTCAAGTAGCAAAATCTGGTGCTATAAAAGTCATGAGAAGGTTTTAGAACGTGCTAATTAGTTTTCATGATTAGCACTATAATGGTGTTGTAAACGTTTACAGAACCCCAAAAAGGCCCTAGTTTTATCAATAATTTATTGTATAAACATTACATAAAGGCTCTCACGGTGATAAATCTACTACTGTAAAGTAACCGAAACATGTTTATAGTACTATTTTCCCGGAAAAAAAAAACAAATATTGGTAAGTTAATAATATGCTTTATTTATGCCACTCGCCATTGTTGCTTAACGTTACGTAACATGTAATAATAAAAAGAACATACTACAAAACATTCATGGACATTCACGGGATGTCTCTCGTCCCCTGGAAGATGGGTCGGGCGCTAGTGTGGGACGCTACCTGCGTGGACACACTGGCCCCGTCTCACTTACAGGGCACGAGTCGAAGGGCTGGCGCAGCGGCGGAGGCGGCCGAAAAACGAAAGGCCTACTGGTACCGGGATATCGGCCCCCAATACCATTTTATGGGTTTTGGTGTCGAAACTCTTGGGCCGTGGGGACCTAATGCGCAGGCGCTTTTTAAAGACCTGTCAAAGCGCCTGATAGACTCGACAGGGGACCCAAGAGCTGGCACTTTCCTCGCTCAACGGATCAGCATAGCCATTCAGCGAGGAAATGCGGCCAGCGTTCTGGGTACCCTCCCACAAGGACCGAACCTGCACCACATCCTAGGTTAGTTTAGTTTTAAGTCTCTTTATTTATAATTTTATTTAATGTTACTATTTTATGGATCTTTCGAATAAACAATTCTGACACCAAAACATTCATGGACCGTAACTCTGCCGTAACTTGCACTTGCAAAAATAAATTGCATTGATAAAATCATTATGCTGTTTTCAAATTTGACAATGCGCCCTCATAATTTTCGTGTTTTAAGAAAATTTAAATTAATAAAATAAGGACTAGTCCCGACTATGACTGTTATAGTTCACATTGGCTCCAGCCGTGCTGCTTATTTGCTATCATGGCAGAAAACAGCAGCCATGACAGTATGCCACCATTTATGAAATACCAGTGATATAATTGGTACTAAAAAGCTAGTATAGATCTAATCAGTTCATTAGTCATTAATTTTTGTACTTTTATGTCACGCTTTAGTCTTATAGCAGTAACACAAACTCACTTATAAAGCTATTATGTTATTTAGCAACTGCACCAGAAGTAGCTATGGTACTATTTAGTACTATAGAGGAGTTTTCATTACTTTTACAGAACTTCCCCATAACGTTGTGGCTAAAACTTTACGTAATGGTTGTGCAAGGTACATTTATAGTGCAATTTCATCCTGTAATACGGTTTTCGATACAGCTTCATTACTAGTACTGTAATAATAATTTTGACTGATTATTAGTGCAAAAAAGATACATAAATTTGTCAGTTAGGTAGTCTATTATAGTATTTATTCTGTGTCTATAGTGCTAAATAGTACCATAATAGCATTTTTTCATATCTATTACAGTACAACACTTTAAAGGTTCTTTTGTATGGTCCTGTTAGCGTTCTAAGACTTAAACTATAGAACTTAAATGCTCTATAGTCTTATAGAATCAAAACGCTCTGTTAAAAACCCTTATAGTACAAGCAGTCACAATGGTTACCACTATAGGCGTACTATATCACTATTTGGTGATAAAACGCCTGGGTTATAGAACCTTCTGCTACTTGGTAAACTTGCCGCAACCAAATCGCACTACCTCCTCGTGGGTGGAGCCTTATCCTTATTTTTGAGAACACCGTCCCCTGGAGGAACGGTCCAGTTTTAAGAAAACATTTAACATTCTTAACATTATTTTTATAAGTAAAAAGAAAAATATCGTTCACATAAAGCTATGCGGAGACGTTCGCATATACAAGGACACGAAGAAAAATATCCAGTAGTATATGTGACAACTATTTATATTTTAGAAGACATTATTTTATAAGTAGATTTTAGTTAAATTTAACAAAGATTTATAACAAAAAAATTTCTTGTAAAGTCTGCTAAAATAAATAGTTCTCATATATACTGTTGTCGCATTGGGCACGCGTTGTCCATACATACACCCTTTTTGAGGGTAGGCATGTGTCCTGCAGTTTGACGTATACAGGGAGGGAGTAAGGAAAACAAATCATCATCATCATCCTCATATCAGCCATTAAACGTCCACTGCTGGACATAAGCCTCCCCCAAAATGGGGGGATTTGCCATAATCGCTACGCTTGGCAGGCGGGTTGGCGATCGCAGTTGGATCGAATCAATGTGTGTACTCAGAGGATGCTGCTGCCCATCCTTCAGTAGATCTCTTAGTCGCCTTTTACGACACCCACGGGAGGAAATGGGATGGTGCTATTCTTAGCCGACACCACACGGACTATCGGACGACACACGGAAAAGTATCATTAACCTTTAAACCACATACTCTGCCCATTTTTAATTTTTTTCTTTATTTTCTAGTGTTTTGTAAGTTAAATATGGAATAAAAAAATTGTTATTTATTTATTTTTTATTTTATCAAATTGAACAACTTTTACTATGGGAGCAAACCTGTGAGAACAAAAAAAAATCTGTTGTTCCGTACGATTGTCGAGTCGAGTAGGTATTGCAGTTTAGTATGGAACAGCAAACTTTTTCTTTTCTTCTGACAGGTTTGCTCCCATAGTAAAAGTTATTCAGTTTGATGGGTAGAATAATTATGTGGTTTAAAAGCTAATGATACTTTTCCTTACATCCTGTATAGACTGATGGTGATGACGATAATGACATACCTACCAACTACAAATTTTAAGAAACTAATTAAAAGGTTTTCGATCCAGCCCTAAAAAAAAAATTGACATACTGAATTATTATCTTTATTAGTATTCCCACATTTTCGACTCAGTAAGGTCAACACATCTTTCATGGGCCACTGTATACGCTATTATAATAAGATACCAGAGGATATTCTAAACTTGCCAGACAAAAAGTTTAAGTCCCATGTTAAACAAGTCCTCTGTAAAAAAGGCTACTATAAACTCGATGATTATTTGAATGACTAAAATGTCTGGTCTTGACAATGTCACTCTATGTAATGCAATATTGTACTTTGTATATTTTGTTTTGTTTAAATGATGTGTGTTGTAGAGTTTCTGGCCGCATCTTCTCTCAACGGAACACCTTCCGACGCGGTGGTAGACTCAAAAAATGACGTCAAAAAGCTATGTACGTGATATATATTTTTTTTATTAACCTGTTTTGTCCCACTGCTGGGCAAAGGTCTCCAAACCCTTCCACGTCTCTCTGTTCGGTGCTGCATCCCGCCACTCATTGCAGTAGGCATCTAGCTAGTCTCGCCACCTTTTCCGGGGTCTGCCTCGACCTCGGCTCCCGTAGTGCGACATTATATTGAATTAAAAAATGTTGATTTGATGTGAATAAAAAAAACGAATCCGGCAGCCTGAACCCGTCTTAAGGTGGTTGCAGAGGGGTCAATTTTATACAAAACTTTGACGCACAACACGCGTAGACGGTATTAATATAAGTAACTTTGTATATAAGGAAAAATAGTATAGAAAATCTAGATGCCGCGTCACAAATAACATTTGCAATTTATAATATAATAACGAAGATATAAAGCTTTTAAAATTTTGTATCAAACATTTCAAAGCTTTATATCTTCGTAATTATATTATAAATTGCAAATGTTATTTGTGACGCGGCAACTAGATTTTCTAAACTATTTTTCCATATATAAAATATTACTTTTATTAATTCCGTATTGTGCGTCAAACGTTTGTTTGGACTGAAACCACCTTAACACTTTATAGTGAGTACAAAGCTCGAAGGTATTATACGTAATTGGGTTTAATACTTTGTTGCTTTCGGCTGAAAACGTCTTCTTTGTTTCTTTAATTTATTTGTGATGCTAATGCTTGTTTTTCTTTGAGATTACGAATTCAATAGCTTTCTTTGAATAGGTACTCCAGTTTGTTAGAAAGGAATTATAAGTAGGAAAGACAAATTACTTTGGAGTAAAGGAAAAATAGTGTTACTTGTTACTTTATCATAAAATACAATTAATAACAAAATTTAAAACGTCATGGTCAAGTGCGAGTCGGGCTACTCACGCACCCAGGGTTCTGTACGACACCATAACATATTAACTTAGAAGCAAGTTTTGTTACCTCTGGGACCGACCTGGTTGCGAGACCGACTCACACTTGGCTGGTTTTCATTATTTGTTGTTATACTGTAGAGTTTGCTCTATAATCAAACCAAGTTTGACGCTTGTATAAATTACCGTTTTTACGATAGAGCGAAAAGAAAAAACGTTGATAAAAAATAGTTTCTTGTATGATGACCCCTTTAATTTTTAAGTTTTTGTCATTTTTATTATTTGTTAACAAATTCGCCGTAATAACGCATATTTTATTCTGTGAAAATGTCAACTGTCTAGCTATTACGGTTCAAAAGATATAGCCCAAAATAGGTAGGACAGACGGACGGACGAACAACGTAGGCTTAGTAGTAGTTTTCACCCTTTGGGTGCGGAACTCCAAAAAATGTTTGATGGCAGTTAAAATTATTTTTGAATTTAAAATGAAGTATTCTTTCATTAAAATTCCCTATATATACAGGGTGAAATTGATATCATTAGCATCCTTTTAAACTAAGAGTCTACGAATCAAACTGAACAACTTTTACTATGGTAGCAAACCGATAGGTGTAAATAAAAAATCTGCTGTTCCATACTAAACTGCAATCTCGACTCGCGAGTTCGCGGCTCAAATGTATGCAACAGCTAACAAAATTTTTTTTTGCTCCGATCTGTTTGCTGCCATAGTAAAAGTTGTTCAGTTTTATAGGTAGACTCTTAGTTTAAAAGGATGCTAATGGTATCAAGTTCACCCTGTATACAATATTTAAGGTAGTTTCCTTCTGTGTGACATAGCCGTAGGACATCCCTGTATAGAGGATGGTAGAAAATAAAATACAGAGTAAACGTTGCGAAACGCTAATTAAAAATAAACATTTACATACATTATAAAGCATGTTATCCTTATTTGCGTACTGAAACACGTTTAGGTGCCTTCAGGTGAAATAAATGATTGTAAATACATTATGTGTGCGATGCCTCGTACATTCGTGAACGCGACTTACAAACGTCGTGTCATACGAATATGTCTACGTACCTTATGTTCTAGCACGTCCTAGCATGAGTTTTGTCTGTTCGTGGCTAATGCAAGAGAGGGTATTGTTTTAAGGTTTCCGTAGTCAAACAAGAAACCCATTTACAGGGTGTTAGGGTAAACAGTTGCATTACTTTAAGGGGTGATTGTACCCATGATAGGTACTGAACAACTATCCCAAAGAAACCTATAAGAAATTCGGAAAAAAAAATCAACTTTTCATACAAACGTTCGATCAGCTGATTGTTTTTAGTATGGGTAGTCCATACGTTTTTTTACGAATTTCTTAAGTCAAACAAGAAACCCTTATAGTTCTCTGAAGAGGTAGTGATAATGATGAATACCTACAACCGTACATAAATTCCGTAGAATTAGTAGAGCAGGCTAAGAATCGAACCGCCTCGTGATTGAATCGCAAGCTTTCTTCCGTATATAGGTATAGCCTAGGGGCTATCACCACTATTTACGAAGATAACAAAAGGATATAATTTCTTGGCTTTCGATGGTCAAAGGCTAGCCCCCGATCAAAACTTGGATCTTTGTTATAATTTTACACTTAAAAAGATAGTTGGTGGTTGTAGCAAAGTTTCTGATTACTCCGAAAGGACAATAGTCGTAAAAGACAATGCTAGGTTTCCAAAGAAACAAAGACCTAAGACCACCAGTTAACACATATAAAATTATATGGAAAGAAGAAATTATGAATGAATGTTATGCCAATTATTAAAATGGCAAAGGAAAAGGTTTATAGAAAGATCGTGGTTTGCAATTATACTAAGCAAAATTGCCTATATTTTATTTGTACCCTGTTTTTGGGATACGTAATATAATAAATATTATGTAGTTTGTAATTTCATAATGATCCCGGTATGGGTTGGGAGGCTTTTTATATTTAGAGAAAGAAAGAAATCATACAAAAACAATGTCTTTACCTCCGATAGTAAAACAATTACCAAGTTCTAGTAAATAATAAATAGTTAGAGAAATTATGAGTGAATATTTTATTAATTCTTACGAAACCAAATTTGATGTACGCTCCTCTGGGCCTAAATCGGGCGTCCCCCTTTATCTATGTATGAATTAAATTCAAGACTTTATTCCCCGATGCAATGGGATTAAAGTTAATCATGAATAGACTAAGAGATAAGTGTACATTTTGCAACCATCAGCAGCAAGGCTGATTCAGTGTTTATGGAGTGTAGAGCATCTCTGCGATGGGAATGAACTAGGTCTGCCTGCATAACTTCAGTCGGTTTAGGAGTTACAGATGTTTAAAAGTTAGTAAAAAATTAATGATCATCTGCAAGGCTGATCGTATGATATTGTTGTAGTATGCACTGTAGCTATGTACAAAGTACAAAAACTGTCATGAACTGCCATTCGGTTTAGGAGATAGGTACAGCCGTACAAAGGTTGGACCTTTGAACGGCTGTATCTCCTAATCCGACTGATGAACCATGTCAGTTTTAGTACTGTTGACATAGCTACAGTGCATACTACAATAATATGATACGATAAGCCTTGCAGATGATCGTAATTTTTTCACTGACCTTTAAACATCAGTAACTTCTAAACCGACTGGAGTTTTAGAGGCAGACCTGGTCCATCCCCATCGCAGAGATGCTCTACACCTCCTAAACACTGAATCAGCCTTGCAGCTGATGGTTGCAAAAAGTACACTTATCTCTTAGTCTAGAATCATATTACCAACTTGTAACAAGTTAAATAGAGTTCAAGGTAAAACTACTCTTTTCAATAGTAATTTAATTTGAAACTTGCTGTAGGATGCGTTGAGGCAGAGCGGAGCTGTCGCTGGATTTAACCACGGATTAGTCTTTCTTCCCTCTAGAACAGTTTCTTTACTTCTACACGACACGATTTTTTTCCATACTACAAGTCGCGGCATGCGATTTTTGCTCTCTCAGCGTGCCTACTTAGTGGGATCACACACGATGACGCATGACGGAGCGGCAAACGTGAGTCTGTCATTTGACGGACTGCCGTCTGACGCTGTCTTCCGTTTGCAATGGAGGGAAGTCGGATATTTTGTTTTACTCTCTTCTTCTTTGATTAATTCATTGCGGGTTACAAGACAGATTAGAGTCAGAGTCAAAGTCAAAGATCATTTATTGCATCCCCCGGGCTCGCTGGACTTCATTGTCCAGTGTTGTGAATGGTCGCCGCTGTTGATCCTGGCTTACAGGAGTTACAGCGGTAGGAATGTGTGGTGTGCCTAATCTAGTTAAAAAAAAGTAATTACGTATGGAACTTTTAAACAGTAACTGGCACCATTTAGTGACAAAAAGGGCTTTCTCTTGTACCACTACAACCATCGCTGGTCACTGGCACACTATGCACATCTCTTGCACGGTAGTTACAGACCGCTACCGTAGACCGCGTTGTCTTGACCGTTACTAATGTGTAATGGAAGCCAGTGCGGATTGGATCAGGTTTAATTAGTGTACGAAGCCCCTCGATACAGTGTCGGTAATCGATGGATAATGCCTCTTTAGCTATGTGGTGGGCGGACGGCGTTAATGACTTAGTCGAATACGGTGGAGAAAAAAGGAGGGAAATGTGTTGAGTATGTGTTTTATGTTCTCGCCGTGGTTGTCGTGGAAAAGTTATATTGGTATTCCATTTTCGTCCTGAATATGACAGCTTTCAAACGTTCTGGGTTCCTATTCTTCTTATCGTGCGGGCAGAGCCCTGGTGTCAGAGTTTTTTCAGACCGCCTTACGGCCTCTGACGTGGTTTTTTATGTAACGACTACTACCACCAAAGGTAGTAGCTGGGACTAACGGCTTAACGTGCCGTCCGAAGTGCGGAATCATCTTTTGACTGAGATAATCTATGTTTTCCATACTTACTTGGATAATCTAAAGAAAAAGAAATTACTGATAAATTCCACACAAAACGATGAAGACAAAACTGCTTCGACGGTAAAACCTTATATTTCCAATAGTAATAAAATAGATACAAATGAAACAAAACCTATTCTAGGTTCCTCGCTATCCAATGATAGTAAACGTAACAGCGATTCTGTTGAAGCATGTTTATAGAAAGAGAAATTTAAAAAGAAATATATCGTGACTTTTCAACTTTCACTATCGAGCAAACTTCAAAATAAAATAAAATTAAATTTGCTGCTCCGTACATTTAGAGTCAAGTCGAGTTTTGTATGACACAGCAGATTTTTTTTAACTTTGTCTCCACAGAGACATTTCATTTCATTTATTTACCTTCAATTGTAGGTTACTGATGGTAAGTACAGAGTACACACTACGATTTTGCCCTAGAGGCATAGTAATTTTACAGATTCACATATTTTATAATGACTTTTAATCTTAACTATAGTAAAACTGTAACAGAAATGTATATGTACATTGAAGATATTAACAAAAAAAAGTTACGATATGGTTTTTAGGTGTTCCTGATTCCATATCACCAATTTTTGGATTTTTGTCTGTCTGTTTGTTTGTTTGTTCATCACGCAAAAACTACTGAACCGATCTTGATGAAACTTTTTTGTTTGATAGCTTATGATGTGACTTAAAATTTGGTACTATATAATTTGTGCGGACGAAGTCGCGGGTTAACTCTAGTATTTTTATAAGACAATTGAGACATCGTTGAAAAAAATAAAAATCAGCGATCACACACATTTGAGTCGAGTAGGTATAAGTTTCAGTTTTGTATGAAACAGCAGATTTTTTTTTTTATTTCGATGTTGGCTCCATAGTTAAAGTTGTTTTAGTTTCATGATCTGATCCAACCTTTTTAATAATACTAGGGTGTTTTGTTTCATCTTGTATACAGGGTGTTAGGGTAAGCAGTTGCATTACTTCAAGAGGTGATTCTACCAATGATACTGAACAACTTGCCTTAAGTTCTGCTGTGTGTGCTATCGATGTTATTATGACTCATGTTTCTGCATTGGGACAAACCTAATATCAGGTTTATCAATGCTTTTAGTTCATAAGATGTTTGTTTATGTATTTGATAAATAAATAATAAAAAAAAAGAAACCTACAGATAATTAGCAAAAAAATTATTTGGACTTTCCATACTAAATGCAATCAGCTAATCGAACGTTTGTATGAAAAGTTGAAATTTTTATGCCGTATAAGTTTGTATGAGAAGTATTAGAATTTTTTTTTTTCTAGCCTATTTCATCCCACTGCTGAGCAAAGGCCTCCCCTTTAATCTTCCAACCATCTCTATTCTGGGCAAGCTCTGGCCACTTGTCGTCAAAAGCATCCAGATCATCCCGCCACCTCTTCCTAGGACGACCCGGGCGCCGACGACCGTTTTCTGGGATCCAGGGCGTAACAATTTTTGCCCACCTCTCCTGGTGCATTCGACAGACATGGCCGGCCCATTCCCATTTTAGTTTAGCTGTTTTCTCCCCGACGTCGGCGATTTGTGTTTTGGAGCGCAGTGTAGTGTTCCTGACACGATCTTTTCTTTTAACACCTAATATACTGCGCTCCATCGCTCTCTGACAAACCTTGAGTTTGGACTTTTGAGACTCTGTGAGAGACCAGGTTTGGGCACCGTAGGTTAGGATAGGCAGGATACACATGTCAATGAGTCTTCGTTTGAGGGATAGCGGGAGTTCACCCTTCATTAACTCCTTCATGGACCAGTAGCTCTTCCAGGCGCTATTAGTAATTAGTTTTAGAAATTATCCGACTAGCTCCTCAGGGAATATGGTCGAGATCAAAATGCGTATGTTGATGTATAGGAGTTTAATGTAAATACACGGGAACGAACCCCCAAAAAACAATATTTTCCCGTTTCCTCTAAACAAATAGAACACCGAAACACACTTCGCTAAAATGAGTTCTAAGTAATTAAGTTAGTACTCACAATTGAATGGTTTGTTCTAGCAATGTTTACTTACACTTTTGTTTGTTTTTAGATTACATTACTGAAACTAAAGTACGTAAGTTTTGCTCTGTCTGTGTAATTAGCATAACATACTTAGCTTACATTCTACAATAGTAACATATTTACAATATTCAAAAGTCACAATGAGAAAAAAATATTGAACAATACTACATGATTATATTGAACTTATACAGTGTGTTAGGGTAAACAGTTGCGTTACTTTAAGGGGTGATAGTACCCATGATACTGAACAGCTTTCCCTAAGAAACCAATAAGAAATTCGTGGAAATTGGACTTCCTATGCTAAATATTTGTATTTTCTGATTGTTTGCTCTCTGTATACTCTGTTTTTTGGTGTCAAATAAAGTATAAATGATTGATTGATTGATTAAATACAATCAGCTGATCGAACTTTTAAACGAACTTTTTCTTCACATATTTGCTTCTCTCAAAAGATAGAAAATTAAAATTCAATATCAAATTAGATTTTATAATGTCTTTTACCAACTCATTTTCTAAAAATGTCTACCAAAATTAATAAACTATAAATGTAAATAAATTAATACATTTGGCTCGAGTAGGTATGCAGTTTTGTATGGAACAGATGTTTCTTTTTCGCGATTTCGATGTTGGTGCCATGGAGAAAGCTGTTTAGATTGATGGTCTGATCATTCTCTTTAAAAAGTGTAAAGTGTGTAGTGAAACAGTGAACTCAGACAATCAAGCAGAACAACCTTCTCTATATAGCCTACCTAAGGATACGCGAAAAAAATTTTGCTGTCCCATGAAAAACTGCTGTACAATACCGGACTAAAATGTATGTAAAAGCAGATTTTTTTCGTGCTTCCTGGGGTAGGCTATACAGGGTGAAATTGATATCATTAGCATCCTTTTAAACTAAAAGTCTACCCATTAAACTAAACAACTTTCACTAAGGGAGCAAACCGATCAGAGAAAAAAAATTATCAACTGCTCCATACTAAACTGCAATACCTACTCGATTCAAATGTATGCAACAGTAGATTTTTTATTTGCTCCGATCGGTTTGCTCCCATAGTAAAAGTTGTTCAATTTGTTCGGTAGACTCTTAGTTTAAAAGGATGCTAATGATATCAATTTCACTCTGTATAGTGAAAGTTGTTCAGTTTGATGGTCTGAGTTTACCGTTTCGCGTTTCATGAGGTAGGCTCTATAGTGAAAGTTGTTCAGTTTGATGGTCTGAGTTTACTGTTTCGCGTTTTCTGAGGTAGGCTTTATAGTGAAAGTTGTTCAGTTTGATGGTTTGAGTTCACCGTTTCAGTATTTGCTAGGCTATCACTTACACCCTGTATAGTATAAAACACGAAATTCTAAAAGCCAATGGTGTTACGAAGCTGACTTTACATTACAGGGCTTTTGTTTAAAGTCTTATTACAGTAATCCATTCAAAATTATGTGTCCTTCGTCCGTTATCAACCTCTCTGACTATAAAAACAACATTAAACAAAAGCACACCTTTGAGAATATCCTCGCTACGCTGCCACAACGCTACGGCGTAGCGCTACGAGAATCAAGTCAAACTTTTCTTCATAATTACTGCTTGTAAAATCACAGTCAATTTTTGATAATTATTTGGAAATTGTGTCCGGAAAATTTCCGGAAAAAATCTCACTTTTGCGGGCTTCTTTTGCCTGGTTTCGCGTGGATACTCGGGCAGTAGATTTCGCGACTCCGAACGGGGCGCACGTATCGCCCCTTTCTCTCTTATTTTCTCTCTAACCCTCAAATTTTCCACTATAATAAAACTATGAACTGCGCCACACAAAAACTCTTCTAGCTTTTTAAATAAAATTTAAGAATGAAAAATTAATTCTAAATTCCAATCTACAGGTGGTCCACGCGGCGTTTGATAAACAAATGATAAAAGACTTTTATTTCATTAATTTAGAGTCTTTATTTGTGTGTAAAAAGAAAATATGTTTTAGAATGGTTTGCATTTATTTTTATAGTGATTTTGTAATAAAATGTACATAAAAATGGTGAATAAAAACAAAAAAATTGTTTCGTGTTTGCATAGGCTCATGTGCGTGTGTTTCGATAATAATTGAAATTCTTGTGTTTTCTGTGAAAATATTTTATTTTTTTCTTATTTCTTAACATTTCGGAACACGAATGGGTAAGGTTTCGACAAACTTTTGTGATAATTATTATTTTGAATGAAAACATAAATAATGAGGTTCTTCCCTTTTCAACTGCACACTCTTTATGTTGAAGATACTCGTATTTATAATTATTATTTAGGCAATTGTAAAATGTTTGGATGAATAAGTATTTTTATTTATTTATACAAGTTGTTACAAAAATACAAATAAACATTTAATTTAAGGGGTCGTTTAGACCATCAAACTGAACAACTTTCACTATGGGACTAATATCGAAATCGCGAAAAAAAAATCTAATGCTCCATAGCTAAATGTATGGGACAGTTGATTTTTTTAATCACGATTTTGATATTGGTCCCATAGTGAAAGTTGTTTGATTTGATGGTGTAAACAAGCCTCTTAAATGTTTTAAATGTTTGTTTCTACTTTTGTAACATCTTGTATACAATTTCATGTTGAGCATGTTGTTTGATCGAGCATCACGCAAAATCTACTGAACCGATTTTGATGAAACTTTTTTTGTTTGATAGCTTATGATCTGACTTAAAATCTGGTATATAATTTGTGCGGACGAAGTTGCGGGTTAACGCTCGTATGCCATAAAATCACAAGATAAAGCACAAAACAAGCAGTCAGCACATTCTTCTTCTTCTTTCGTTAATCTCACACGCATGCTTCGTCAATACATTAATTTAAATTCAATATTCAAAAATTTTTTAATTCAAAATAATATCACATAGATAGCTTTTTGACGTCATTTTTTGAGTCTACCACCGCATCAGAAGGTGTTTCGTTGAGAGAAGATGCGGCCAGAAACTCTACACCACACACCTTTAAAACAAAACAAAATATACAAAGTACAATTAAAATACAATATTGCATTGCATAGAGTAACATTGTCAAGACCAGACATTTTGGTCATTCAAATAGTCATCGAGTTTATAGTAGCCTTTTTTACAGAGGACTTGTTTAACATGGGACTTAAACTTTTTGTCTGGCAAGTTTAGAATATCCTCTGGTATCTTATTATAATAGCGTATACAGTGCCTCATGAAAGATGTATTGACCTTACTGAGTCGAAAATGTGGGAATACTAATTTATTTTTATATCTAGTATTGTAATTATTTACAGTCAGAGTCCAGTAACATGCTTTATCAATAAATTAATATACAAGGAGATCACTTAATACAAAATTACGAAAAACGAGAATAGTGTTTTAAATTACAACGATTTTTCTCCTGAGCAACCAAAAAAAAATCTATGGTTTTATAAATTAAAAAAATACGATTGAGAGCAGCACCGGAGGCTTGGTTTCATAAAATCTCTTCAGCCTACAGCGTATGGTTGCTAGTTGGGCCATTATTTTATTAACGGTACAATTTGGATAAAATTTTATTTTCTTTTATTGTATTAATTGTATAAGTCTTTTTTTACCGTTTTATGCCGATTTTTGTTCATGATTGTTTATAGTAATCATTTAAGACATTTGCAGTGATGTTTGCTTGCTACTTCTTACATTTATAAATGTTTTTTCAGCAATATAACCACTGCGTTACCGTCCCTCAAACTTATATTGCGTTGCTCACACAAACAACTGAGTTACTGTAATTCGCATAAAAGTATAGTATTTTACTTTAATTCCTACGTTTTTCTAAGACTGGCTTCTTTTCGATAGCTACCGATAACAGTTTTATTTTGGAATTTAACTATTTTACTAACTAAATCGCCTTCGTTCTGTTGCCTTTGAAGGGGACCGGATTATGGTACCCTGAATAAAATAATGACCCAGTTAGTCACTACATTCTCTAGCCCAGTCATTTTACGGAGTTTTGTCAGGTAGGGTGGGGAGTAATTATGAATTGGACTTTTAAACTGTAACCGGCACCATTTACTAACGAAAAGACTATCTGAAAATATAGTAAAGAAAAATTGCTACGCAACATAGAAATGAAAATTGTGAGCCCCTTTGTGGAGTTTCCTGTTGTGAAGGCTTTTGAATTAATAATATTAATACCAATGCACACATGAACAACTTTCTGTATGGAACCAATATCGAAATTGTAAAAAAAAATCTGCTGTCCATACATTTGGCTCAAGTAGTAGGTTTGCAGTTTTGTATGAAACAGCTGATTTTCAGTTTGACGGTCTGATAAACCCCTTAAAAATGTGTCAGCATAAGAAGGACTCCATATGTAATTTACAGCAAAGAGATAACGATATGGAATTTAGCTGTCCCTCATTCCAAATCACATGATTTTTTATTTATTGTTCTCGATAGCCGATGCGGACGAAGTCGCGGGCAAAAGCTAGTCCAATACATATTCTTTGATTAAATTCATCGCGTGTTTCAAGACAGTTCCCCTGGCGCGCTGGACATCATTGTCTAGTGTTGTCAATTGATCATTGGTTTTACAGGAGTTATAGTGATAGGTATTAGTAGTGGGCCATGATAAACAACACTGAAACCACACCCTGGGCACTTCATACAAGCAGTCTCGCACTGACAAGAAGAAGCTAACAGTCATGTACCCATAATGATAATTTTCCTCTGATTACTTTTGTCCTCCTCCCGTACTAGGCCAGTCATTTTACGGTTTGAGCCGGGACTAATAAATTGATATTCTTTTTCGCTATAGTATTTACGAACCAATTTGAGCTTCGAATGCACCAAAATTAAAAAAAAACCCCGTCAGCAACAGTTCCAAATTTAAAATATAGCTATTATTTCGTTATAAAAAAACCTGACGGTAATTTTTTTTTTTGCACATATTTAAGACATTACCATTATACATACTTCACACATGGTGTAAATATTTTTGTCTACTTAGAAGGAAACACATTCGTATTTTCTAATAAAAACCTCATTTTTAAATTTCAATGCTTATTTTAATGCTCAAAAATAATTTGTATTGTTAAATCTAGTTCAAATAAATACATTTTTTTGTTTTTTGAATTGAAGAATATATTTATTAGGAACGTTGTAAGACTAATAAGTATCTATACGTATCTATAAGTAACAGCTTATAGATTTTATTATTACCAATGAGTACATTGGTATTAATTTAAAAGCCTTCTGGGACTCACAATTTTGTTTTCTATGTTGCGTAGCGGTTTTTTTTAAATAAGTTTTCAGATAGTCTTTTTGTCACTAAATTGTGCCGGTTATACTTTAAAAGTCCAATTAATAATTACTTCCCACCTCTCCTAACAAAACTCAGTAAAATGACTGGGCTATTACACCAAGGTCTTTCTAAGAAATTCAGCTACGAAGTTACGTTTTTGTTTTCATAGTTATGTTTTTGTGTACAATAAAGAATCTATGAATATATGAATAGTAGTAAATTAATATTTCTGTCCTACGAAATATAAAATAAAATAAATAAAATAAAATAAAATAAAATAAAATCCATTTATTGCAGACAAATGTCCATAGCATTGTTAGTAGATACATTTATGACTTAAAGACTATGTTAGTACATTACACAATTTAATTTAATTTAATACCTAATTTCATAAATAATTCAATTTAATTTAATTCAATTTAATTTAAATTCAATTCTATTCAGTCTATGATTTCTATAGATTTACGTAGCAAATTAATTTTTCTATACTACGAAGGCATAACTAGGACCAGAAAGGTGGCATAGGTATTGTCTACCAGGACAAACACTTGGTCCTAGAGGCATAATATCTTCCTTAACGTAAAGACAAGCCTAATTGCAATACACATCATTATGTAGGTCGGTAGGTAAAGTCGTGAAAAATTACATGAAGCCACATTTCGTCTCTCTGGTCACCAGACTGGTGACCATCGCCGGTGTCAAATTATGTGAATTATGGAGGAAAGTAATAGCTGACGGTCGAACAGCCCACGATGAAGTCTGGTTCGAATCTCTGGCCGTAAAAGGAACAAAAAGGCACAGGGACGAACAGGCTCCTGCACCAACCAACACATAGCACCATAGAGATCTAGAGAGATGCCAACCAACGCGCTGAGTACGAAACGCGATAGAAAGTATTCTGTTAGCTTGAATGTGCTCATTATCCATTGCGGTATCAGAAGTCAACGTTCGAATAATCTTTAGTACTACGCAAGCATTGTAAACTATTTACATTATAATATCTCGACTGGCTTTTAGCCTCATAATATATTGAATCTTTACTGTCGCGAGCAATGTGTTCCGTTTTTGCGCATATTGCTGCGACACTGGCCCCGCCCCCTTTTCACATCTCCCTTTGGTTTTTGTGATCTGTGCACAGCACAAATGCCAGCATATCATTGCCGCTCCCAAATTGGCTTATACAGATATGAACGTCGGTGTCTTAACAAAACAGACGCTGTTTGAAACATCTAATTAAATAAGGCCCATGATTAATGTAATGTATATGGAATTATATTTCAGTGCAAACATTACGGCCTGCATTACGTACGGCTATAAAAGCCATAGTTCAAGAAAATCCTTTCATCATCATCATTATATCAGCCGACAGACGTCCACTGCTGGACATAAGCCTCCCCCAAAATGGGGGGATTTGCCATAATCGCAACGCTTGGCAGGCGGGTTGGCGATCGCAGTTGGATTGAATGTGTGTACGCTCCTGGATGCTGGTGCCCATCCTTCGGTAGATCCCTTAGTCGCCTTTTACGACACCCACGGGAGGAAATGGGGTGGTGCTATTCTTAGCCGACACCACTCGGCAAAATGTCAAATTGAATAAAAAAATAGTTAAATTTTTATTTATACTCAATACTCAATGCTTTATTGCGTTTCACAATGGTATATACAATAGGTGGTGTAATCTTAATAATAGTACAACATTGTGAACCCTGTTAGGTAGGGCACAGCAATTTTAAAAGAGAGGAGGACTTGAATAGACGAATTAATCAAGATATTTACTTTCTTTATTTCAAATAGAAAAAGTATTTTATTTTTTAGTATGGTATCTACTAGTAAGTATATTTAGGTACTCTTCGACCATAGTTTGTAGGTACTTATAAAAATATTATATTTATTTATTTCTGTAAGAAAGTGATATGTTATATGTTACAACTTAAAATATATAATTATTTATTGTTTTATCATTCTAGTATTCATCTAAAGTATGGTAGCTTTTTTTTATTAATAATTGTTTTAAATGGTAGATGAATGTTTTGTCGTTTGTTATATTTTTTAGTGCAATTTAAATGCAATTTTTCAAAAAAGCTTCCAAATTGAGGCTTGTCTTTGCTCTGAGATATCTTCCCCCCCCCCCCCCCCCCCCTCATTTGAGGTCTTCATTCAGCGCCCTTCGTTCTCAAGACGTAATAAAATAGTGATTAATCATCATCACCCACTCATTCGTCTATTTATCTTACCTCTTCTATAGCAACGTTGTGGATTACTGACTGTTCACGATAAATATCCCCTAACGGAACTTCTATCCCTAAGACTTAAAGTTCATAATGTCTTGATTTACGTGTCTTCGTAATTGACAGCCGTTTATGATTGATGATATTTGAAAGTTGCAAAGCTGTATGCTTTATTGCTATGGAGTTAAGGTTTAGATTGAGTGTTGTTTATATTAAAAGGAGTGAAGATTGCAGTGATACAGCAAATTTTCACGCTTTTCTTTTGATTAGTTTGGATTGACTGAAATTATATTTCGTTGAAACAACAACCTAGTCAACTTTAACGCCACCAAAACACAGGCTTGTCTGTTCACCGCCAAAAAGAGTCCGATTAATCTGACTCCTACTTTCCGGAGTACATCTGTCACTGTTTCCGACAGTCTTGAGCTTCTGGGCATGAGGTTGACCACCAAACTCAACTTCGGCGCTGACATCGAGTCTAAGGCACAAACTGCGGCCAAAAAGCTGGGCATCTTAAACAAGGTGAAGCGGTACTTCACTCCTGGACAGCTCTTAATGTTGTATAAAGCTCAGGTCCGATCCTGTATGGAATACTGCTGCCACCTGTGGCATGGCTCAGCCAAGTATCAACTTGCCGCACTCGACTCGGTTGAACGCAGAGCCAGGAGGCTCATTGGCGACAGTAGGCTGGTGGAGACCAAGCTTCATAGCCTATCCCACCGCTGCAGAGTAGCCTGCTTGTCGGTCTTCTACAGATTGTACTTCGGTGAGTGTGCCCAAGAGCTACATGAGCTTATCCCGCCTTCCCCTTTCTACTATCGGACTTCCAGACGCACCGCGGGAAATCACCCCTTTTTGGTTGACACACCACATATCCGCACCAAGCGCCTTTCTGAATCTTTTATAATGCGCACAGCCAAGGAGTGGAACGCCCTGCCTGCTTCAGTATTTCCGAGTGCTTACAACCCGAATTCTTTTAAAGTACGGGTGAATAGGCTTCTTCTGGGTGAGCTAAAAAAAAATGTTTAAATGGTTTGAAACACCCATTGATATATTACATATTCTGTATTAAAGGTGTTACAAAAATAGAAACAAACATTTAAGGGGGTGGTTTAGAACTTTAGGCCATCAAACTAAACAACTTTCACTATGGGATCAATATCGAAATCGGGAAATAAAATCTGGTGTTCCATACTAAACTACAAAAACTACTCGAGCTAAATGTATGGGGCAGCAGACTTATTTTTTTCGCGATTTCTATGGTGGTCCCATGTAGCCCAGTTATTTTACGGAGTTTTGTTACGAGAGGTGGAAATTAATTATTAATTGGACTTTTATACTGTAACCGGCACCATTTAGTGACAAAAAGACTATCTGAAAACATTTAAAAAAAAAATTTACTGTGCAACATAGAAATCAAAATTGTGAGTCCCAGAAGGCTTTTAAATTAATAATATTAATACCAATGCATTCATTTGAATTAGATTTAACAATATAAATTATTTTTGAAAAATAAATAAGGCATTTAAATTTTAAAAAATCGGTTTTTATTAGAAAATACGAATGTGTTTTTCAAAACCTTCTAAGTAGTCAAAAATATTTACACCATCTTTAAAGTATGTTTAATGGTAATGCCTTTAATGTGTGCAAAAAAAAATTACCATTACAGGTTTTTTATAACGAGACAATAGCTAAATTTTAAATTTGAAACTGTTGCTGACGTGATTTTTTTTAAATTTTGGTACATTTCCAAGCTCAAATTGGCTCTTAAATACTATACCGAAAAAAAATCAATTATTAATTAATCCCGGCTCAAATCGTAAAATGACTGGGCTACATAGTGAAAGTTGTTCAGTTTGATGGTCTTAACAACCCCCTTAGGAGTTTTAAATTTTTATATTCACTTCTGTAACACCCTGTATATACAGAACAGAACTAGATAAACAATCAACGCTACTAAGATGGCAGCTCCTAAAGAGCTCTTTTGCCAAATAGCTGACAGTTTACATACCAAATACCTACGACTAAGTTTATTAATCAAATTATTATTATTATTTGGGGGTATTCTGGGCCTTGACAGGCTTATCACGCCTGTGCCACGTAGACCATCGCTGGTCCTTTGTGAACGCCCTTTTTAAAGTTCTCTACCAATCCCCACTGCGGCCAGAAAACGCAGTAGATTTTTGATAGGGATAGTTTGTATCTCATCTGGTGTCAGAACCTGCCTACCTAGATGAGTACTACGTTTGTTCATCAGGGGGCCACAGTCACATAGGAGGTGTATAGGAGTCTCCATCTCCTCCTTGCAGAATCTGCAGCCGGTGGTATCACTTAAATTTAGTGTGTGCATGTGTTTATTTAATTTGCAGTGGCCTGTGAGTGACCTTGCTACTGTACAAATTTGATCCTTGCTGAGGGCAAGGAGACCGTTCGCAAGTTTGCGATTGTAGCCTTTGATAAGTGCTTTGGAGTGGCCCATGCCTGGGGTGTTGCACCAAAGCTTTATTGCCTCTCCAAAGCTGACCCTATTCAAAGAATCTCGCGTTAGACTGCTAGGTATTCCCAGAAAGGGTTCGGGGCCTATGAAGTGGTTTTCTGTGCCCCTTCTGGCCAACTCATCCGCCCTTTCGTTCCCTTCTATGTCTGAGTGTCCTGGCACCCATTGTAGCACAAGCTGATTGTCAAATTTTTTGATCAAATTATTAAATATTATAAAATTAAAATATTGATTAATCAAATACAACAGTGCCACTCAACAGCATAAATACTTGATGTCTGTTGGTTATTGTGTCAATTCGGGCAAAAATTTGCTAGTAGAGTAAGTATTTAAGATAGTCAAAAACGAGTTGAATATAAAAGTAGATAAAGGTCCGGATAATTCCAAAATAAAAGAACTCGTGGCTTCCCCGAATAAATTATTAACATACATATATATAAAATAAAATATAAAAAAAGAAAAAATTAAATAAAAAAAAATAGAAATAGAAAAGAAAAATAGAAAAAACAAACAAAAAAGAATATTGGTATAAAAAGAAAAAAGTGAAACTAACTCGATATAAATATAATATACCAATACAGACCGAAGACCAGTGGGTCGCCCCTTGTATTGCTGAAAAGATGCTATTGGCGAGTGATTACGAGGGATCAGGAAAAGTGGCGTGTCATTTCGAAGGCCAAGTAACAAGACCAGACCAAAACTTTTAAATTTTTATCTTATTTCTGTAACACCCCGTATACAGGTTGTAAAATTAAATGGAACACTTACTTTAAGGGGTGCTTCAGACCATTAAACTGAACAAATTTTACTATGGGACCATCACTGAAATCGCGAAAAAAAAATTCCGCTGTCCCATACATTTCTGTCAAGTTATGTTTGTAGTTTTGTATGGGACTGTCGATTTTTTTTTCGCGATTACAGTGTTGGTGTCATTGTAAAAGTTGTTCAGTTTGATGGTCTGAAGCACCCCTATAAGTAAGAGTCCCATTTAATTTTACACCCTGTTACAGAAATAAGAATAAAAATTGAAAACTTTTAAGGGGTTGGTTTAGACTAACAAACTGAACGACTTTCACTATGGGACCAACATCGAAATCGCGAAAAAAAATAACTTTCGTCTCGTCCCATACATTTAGCTCGAGTAGATCTGTACTTTAGTATGGAACATCGCAAACGCATCGCTCGGGTGTCGAGCGTCTATCGGGTGATATGATGATGATGGAACATCCGATTTTTTTTCGCTATTGGTCCCATAGTGAAAGTTGTTCAGTTTGATGGTCTTAAACACCCCCTTAAATGTTTATTTGTATTTTTGTAATACCCTGTACAGTAACTGGTTCACTCTTTCCCTTGGCCGACTGTGGGTTTCTGAGCGATCGGAGTTAATAAAAGTTTAAACAAATATAAGAGGTATAAAGCGAGTTCGGGTTATTAACAAGTTCAACGGTAGGTTTACTTGTTTTGTACTATGATTGCAGAGATAGCGTTAACATTTTATTGTCCTGGGTTTTTGTGTACAGTGCAAGTCATGAAACATTTTCTAAAAATACAAACTATTGTTATTCAGGTACCAAAAAATTGCTATTCCGCCGTAGACTTCTCCGGTGGCTTCTCGGTTCATATGCATCGAATTGTACAATTACATTAGAATGTCATTGGGATTGTACATCATACGCACATGAGATAACATTTTCAAAGATCTAGCGCACCAAAAGACATTCAATATTATTAAGTTAAATCTCTTTGATCGCACCCTTATCGCACCCATTGAGCGGTACAGCCTTTGTGGTCAGACTAATACAGAGTGTAACAAAATACTCGAGTAATGATGATGCTATTCCTAGCCGATTTCGGCTACGGCGACTGCCTCTGATCCCTTCGTTCGCCCTATGGGGACTTGCTACAGATGTCAGCACCCACAAGTTATAGCAAAGATGCCAACAGGTGGCAATACCGTCGCTCTCGGAAATATGCTCCATACATAGACAACGTGCACCGTGAATACGTAACTCGTAACCTACTACAAATAAGGTTTACAATCGAATGCAAGACAGACATCGCGCAAGAAAAATAATCACAGAGATTCGATACATATCCAAGGTCCAACTGAGAACTGTTGGACCACGGCCGGTCCCCAGGCTTCACACATAGCCTGGTGGAAGATCTTCCCTTTTCAATGAAGGAACATTCCCAGTAGCACCTCCATATTGGGATCACGCCGGGGTCAATAATGTGGCTTATTAGCCGATTTTTTTCGAGAAAGTATGTGCACAATGTTGCCTTATGCGGACTCTAAAATGTTACCTACTGCCTTTGTCTGTCACTGTTTATCCTGTATTGTTCTGGTGAAATAAATGAGTTATCTATTTATCTATCTATCAAAGACTGCACGTCAGGACACCATTCTCATAGTTATAATTGATGGTCGCTGGCGGTCGGGCCTTCAATTCATCGCGCTTGGCATCAAGTTCAGAACGCCGGAGTGCCTCAAAGTCAAAAACTTTGTCTCTGACAAGGGACCTCCACTCCTGGCGTTGGGATAAGAGCTTGCGCAGCAGAGCGCAGAGCACTGCGCGGGATCAATGCAAAACCGTTTCGTGTGGCGTCAAGTAATAAGAAGGTGGTTTGGAACCTTTTGAAACATGTTTTTTTCGACGATGTCTCCATAGTGAAAGTTGTTCAGTTTGATGGTCCCCAATTAAATATTAGTAGAGTGTCTTGTAACACTTTGTAAAATCGCTAAAGTTTATCGCTTGTGATATAACATAACCGTGACAATCTTACTGCGGTGAGCCTCACGGGTATATGGGTTTACTGCCGTTTGTAGCTGCTCTGTAAGTTACACAATCGCTTTACGGTCTTCCACGTTATAGCGCCTCTTTAACGCTTTTACAAGGTCATTGCGGATTTTGTTACTATTTGTTGTTTTGGAAATCATAATGCTTGATTTGAGGCATACATTAAATGAGATCTTTGGCTTAACCTGCCAACGAATACTTCAATTTATTTTCATTTTTTTTTATTATCGTTCATCTTCAACCACGACAAGGAAGGAGCCTCCAAGAGTGACGAAAGCTGAATTCGTCTGGTGCATCCTGGGCAGTCAGCCTCGATACGACCATTGCTGACTGGCTAATCTTTATACTCCAGCATGAAGTCTGAAAAGAAAAATGCTTCGGATTGCACGTTAGGACGTTGGTCCCAGCTAGTATCTCTGGTGGTAGTAGTCGTTACATAAAAACCACGTCAGAGGCCGTAAGGCTGTCTGAAAAAACTCTGACACCAAGGCTCTGCCCACACGATAATAAAGAGAACCATGAGGTGATTGTCATACAATATGGCTCGGTCTAACACGAACGAAGATCGTCATAAAATCATTTTTGAAAATATTAATAACGAGCGTTAACCCGCGACTTCGTCCGCACAAATTATATACCAGATTTTAAGTCAGATCATAAGCTATAATTTGTTCAAACAAACAAACAAGCAAACACACAAACAAACACACAAACAAACACACAAACAAACAGACAGACAAAAAATCCAAAAATTGGTTAAATTGTAATCAGGGACACCTAAAAACCATATCGTAACTTTTTTTTTGTTAATATCTTCAATGTACAGACAAACTTCCTGTTACAGTTTTATAATAGTATATATAGATAGATTATAAAAGGTGTTACAAAAATACAGATAAACATTTAAGCGGGTTGTTTAGATTAGACCAATCCAAGACCAATATCGAAATCTTCCATACAAAACTGCAAACCTACTCGAGCCAAAAATAAAATAAATAACGCTCACAGGCACATACACTGTCATCATCATCATCTTATTTAAGAGCTACGCTCTTGTCGGTGGAGTCTTCCCCAATCCCGTCTCTTTTCCGCTAGTCTCTTGAGTTCTTGATACGATACGACATCAACCTTTTCCTTCAGTTGGGCCAGATAACTCTGTATAGGTCTTCCTCTGACTCTCTTCCCCTCTATCTTCCCTTCCAGTATGGTTTTAAAGAAATTGTCGTTTCGTATCAAGTGTCCGATCATTTTTCCCCTCCGGTTTTCAATAGTTTTAAAATGTTTCTCTTTTCTTTAACCATTCTTAACACCTCTTCATTTGTTATTCATTCCGTCCAACTTATCCCCTCCATTCTCATCCAACACCACATCTCAAAAGCTTCCAGCCTATCTCAATCTCGTTTAGTCAATGTCCACGTCTCGCTACCGTACAGTGCAATGCTCCAGACGTAATGACCAAAAATTAAGCCTTAGGCTTTTTTTTTATGGGAGCCATATAAAACAACGGCACACACTTATAGCATCCATGACCGAACCGGGTTTCGAACCCAGGACCCTGGCTTGGCAGTCCAAAGTGGTAACCATTACACCAACCGGGTAGGTCAACATGGGTCGTATGGGACAGCTGTTTCAATGTTGGTCCCATAGAGAAAGTTGTTCAGTTTGATGGTCTGATCATCCACTTAAAACACCGTCAGTATACTAAGTTAGACACTGTATTAAAAAAAACAGCATGTCTAAAATTATGTGAAAGAAAGAAAATGTTAGTTTCTATAAGTCACGCCAGGGGGTAAGGGGTCTACGCCTCCTGCTGCGAGGTCGTTTTTCATTCTCATTCAGAGGAATTCTCACGCTCGCTTAGGTTTCCATACCATGCTATTCAACAAATCGACATTTATGTCTATTAATGTTTTCCGGGGGTTTCCCTTATATCGATATTTCCATAAAGGTTTCCACTATAATCGCACTAGACATCGTTCGATACTGTGTTATGGGCATTTTCTATTGATATTGTGTTATATTCCAAACATGAAATATTTTGATCACGTGGTGCCTGCAATATGAATGAATTTAAGGTGGTTTCAGTCTATACAAAAGTTTGACGCACAATACGAGTAGACGGAATTAATAACAGAAATATTTTATACGAGCGTTAACCCGCGACTTCGTCCGCACAAATTATATACCAGATTTTGAGTCAGATCATAAGCTATCAAACAAAAAAAGTTTCATCAAAATCGGTTCAGTAGTTTTTGCGTGATACTCGTTCAAACAAACAAACACACAAACAAACAGACAGACAAAAAATCCAAAAATTGGTGAAATGGAATCAGGGACACCTAAAAACCATATCGTAACTTTTTTTTTGTTAATATCTTCAATGTACAGACAAACTTCCTGTTACAGTTTTATAATAGAATAGATAGATATGGAAAAATAGTTTAGAAAATCTAGTTGCCGCGTCACAAATAACATTTGCAATTTTTAATATAATTAGGTACGAAGAAATAAAGCTTTTAAAATTTTTTATGAAAAATATCAATGCTTGATATCTTCGTAATTATTTTATAAATTGCAAATGTTATTTGTGACGCGGCAACTAGATTTTCTAAACTATTTTTCCGTACATAATATACAATGTTACTTATATTAATACCGTCTTCGCGTATTGTGCGTCAAAGTTTTGTATAAAGTTGATCCCTCTGCAACCACCAAAACCCTATTATATGTTGTTTGTGAAAAATCTATCCTAAAGGATGCCGTAGTTTTTAAGTGAGATTATTATTTGCATGAATGAGAGTAGACTAACTAGGGAGATTTTTATCGATCCAATGTAGTGGAACAGTCGAGACAAGGCATCCGAGGAGAACTTATCACGACCTAATAAATCGGTGTACTCCGAAAAGGACAAGTGCGTAGCACCCTCAACCGACGGAAGTGTATGAAAGTGGATGAGGCGAGAGAAGTATGTGTGGGATAGTGGCCTTTATTTCCTCCAAATATTCAAGAAACAAGACAATGAAACAGTTTGATTGTCTGAGTTCACCGTTTCAGTATTTGCTAGCCTGTCACTTACACCCTCTATACTCTGACTAGTGAAGGTTGGGTTTTATACGAAAAAGAAAACCGTTTAAGGTTAATTCAAATTACCAAACGTTTCCTAGAACCGTTTGACATACTAAATCATGTAAGTAGTTACATAGAAAATTGTAGACATACAAACTTATACCAACTTCGCAAACTTAAACCGTTTGTCTATTAACCTTGCAAGTAAATTCCAACCTTATTTACAATAGTACAGAGTTGAATTTTGAGTGTGAACTGAATGAAACAAAAAGATAACTTGAGATATCGCCCGTAACACTTGGTTTTTAGAGGATTTATTTGTCTGCGAATTGCATTGCTGAAGTTTTAGTATGAGAATATAGTTTATACTTAGTCACGTTCTTGCGCAGTTCGTTTACTTTTTTAACCTTTATGGTGGTTGCAGAGGGGTCAATTTTAAACAAAACTTTGACGCACAATACGCGTAGACGGTATTAATATTATTAACTTTGTATATATGGAAAAATTGTTTAGAAAATCTAAATGTCGCGTCACAAATAACATTTGCAATTTATGAAATAATTACGAAGATATAAAGCTTTGAAATTTTTTATACAAAATTTTAAAAGCTTTATATCTTCGTAATTATATTATAAATTGCAAATGTTATTTGTGACGCGGCCACTAGATTTTTTAAGCAATTTTTCCGTATATACAATATTAATTTTATTAATTCCGTCTACGCGTATTGTGCGTCAATATTTTGTATGGACTGAAACCACCTTAAGCTGTTGGAACGTAGATCTGCGCGACGATACAATTAATGTTCCATTGTGTCCATAAGGAAGCAAACTAGCAACACTTCGGCCCAATGGGATCTTTTGTGTGACTCCTAAACATTTATATTCTTAACCCTTTAAAAACATGATAAATGAAGGAAGAAATACCGTTCTGGGGAAGAAAATAAACCTGAAATCTCTCAGTTTTGGATATCCATCTCCCAGGCGGCATATAGACGTATCCCTGTCCGAACGACCTTGACCCTTTCACAGCAGCCGCACCTCTACTAAACTACATCATTTAGTATACCTATTTTTCACTGGATTATCCTTCATTATGTCACTGTGGTGCCTTTTAATCCAAGAAAATCAAATTTAAGAAAAAGTCTTAAGAATTCGCACCAAATTTTTTAATTAATTCATTAAAAAAATTGGTCTTAAAAAAAATTACTTCATGGCATTTTACACCTTAATATTGTCTACACAATGGTGTGTGTCGCAAGTGACTTCAACTTATAAAGTAGATGCAAATAATACAGACTTTTTCAAATATTTATGCTTGCCATTGAACAAAAGGTTTCATAGTATTTTATTGAAAAATAAGAAATATATTTCATTGCAAATAAAGCCGATATGTTGAAGATCATTGTTATATTTTTCATTAATTCGTATGTCTTTAAAAACCAGCTAAATATGGCCTGGCCCAGTTTTTACATAGTGGGAGCCCCTGAAGACCATAAAGTCATAAAATTTTATACTTCATCGTATTTAAAAAACTATAAAATATTCTTAAAACATTTTTCACAATTACTAAAATTAATATTTTAATGTTTAGTTACTTATTGTTGTAACGATTCTAACCACCCCCATAAAGACGTTAGTTTATGTTATGTTAAGTTTATGTATGTATATATTTATAGTTCCCCCCCAACTGACTCGGAGACAATCGCGTGACCAGGCACAAATTGGTTTATGCTAATACGAAGATAGCTTGCCGCTTCATTTGTTAATAGGGTTGTCGATACAGAATTATTACTATGCAAATAGACTGTTAAGGATTTTGTTTTTGTTTGTGTAGTGTCAGTTATACACAGGAAATTTTCGTTTGGCAGGCAGATATATATATGTACGAGCGTTAACCCGCGACTTCGTCCGCACAAATTGTATACCAGATTTTAAGTCAGATCATAAGCTATCAAACAAAAAAAGTTTCATCAAAATCGGTGCAGTAGTTTTTGCGTGATACTCGTTCAAACAAACAAACAAACAAACACACAAACAAACAGACAGACAAAAAATCCAAAAATTGGTGATATGGAATCAGGGACACCTTAAAACCACATCGTACCTTTTTTTTTGTTAATATCTTCAATGTACAGACAAACTTCCTGTTACAGTTTTAGAATAGTATAGATATAGCATTTATATGCTCACGACTATATTCCCCGAGGGAGTAGTCAGAGACATTCTGAAACATTTTATTTATTACTACATTTTGAGCAACTAGAGACTAAGTTCTTTTTTCTGTTTTATTCTTTGTGAAGCATTATTTATAATACACATAGATATAAATATACTCACGCCTGTGTCCCATTGGAGTGATCAGAGATAATTGACCTACTACACCTCAATTGCTTCTTCCAAAGTCATATGTGGTTTCTGTATTATGGATTTTCATTCTTATTATTAAATTCTTATAAAATAACTTTATTTATAATATAATAAATGGTATTTTTAGTAGCCATTAAAATCTTTCATAAAGCCCTTTTCTAATTTATAATAAACAAGCGTTAACCCGCGACTTCGTCCGCACAAATTGTGTACCAGATTTTAAGACAGATCACAAGCTATCAAACAAAAAAGTTTCATCAAAACCGGTTTAGTAGTTTTTGCGTGATGCTCGTTCAAACAAACAAACACACAAACAAACAGACAGACCAAAAATCCAAAAGTTGGTATATGGAATCAGGGACACCTAAAAACCATATCGTAACTTTTTTTTGTTAATATCTGTGTACAGACACACTTCTGTGACAGTTTTATAATAGTTAAGATGAGAATAAAAGTTAATGACATTAATAACACGATGGATTTTTGTAAAATTCTTTGTTTGCGTGGCAACCTTAGCAGAAGAAGTCGGTTACCCTACTTTAGCGTAAAAATAGGTTATTATGAAAAATATTTCGTGAACCCCACTATTTGCATGGCCTTGGTTTTTTTTATTTCTTGAGAATTTTTAATTAACTGTATTAGTTTGAACTTCAATATACGTTTTGTGAAAATACAGTTAAGTAACCTAGGTTAGTAAGAGCGTCGGTGGCGCGTTGGGAAGAGGTATGGACTGGACACCCAATTATGGGGGTCCGGGTTCGAATCCGCACGGACAACATGCCATGTACCAATGAGTTTTTCTAACTTATGTACGTAATACCGACTGCTCTCAAACGGTGAAGGAAAACATCGTGAGGAAACCTGCATACACTGAAGAAGAAATTCTGATGTGTATGTGAAGTCTACCAATCCGCATTGGGCACGCGTTGTGGACGAATGCCCATACACCCTCCTTGAGGGTAGGCCTGTGCCCTGCAGTAGGACGTTTATAGGCTGATGATGATGATGATCAACCTGGGTTGACGCAAGTGGACATAACACACGCCGAAATTGAAGCATTTAGAATACCCCACTATGTTTCTTCACATCATCTTAAAACCAGTGGTATTACAAATTACGTGTATTGTTGAACCATGTAAAACCCACGACACAGTCCTGTCACCCATTTATTAGCAGTTATCGGATCGTACAGACCAGACCAATCAGTCTGTGACAGTTTGACAGTGGCTGGCTCGTTTTTATGGCTTTGCTTCCGATAAGGGAGGTTTCAGGTAGAAACTGAATGTATTATAGTTTCAGTGAGATGCTGGGACGGCTGGTTTTCGATCAAGGGTAATTAATGCGTTCGATTAAATGGTCTTATTATATAATACTTATAACCTTTACCACCTAGGGGTGCTTCAGACCATCAAACTGAACAACTTTCTCTACATCCAAATCATCCAACATCAAAATATCTAAAAAAAATCTGCGGTTCCATACAATTCAGTCAAGTTATGTTTGCAGTTTTGTATGGGACAGCGGAATTTTTTATCGCGATTTTAGTGTTGGTCCCATAGTACAAGTTGTTCTTGTAGTTGTTGTTGCAACACTGAATCCTGAATCACGATTCAGTGTTGTCAACTATGGTTACAAAAAATGTTAGAGTGCTGTTTAAAAAATGCCTAAAATAAAAATATATGAAACGCAAAAAGAATGACAATTGCATTTTTAAGTATTTATTAAAACGAAACAAACAATTTCTACACATGATAATTTCTATCATGTGATGATGTCATGACGTTAAGATGATGATTTGTAAATTGTATTTCAATATTATGCAACTATATCAAAAGACTATCGATAGTTTTAACATTAGTCATAATCTGCATACAAAATGGCATGAACAATTTTATTATCACACAAGCGATTTTTGAGCGTAGGCGATTTCGCAACTATACCGCAATGACTTCGCAACTGCACCGTCACGATACAGTATCGTTCCATCAACGCCTACGCTCAAAAATAACTTCTTTGATATGTCTTTAAATCTTTAAAAAATGCCACCTAAGACATCAAAAAATCACTAGATCTAGTGAAAAAGTCTCTGAAAGCGGCAACACTCCATACGGAATCTAATTCTGAATCAGGTTTATGCCGGATGTATGTGGCGGACCTTACAGTTAGAAAATAAGAAATCACAGACAAAATGACTAAAACACAATAATACCTGTTCCAAAAATATTTTAAACTAAAACAAAAGAATGTTGAAGAAGATATTTCTGTGCCTTATAAATACACGTTTAATAATAAACCAACGACGGCGACGGGCAATTGACACAAGGTTATGCCATTTCTATTGTTTCAATACCCACTCAGGTTAGAATAAAGCACTTTGTCAGCCTCACTACGACCTGCCTTATCGCGTTGTCAATTGTTCCTGTAGTCGCTGACTTGACTTCGAATAGGTCGTGAAATCCTGCCAGTCACAGACTGATTGCCATACTCTGTCCACTTTGGTACACTAGTGTTGTAAAGGACTCGAGTTGACGAGTCTTTAAAAAACTGCGGTGATGAGCCTCATCTGGCGGCACGGAATCACATTTTTTCACGCTCTATCCTATTCTAGCGCTCAGGAACGTCATTGGCTAGAGCGAGAAAGGTCACAGCACTGCCGGTGTTGCCGCGTGCGATCGCATTCCCGCTATCTTTCTCGCTGACATTCCTGAGCGATAGAAAAGGGTGGAGCATCAAAAACGCGATTCTGTGCTGCCAGAAGAGGTTCAACCCTTAATATGGCGACTTTTCTTTATTGCAACAGAATCTGGTGTACGCAACTGCAAACCTAGTCGACCAAAGCTGTTTTTTTCTCTTCAATGTTGGTCCCAGATAGAAAGATGTTCAGTTTAATCATTTGGTTATCCTTTTAAATACCGTCAGTATAAAAATGACTTTTGTGTTTTAAAGCGAATGTATTAATTATAATAAATGATAGCAAGGACATCAGTGGCTACCTACAACTTCAATGCTTTATCCTATTTTGAAAATGAAGTGTTTTCCGATTGGACATTCTAAGAAGCTACATCTAATCTAAACTATTATAAAACTGTAGTAGAAAGTTTGTCTGTACATTGAAGGTATTAACAAAAAAAAGTTACGATATGGTTTTTAGGTGTCCCTGATTCCATATCACCAATTTTTGGATTTTTTGTCTGTCTGTTTGTTTGTTTGTATGTTTGTTTGTTTGTTTGAATGAGTATCACGCAAAAACTACTGAACCGATTTTGATGAAACTTTTTCTAGTTGAAAGAAAGAACTTCGAATCTGCAACACGCTTCTTCTAAATGGCAAAATGTCTGTATCTGCAACATGCTTCTTTAACAATAACTTTTATCTATTTAATTTGATATGTATCAATGTGTTATTGTTATGTACAACACAAAAAACAAAAATAAGTTCCATATAACATATTTTTTAAGCGAAAGACTCAAAATACACTTTAAGATTTGAGAGCACAAACAAGTCTTGTCTAAACTATTATAAAACTGTAGCAGAACGTTTGTCTGTACATTCAAGATATTAACAAAAAAAAAGTTACGATATGGTTTTTAGGTGTCCCTGATTCCATTTCACCAATTTTTGGATTTTTTGTCTGTCTGTTTGTTTGTGTGTTTGTTTGTTTGTTTGTTTGTTTGAACGAGTATCACGCAAGAACTACTGAACCGATTTTGATGAAACTTTTTTTGTTTGATAGCTTATGATCTGACTTAAAATCTGGTATATAATTTATCTCGCTACGTTGACGGGAGCCGAAGATATAAACATATAACCGCAAGTGCAACCAATGTACGGTACCGTTTCAATTTCAACTAAGTAACACTAATTAAAATTAAAAGACTTGTAATAAAGTAAGATAATTCTGAAGACTGATTGATTTATAAATAACGAAAATAACAATAAATTACAAAATAAATACCAATAATTATAAATTTTATCATTGTCCAGTGCTGATGACTGCACCGGTATAACATTGCTTTTCTTTTTGGCTATAAAATCTTTCAAACTCCATGGAGAAAACCTTTGCATAACAAAAAAACCTTAGTACTGGCCACAAGAAAACAAGATTCGAATTACAAATTTCTCGACATTTTGTAGAATTACAGTGCAAACAAAGCAAGAGTAATTATTTAAAAAAAAACTGCACGCGAATTTCAAACAAAGAGCATATTATAATCATGATTTCAAATCAGCAGCCCAAAGGTGTCTAAAACTCGATTTTTAATTCGGAATGTTTTTATTTACGGTGTTATCACACAGTTCCGCAAGACTGGATAATAGCTAATATTTTAAAGCAATTATAAGACAGGTAAGGAACTATTTTGAAATACCGTAAATTATTACTAAAATACAAACGAACAACTCTAACAAATTAATAAGGGTCGGTTTTTTTTGCCGCCGATGCGATGTGCCGCCGTGCATTTTGCGCATTTTTCTACGGCGCTCCATACAAAACGAAGCATAGTTTGAACATTTAGTAATTAAAGTAAAAAATGAATGGTTTTAAAACAATCTAGAAACCAATATCTGTGATTTCCTTTTAAATGTTTAGTTCTACCATTTGGGTTCTCTCTGAGGAACCTGCCACAGCCCTACGGACTGTCGCTTGATATGAGCTTTACATAAATTAATGTAACATTCGGCAATAGCCGACTGCGTCCTTCCGGACGAAATTATTCGCTGGAATCCAGGCGCATACGTGCGCCTCAGCCGTTGTTTCAAATGCACGCAAATTGACAGCGAGTGCTGACCAGGCGACGTTGCAGTGGAATGCGGCCGTCACCGATTTCGCGCGCATCTGACCGGATTGCAAGATGTATATGGTCCTTCTTATATGCAGACAGTTTTTTAAGGGTATGATCAGACCATCATACTGAACAACTTTCTGTATGGGACCAAAGTCAAAATCACGAAAAAAAATCAACTGTTCCATACAAAATTGCAATCCTACTCTACAAAAATGTATGGGGCAGAAGATTTTTTTTCGCGATATCGATGACAGTCCCTAGAGAAAGCTGTTTGATGGTCTGATCATCCTCTTAAAAAAGTGTCAGCATATTAAGTTAAATATATAAAAAATAAAGTAATATATATATAATGCGCCCCGACGCGTTCCGTGCAGTGATAATCATACTTAACAAATAATTTTGTATCTGCCAGTACACTTGATTGTTTTCAATAATGAAAAATGCCATCACGAAGAAGAACTAATAATCTCACTATAAAACATTATAAACGTGAAAGTTTGTGACGATGTTTGTAAAGTTGTAATGTTGTATGTTTGTGGCGCAATCACGCATAAACGGCTGAATGGATTTTGATGAAATTTGGCACGCAGATAGAATGTGTTCTGGATTAAGATATAGGATACTTTTTATCCTAGCAATGGGTTCCTGTGGGATAAATTACAATATTTTATTTTATTCTATGCTCACTAGCGCCAATTTGACGCTGACAGATGCATTTGTGTAGATTGCAGTGATAAAAATAGTATTTACTTTTTTCAACAGTTTTGACAACAGCTGTGTAGTATATTTGGTATATGGTTAGATTTTCGTGCATGAGGTGGAGGTTCGATTCTTGGTCGAGAATGTTTTTTTTTATTTTTTTTTAAAATACATTCAACGACTATATCCATTTTTCATCGGATTAGACAGAAGCAGTTAGGCTTGATATGTTAAGGGCCTGACCTTCAATCATAATAATATCCTGAGATCATATCAGATCTAATATTAGCGCAGGATGTTTTATTTTGGCTTTTATCTAATTTTAATCCTACCATCCTACCAGGTATCTCACTAATATTAATATTATGTTTGTGGTTCTATCATCAACACGTCTCAGAAATTCGGTTTTACAGATTTGATTGTATAGGTACTGGGCGAATTGGAAAAATCATCTTCTTCTTATCGTGTCGACTTCAAATTCTGAACAAAGTCGCTAAATAGTAGCTTGCCAGAATCGGGCAACCGATACTGCACCGTCGCTAGCAGTCATGAGCTCCTCCTGCGTGCAGATGTTAGGGCACGCAGGGCACGATGTGAGATGGACCATCGTTTGTGGAGTTCCACACAAGCAAGTCACATTTTGCGCATCCGAGTATCCCCACCTGACCATGTTGTCCTTACTGCGACCGACCTGGGTTCGAAGTCGGTTTAAAGACTTCCAGGTCGCCCAAGGCAAGTCATGTCTAGGTGTGAAGCTCCCAGACGGCGACACAAATGGAGTTGGGAGGGACACTTTTTGTCGCCATAGAGTACACCTTGCTTGCGCTGGGCCAGTATTCAGGGGGTCGACACACTTCATAAAGCTGCGTTGGCTTGGCAGCCTTTGCAGCGCAGGAATAAAGCCATGCATGGGATGTCGTGTGTCGTCCACCATTTGGGCTCTCTCTGAGGAACCTGCCACAGCCCTACTTACATCTGGGGGCGCTATGCCAGCCAGTGGGTAAAGCAACTGTACTGGAGTCGGTTTCAAGCAACCAGTTTTAATCCGACACGTTTTGTTTAGTGCCGGTATCCACCAGCTTGGCGTGGGCAGATCGGCCCCACACGGGGCAAGCGTAGTCTCCAGCGGAGAACGCGAGAAAAATAATTAAACAAATAAATAAATAACGCTCACAGGCACAAACATTATTTTAATTATCCCAAGCAAGCATTATAGGCTTTTTATTGTGGAAACCATACAACAACGGCATAAACATATAACATCCAAGACCGAACCGGGACTCGAACCCAGGACTCTGGTTTGGCAGTCTGGCGTGGTAACCATTACACCAACCGGGTCGGCAAATACTAAAAATCCTCTTTCTTTTAACCTTTTCTAAAGTTAGTGTTCATAATTTTATCGTAGTATTGTTTTCATGGCGTAGCGTGATTTTTTGAAGCAAGTACCATACTCAATTCACGCTCAAGACATCTCAGATATTCGGTCTTACAGATTTGATTGTATAGTTACTTACCGGCTGAATTAGAAAAATAATTAAATAAATAAATAACGCTTACAGGAACATTGTTATGATTCCAAGCAAGCACTATAGGCTTTTTATTATAGAAACCATACAACAACGGCACAAACATTTATAACATCCATGACCGAACCGGGTTTCGAACCCAGGACCCTGGTTTGGCAGTCCGGCGAGGTAACCATTACACCAACCGGGTCGTCAAATATTAAAAATCAAGTGTTCAAAAATTTAATCGTAGTATTGTTTTCATCTTAATAGATGGCGTTGGGAGTTTTTTTTTAAGCAAGTGTGCTACTATTATTAATTTAAAAACCTAGCTATAGCAGGAGCTTACAAATTTACTTGATTATATTATCGTTGTAATACATTGTTGTAAGTATATTGATTGTTTGAGTCCAATCTGAGCCAATGCTACGGAATGATAACCTTATTTTACAGAAAGGACGAATTTTGTTGCAGTAATTCTTGCCAAGTTTTTGTTTTGTTTAATTTTCGGTCTCAATTATGATTTTTTGAGGGCTTGTGCAACTTAACTATAGAACATCATTCTACCACAACGTATAAAAAGGTACCTACGTATCTAAAAGGTCCTTATAATATAACACCACAGGTCGGTAATGTAGCTACTTACATAATTGAAAATCTTTTTTAGCAAATTGACCATTAGCTTCCTAGAATATTATCGTTTTAGCTCTTACCTTCACCATTTTACAGTAGCCCGCGTGGTAGAGTATACTCTAACGTTTATACGAGAGTGGAGGTCTGTGACCCGCAGTGGGTCGTAAGATGATTATTATGCTGCTCGACATAAATAAAAAACTAATAAACGACGAACAGTAGAAAAATTAAAGTGATGGATCCAGTGAATGACTTTTAAATCTGATACCTACAGAATTACTTGGGGTACTTTCTGATTTTGATTTAGCTTAAGTTCATGACTTTCTTATCTTATTATGGGAAATGGCAAGCCAGCAACACTTCGACCCAATGGTATCTTTTGTATTGAACCCTACATATTATTTTCTTCATCCTTGAATAACTTGGAAAATGAGGGAGGCAATAGCGTCCAGGGTAAGAAACCTGTAATGAATAACCATCTCTCAGGAGTCACATACGTTTTCCCACCGAGACATCGCAGTCACACAGTACAAATGTTCCATGGTTTTCTCCTCCTCTCCACACGCTCGGCAACCGGGATCTAGAGTGAGCTTTATCGTGCCTGTTGCGTAGTGCCCGGTGAGGGCTCCGACGATGGCACGAGCTTTGCTCCTGCTGTTGAACTGTGGGATTCGTGGTGTATAATGCTGTTAAACTCTGACACCAGGGCTTTGCCCACACGATAATAAGAAGATAGCTGATGAATTTCCTGCAGTGTTGCAGACCTGAGAGGCCAGAGCATTCTAGCCTGTGTCTTTTATCAGCCCATTCCTTAATCGCCATTCTAATGTTACATGCCAGGATTCCTAGACTTGGTTCGGATCGTGACCTTCATGACCTTAGACGAGACATTAGACAAAATTACATGTCTACGCAGACGAAGTCGCGGGCAAAAGCTAGTCTATTAATATAAAACTAAAAAACTAAGACTAGAAATCTTGAACCCTCGATTCATAGGAATAAATACAATCCTCGAGTCTTTCGTAATTCTGACACTTAGTTCTTCTAAGACTTGACTCCTTTGCATCTCTATGGTAGAGACTAATAAATGGGTGACAGGTAAACGGGGAATGAAGTTAGCCATTTCAACCGATTTAGTTAGACGCATTGTTACAAAGAGTTCAATTGCTTTGTGATAGTTTCAGGACAATTCAGAGCAATCAACCGGGTTTGCTTAACTTTATAGTCTAGTGTTAATCGCGAAGTGGATCATTGAGTCTTTGGATGGATGGCTGTGTCTCCTCTAAATTCTTTTTTATTATTATCTAAAGCAGCGGTTACGTAACCCTACATGCAGGGTCGATTTTAGCATACATTGCTTGCTTTGATCGCTACACTTTAAAATAGAGCGAATAAATCAGGCAATGAATGCTGAAAATAGGGTAATGTAATCGCTGGACCTAGCTACTCAAAGGATAGGGAATCCTAATTTGGGAACTAAATACTGTTTTTAAAACTGTATATTAAGACGGAATGGGTTGAAGAATTTTGTTCTCTGACTGACGTAGTAGGCTTGGTAGCTTAATTGGACAAAAACAAAACCCCGGTTTGGCAGGTTGCGGGTTCAAGTCGCGTTCAAGACATAATTTTTAAATTTTTAATTTGTTTTTATTGAGATGCACATGCTTAATTTACACACACACACACACACATACAAAAACCTCACGACCATAATCCCTATACCTTGTTATTGTAATTTTAATTTACCATTTACACAGATTCTAAAACATTAATTTCAGTTTTTGAAAAATAATAAAATACTTCCAGCAAAAAAAATCCAAAACAACAAGTGTTTAAAAAGTGCTGTGAAATAAATAAAAATGACTTACTGAACAGTGCCTAAAATCGTAGTGCGAAAAATGTCCATTTAAAATTAGTCGGATTGTAGACTAGAGAACAAATTTTGTGATAATAATTTTTTGTGTAAAAAGTGACGGAGAGTGACCATGAATACAGTGCAGAGTACCGGAGGAGGAGGCCATGGAGGGTCCATGAAGAAGGACCACAAAGACGTGAGTATTAGAAATAAATTAAATTACTTCTAGTTATTTTTATTTGGTTGTGAGGGCTTGGTCAATGTCCAATAGAATCAAATTAAAGATTGGAAAAATAAACCAATAATGACCAATAGCTACTGCGACCTGGACAGATCTATTGTAGCTATAAATTAGGCCCCGTCGCCTTATTTATTTAGAGCGGCATTACGTGATTGAGATACTTTTTTATTTTAGGCGGGATAAAGGTACCACAAAACTCGTTGTACAAATCATTCAAAAAGAAAAAACAAATCACACAGCATTACTTTTCACTCGTATTTTTCAAGTACGTAATGCAATATTGTCACCTATCTTCCGCTATTTTTAATTGATCAAAGATTTTCACTAGCAGAATCCAAATTCTGTCTAGATAGCTTATTTATAAGCATCATCGGCCGATTATTATTATTTGGTTTTAAGGGTTTGACAGATCTATTGTAGCTGTCACCTTAGACCTAAAGATCACTTCCTAGGCCCACGGACTTCATGAACCGTGTTATGCTTTTGGAGGGAAGGTCCCTAATGTCAGTAGGTGTTATTATGTATCCACCTAGATGGCGACTTCTGCTGTGAATGAGCACATCGCATTCGCAGAGGTGTATGGGCGTTTCCTCTGCTTCACAGCAGAATCTGCAAGTGGGTGAATCTACTTCTAGGTAGTGGCGACCGCGTACCGGAAAGCGCAGCGTTGGTAGGACGAAAAGGTGGACCGACGATCTGGTGAAGGCGGCGGGAACACGCAGGATGAGGGCAGCGCAGGACCGATCGTTGTGGCCATCCTTGAGGAAGGCTTATGTCCAGCAGTGGACGTCCATCGGCTGAGATGATGATGATGACTTTTAGTTAGATATCAAAACTGTATCGAGAACACCGCTTCTAAATACCTAGTAGACAAAGGTGTATTGCATAACGTAATATAATTTTGTCTACTACGTATATACAGGGTGTAAAATTAATGGGACACTTGAAGGGGTGCTTCAGAGTAAACTAAACAACTTTCTCTATTGGACCAATATCGAAATTGCGAGAAAAAAATTCACTACCCCATACATTTCAGTCGAGTTATGTTTTCAGTTTTGTATGGGACAGCGGATTTTTTTTCACGATTTCTGTGTTAGTCCCATAGTAAAAGTTCTTTAGTTTGAAGGTCTGAAGCATTTCAGAAAGTGTGCCATTTAATTTTACAGCCTGTAGAACCGAAGGTCTCGATTTAATCATGTTATCTACCTAGTCATGGATTTCCGCAAAGTAATGCTTGATTCAATATTTTACAATAACCTACTTCGTAAAAACACTAATGAGAAGTACTTACTACGCGAGTAAATTTTATTCTTAGATTAAGTTACCAGTTTATCCTTATGAATGACTCTTTCGGTTGGTATCATAAAATACAGGATGTTTTTTTTTCACATTTCACCGGTTCGATTCCCGGCTCAAGCAGATGATTTTTCAATAATCTTTAAATTCAGTTTTAATTATTTTTCAAAAAAAAAGGAATATTTCCTTTCAGTAAAATTTGCCATCATAAATATTAAGGGTACTTTCCCTCCAACCACGGCCTTTTTTTTCCACCCTGTATACGGTTCTATATTGATCCTTGTATAGTTAGTTACTCATTTATAAATCAAAGTTTGATCGAATCCGGCCTTAGTAATATAACATTATTCTGAAGCCTTCAGTTTGTATATGTTTGCCCAGTCAAGCATATTATAATACTAGAAGACACAATATATAAACAATGTGTCAAGTATGTGCCAGATACGTTTCGCTACGGTCTGAGTTCGATTTACTTTATAATAATAAAATAAAGATACGTTTCTTTTAAGGGGATCAGACCATTAAACTGAACTTTCAATATGGGGGCAAATTGGAAATCGCGAATAAAATGGCTTTTCCATACAAAACTGCAGTGCTACTTGACTCAAATGTATTAATTTTTCGCGTTGCGGTTTAAAAACAAATTATTGTCATTTTAATGCGGCCCCGATCCATTTACAGAATTTTATTAAAATAATTGTTTATTTATCTAAAGCTTTTTTTAACCCCCGACGCAAAAAGAGGGGTGTTATAAGTTTAACGTATCTGTCTGTGGTATCGTAGCTCCCAAACGGATAAACAGATTTTCGTTTAGTTTTTTTTTGTGTCATAGATAATTTTATCCCTAGTGTTCTTAGCCATGTTTTTTGTGTTGGACTTTTTAAAATTTTTAGTCGTACAGGGTGTTTGGTAATTGAATAACTTTCACTATGGGTCCAACACTGAAATTGCAAAAAAAATAAGCTTGTTCAATGCCTTTTCGTCGAGCAGCCTTTGACTTTTTTTATGGAACAACGTTTTTTTTTCGCAATTTCAATATTGGTCCCATTGTGAAAGTTGTTCAATTTGATGGTCTAAAGTGATTGCTAAGTTTGTAACTCATTTAAGTTAACCTATTATTACTGATGCATAGACTAAGATCCTATATCTCTGCTTATTCAATGATACCGTATTCTAGTGGAAAAGTCATAGTTAAAGGATCTAAAAAAATAGGGTTCAACTTGATCAACATTTTTGCACCCGACTGCTTGTGGGTGGCCATAGAAATAATGTTATAAACTCATATTAAAAACAACTCACAACATGGCTGTAACATGCGGGTTCATAGACAGATTAGAGTCATCCCCCGGGCTCACTGGACTTCATTGTCCAGTGTTGTGAATGGTCGCCGCTGTTGATCCTGGCTTACAGGAGTTACAGCGGTGGGAATGTGTGGTGGGCCTATGCACGATAAACAAAACATGGCTGTAACATGTCTATATTTTTTTATCATTATCTATCAGATTAAGCGGAAAATGCTCGAATAGGTTCTTAGCCGCCATTCGAACTTAGGGCAAAATGACGATGCCGTCCGCTGGATTTTAGTGTTGCGTGCTATTTTCAGCTTTATATTTTACGAGCGTTAACCCGCGACTTCGTCCGCACAAATTATATACCAGATTTTAAGTCAGATCATAAGCTATCAAACAAAAAAAGTTTCATCAAAATCGGTTCAGTAGTTTTTGCGTGATACTCGTTCAAACAAACAAACAAACAAACACACAAACAAACACACAAACAAACAGACAGACAAAAAATCCAAAAATTGGTGAAATGGAATCAGGGACACCTAAAAACCATATTGTAACTTTTTTTTTGTTAATATCTTCAATGTACAGACAAACGTTCTGCTACAGTTTTATAATAGTTTAGATTACTCATTACCTATCATCATAATCTTACTTAAACACTACGCTCTTTTCGGTAGAGTATACACCAAACCTGTATCCTTTCCGTAAGTGTCTTGAGTTCTAGATGTGCTTCTTGCTTGTGCGTTGGCACTGCATTTCCGCCAGTGTCAAGTAGCTTATGTGATAATCTATCCCAAATTCAAGGATTGTTTTTGGTCAAGAACAAGAAGAGATTGAGGATTGCTATGTCTCGTGGCAGGCAAAAACGCGACGCGCGAAAACCACGCGAGACAAGTGCTCGGGACAGAACCTGCAACGTTACTCCGACACGACATCTTCATTTTATTTTTTGCTTAGATATTAAGACTTAAGAAAGCTTGTAACTGGATCTTAATAATATTTATTCCTTTCGAATGACATTGCTAAATCTATTTTCATTGCTGATAAATTCGAAAACATTATTTCTGCACGATTTGCCCATAAATAGTTAATGGGCCATTAACCCAACCAACCAATCAATTTAGTCCAAGACATCAACTTGCTATTTAGTACTGAGCTAAGATTAATTACTTCATGTAAACGATCGTTAATTGCCTATCGAATTGGCCTTAACATAGTTTTGAATGGACTCTGGGGAGTCCCGAGTCGTAGAATGGAGACCAAAAACAAATCTAACAAGCGACTGTGTTGCTGCTAGGGTAGTATAGCTTGGAGTTACAGCTTTCATTCCAAAATAATAAATGCTTAGACGGACAAGTTCTAACAGAATATAGCATTAATTTTTGTTGGCCGGCACTTTCACATTTGGACCAAAACTATATGAATCGCCGATGATGTCCTTTGCATTCAAAATTCTGCAAGAAGTGACTTTAATGATTTCGACCTTGGTCCTATACATAAAATTGTTTAGTTTGATGGATGATCATCCCCTTAAAAAACTATCATCAGAATATAGAAATACCCTCTGTATTATATCCTGTATAATATCCTGAAATTTAAAATATCCATGTGGCCGTGTGGTGTCGGCTAAGAATAGCACCATCCCATTTCCTCCCTTGGGTGTCGTAAAAGGCGACTAAGGGATCTACTGAAGGATGGGCAGCAGCATCCTCTGAGTACACACATTGATTCGATCCAACTGCGACCGCCAACCCGCCTGCCAAGCGTGGCGATTATGGCAAATCCCCCCATTTTGGGGGAGGCTTATGTCCAGCAGTGGACGTTTAATGACTGATATGATGATAATGATGATGATTTAAAATATCGTTGACAATCCCTTTGAGTTGCAAAATAACAAAACCAAAACTTTAATTTTATTTTTATTGTTCTCTAAATAAACAATATTTGAATATTATATATACACTAAACATCACTCACAAACAAATATCAAATAATATCTTCGCTGTTTTCATCAGAATATCTTTCTTAACCTTTGTAAATAGAGTTTAATATCCTGGAGGACACGGAGCATCGTAGAGAACCTCGACACCATCACAACTAGCTCTGAAATAGAAATTACATCTCAATATAGATAGTTCAATGAAGTCGTGTTTGACTCATTGTGTTTTACTACTACTAACGATGGCAAAATCCCTTTCGTAAATAAAAAAATAAACAATGTTTGCTAGAGTATTGGTTTGTTAGTTTTATCATAATCAGTAATATAAGTCTCTGCCTGCCTGATGGTATATGCAATTAGGCAGGAAGTATGGGCGTCAGTTCGCTACGCGCGCCCAATGCGGATTACTTCACATACGCATGGGAATTTCTTATTCAGGGCATGCAGGTTGTTTTCCTCCGCCGTTTGAATATAAAATGCTACTGCAAGCCTTGGTGGTCCAGTGGCAAGTGACCTTGCCTGCCGTGCAGGCGGCGATGGTTCGATCCCCGTCCAGGGCGACTCGTACCAATGAGTTTTTCGGAATTTACGTAAGATTCAGAAAACTACAGGCTTTTCGGTGAAGGAAAACATATGTAAGAAAACCTTCATGTTTCAATTTCGAGACATGTATTGTACCCACTGTCCATTACAAATGGCGACGGGCTTACTCTCCGTCACATTGGACATAGTTTTGGTACTACTAGTGAAACGGGGATGTTCTGAGGTTTCAGAATATCACTGACTACCCCTTCGGGGAATATAGTCGTGAGCATATGCTATGCTATGCTAAATCCTACTGGTACATAGCTTGATGCTCGTTCAGATTTGAACCCGGTCCCCCATGATTGATACATACCAATCCGTATTAAGTCTCCAGCAGTACATTACACAAATGGGCGGGACACATTGGTCGCAATAACGATGGCCGATGGGGCCGAAGAGTTCTAGAGTGGCGACCGCGTACCGGAAAGCGCAGCGTGGGTAGGCCCCCCACACGGTGGACCGACGACCTGGTACCGGTAGTCGTGGCGATCTTTGGAAGCCTATGTCCATCAGTGGGATTCTATCGGCTGATAAGATGGCGAAAATCACATAGATGGCGCGACTTTCGAGCACTCGCATCTCAATCGTAACTTTTATGTCCAATGATATTATGATAACCTCGAACTGGTAACAAAAGTAATACTAACGCGCAGCTGTTGCCGTATGTCTGTCCATTGACCCCGCAGACTGGCTTGAACACTTGTGGGCAGAAGCACCCTTTTTTCTGGGCACTGGTTTCTGTGGCCAGGGCGCCGAGGATGAGCAGAAGGATGAGAGCTGGGGGGAATAATAAGAAATTAACAAGCTTACACTATGAGATGCCGAAATACCGAAAAAAAGTAGTTTGTTACATGCAACTAGGACTCTACTGATTAGTTTTGTCTTTTACTAGAACGTGATTAAAAAAATACAAACACATATGTTGCTCGTTTAATATCGCTATAACCATTAGTAATATTAAGTTTATGGCTATAACTATCATCATCATCATCATCATCTCAGCCGATGGACGTCCACTGCTGGACATAGGCCTCCCCCAAGGATCGCCATAACGACCGGTCCTGCGCTGCACTCATCCAATGGCTATAACTATGCCAAACTTAAACTTCCCATATCGGAAGTTAAAATAAAAGGTAAGTCTGATAAAATTGCTTGTGACTCGAAAAGATTCCATGATATTTTCGTTTTGCCAATTTTGGTACGAAAAACTAAAAACATGACACGCCATTTAATGAGCTTTAAACAAAATAAAATATATTTCAAAAACATTTTTGTTAAATAAATTGAAAAAAAAAAAAAAAATTACTCATGTAACGATGTTTAAAAAACCACTTACCGATAAAGTGTTTCATTTTTGAGCACTCGACAAATTTTGGTGTTTAAAACAATTTCCTGAACGTTTTATACTTGGCGTCTGAAACTTGAACAAATATCAGCTCATTTGTTCAGTTGAATTTACCGCCATACCTAATTATTGTGTTCTGAAGCAACTCTGTTGTGTTGTACACGTCATGTTATGCAGGATGATTAAATATACTATAGTCAACATAACCGTACTACTTACCTATCTATGCCATAGAGTAAATTTACTCTATGCCTATACTTTTTTTTTTCTTTATCTATTGAGCTTTTTCTTTACAGAAGATGCCGCTCCATACGTCTACAATTTGATATCCTTTCAACACACTGTGATACACTACTCTGATACATTTTATATAGATACACCTATTTGACTTAAATTTTTAAGGATCTGTCTTCTAAGAGAATCGTTCCGAGCACACTCCATCAACACGTGGTGCACATCTTCGACCACGCCACAAACGTGACACAGGATGAATAATAGTACTGCATAGGTAAATAAATCTTTGAGCCACTGTTACCATAGAACTAAATATTTAAAAGGAAATCTGACAAGTACCGACCGACACACAGATACCGGATTCTAGATTCTGTTTTTTTTACTTTAATTACTAAATGTCTAAACTAGAACAGCTTTGTTTAATAAGGAGCGTTTTTATTGGTGTACCGAGGGCAGGTGGGGGGGGGGGGGGGGGGGGGAGAAGAGGAGCCGCCCTCCCTCCCCTGTAACTGGTTTACCCTGCCTCCCTGAGAGTTCTGGATGGTTCTGGTCCCAGTCAAGTCGTAGGTAACACTGAAAAATTTCTATCTTATATCGTTATACAGGATGTAAGGAAAAGTGTCATTATTCTTTAAACCACATACTCTACCCATGAAACTGAACAACTTTTACTATGGGAGCAAACCTGTAAGAACGAAAAAAAATCTGCTGTTCCATACTTTAGTATGGAAAATATGATAAAAATAAATGAAGTCCATACATAAGCAGCGCTATAATGAATATAAACGTATATACAGGGTGTAAGGAAATGTATCATTAACCTTTAAACCACATACTCTACTCATAAAACTGAACAACTTTTAATATGGGAGCAAACCTGTCAGAACGAAAAAAAATCAGTGTTCAGTTTTATGGGTAGAGTATGTGGTTTAAAGGTTAATGATACATTTCCTTTCACCCTGTATATTCGTTTCTGTTCATTATAGCGCTGCTATTGTATGGACTTCATTTATTATTCATAACAAACAGTGCAAACACTACACACGTAAGTTTTAGTCATTTTATAATTTAAATTACATTATTTCATAAAATAATATTTCGAGGGGTAAATCATTAAATTAATAAAAAAATTATAACATTTAGAATAAAAGTCAATTGGTTGCAGTCAAGGGTTTCGCTTCTTCTCCTATACCAATACCTTCAGGCGTTCCACAAGGCTCTCACCTCGGACCATTATTTTTTATATTATATTATCAACGACTTAATTGAGCGCTTGGCAAGCCCCTGCTTACATTACACTCGTGTGGAGTCTGTCAATGATTGTCATGTACTTCAGAAGGACTTAAACGCAATAAATGATTGATGTATTGGTAACTGCATGAATCTCAACGTCACTAAATGTTTCGTGATCACATTCACACAAAAGCACCACAAAATTATACAGGGTGGTACAGAAGTAAGAATAAAAATTGAAAACTTTTAAGGGGTGGTTTAGACCAACAAACTAATACTATGAGACCAACATCGAAATAGCGAAAAAAAATATCTTTTGTCCCATACATTTAGCTCGAGTATATCTGTAGTTTAGACTACACAAAATATTTATCACGAGCGTTAACCCGCGACTTTGTCTGCACAAATTATAAACCACGTCAGAGGCCGCAAGGCGGTCTGAAAAAACTCTGACACCAGGGCTCTGCCCACACGATAAGAAGAAGAAGTCAGATCATAGGCTATTAAACAAAAAAGTATCATCAAAATCGGTTCAGTAGTTTTTGCATGATGCTCATTCAAACAAACAAACAAACACACAAACAAACAGACATACAAATAATCCAAAAATTGGTGATATGGAATCAGTGATACCTAAAAACCATATCGTAACTTTTTTTTGTTAATATCTTCAATGTACAGACAAACTTCCTGTTACAGTTTTATAATAGTTTAGATGCTCATCATCAGCCTATATACCACTAGTTAGGGATCCGTAGTCAAACAACGAACCTTTATACTTTCGTCTATTCTGTCTGTCTGTCCGTCTGTCTGTATGCCCCACCTCAATTACTATTTTTGCACGTATTGAATTGGTCATGAAGACAGATAATACAGGGCGTTACAGAATTAAAAATAAAAATTGAAAACTTTTAGGGGGTGGTTTAGAACCACAAACTGAACAACTTTCACTATGGGACCAACATCGAAATCGTCCTTCCCCTCCCTAAATTCTAAAAGACTAGATTGAAAAGTCTGAAAATTTTCCAAAATATAGCTATTTGTAAGTACGTTCAAAGAATATTATAACGGATGCTGTAGCGGAACCATTTTTGGCATTGCATGAAGTTAAATAGCTCTATCGTTGTGTTTCAAAATTGTCTCGTAGGTAAAGATAAACTATCTGGTTACTCTTCTTCTTATACTACTCATGCAAGTGTCTGTGGGGACTTGCTACAGATGTCAACACCCACAAGTTATAGCAAAGATGCCAACAGATGGCGATACCGTCGCCCTCGGAAATATGCTCCATACATAGACAACATTCACCGTGAATACGTAAGTCGTAACCTACTACAAATAAGGTTTACAATCGAATGCAAGACATACATCGCGCAAGAGAAATATCACAGAGATTCGATACATATACAAGGTCCAACTTAGAACTGTTGGACCACAGCCGGTCCCCAGGCTTCACACACAGTCTGGTGGAAGATCTTCCCTTTTCAATGGAGGAACATTCCCAGTAGCACCTCCATATGTCTAAGTATACAGGGTATAAGTGACAGCCTAGCAAATTCTGAAACGGTGAACTCGGCCTGAGTGAACAACTTTCACTATGAAGCCTACCTAAGGAGACGAGAAAAAAAATCAGCTGTCCCATCCATTTAAGTCGGGTAGGTACTGCAGTGTTGTATGGGACAGCTAATTTATTTTCATGTCTCCTGACGTCGGCTCCATAGTGAAAGATGTTCAGTTTGATACCGTTACGATTACGAGTTTGGTACCGATATGTTTACCGTTTCAGTATTTGCTAGGCTGTCACTTACACCCTGTATTGATTCGTTCTTCGACCCCGTCTTCGTCCTGAGGACTGGATTGAGGTCAAGGGCAAACCCATCTTTTATAAAAAAAATACCTTGGTCCCATAGAGAACATTTTTTAGTTTGATGTTCTGATGATCAACTTAAAAAACCGTCCGTTCAAAAGAAACCTTTGTATTATATCCTGAATGATATCCTGGTATTAAAATATCGTTGACTAGGTATCCTTTTGAGTTACAAAATAATAAAACAAACACTTTTATGTTATTTTTTATTGTTCTCTAAATAAACAATATTTCAATAATATATACAATAAAAATCACTCATAAACAAATTTCAAATAATATCTTCGCTGTTTTCATCAGAATATCTTACTTAACCTATGTAAATAGTGTTTAATATTCTGTAGGACACGGATAATCGTGAAAAACCTTCATACCAGCACAACTAGCTCTGAAATAGAAATTACATCTCATTATAGATAGTTCAATACACGAAGTCGCGTTCGACTCATTGTGTTGTACATTACTTATCATGGTCAAAATCCCCAAAACAATAAAAATATTCGTTTTTTAGTTCTATCTTCTTCTTCTTCTTATCATGTGGGCAGAGCCCTGGTGTCAGAGTTTCTTCAGACCGCCTTACGGCCTTTGACGTGGTTTTTATGTAACGACTACTGCTACCACCAGAGATAGTAGCCGGGACCAACGGCTTAACGTGCCATCCGAAGCACGGAATTATTTTACTTTTCAGACAATCAGATGATTCAGCCTGCAATGTCTAACCAACTGGGGAAAAACGCACAAAGTGACTTATCACTAGGTTTCCCCCGTGAGAATCGAACCCACGACCTCCGTGTCGAGAGCCAATGCTCTTAACCATTAGACCACTGAGGCAGTTCTATCATAATCAAGTTATATACGTCTGAATGCAAAGCACAGGCGTACCCTCAGGGAGGATGTATGGGTGTCAGTTCACCACGCGTGGACAATGCGGTTTGGTAGATTTCACGTACGCATCGGAATTCATTTCATCTTCAGCGTATGCAGGGGGCCTCACGATGTTTTCCTTCACCGTTTGAGCAGGTTGTAATACGGACATAATTTTAAACATCTAACTGGAGCATAGCTCCTTGTTCGTTCAGGTTTGAACCCGGACCCTCAGGATTAATCCGTATCAATCTGTAGCTCTCTAGCAGTACACATGCACTGAAACATCTATCCTTGCCTCGACGTCGTTCAGTGAGCGTTGGCACATTTTAATCCCAGTGAAATCATATAGAGAGATCCTGGTACATGAGACAACCGTGGTCGCTAACTCAAGGCATCATAAATAGGCTAAAAGCCACTAAAAGGGCAAAGGAGAAAGCTATCCTCAGAGTTCCCTACAAGATCTAATAAAAAATGAAGATATTCACAGAGGAATCATTGTAGCCGACTTAGCCTAAGGAATTGCTAAACTAAAGGGGCAATAAACGGGGCACATTGCTTGCAATACCATTGGCTGATGAGGCCGAAGAGTTCTCAAGTGGCAGCTGGGTACTGAAAAGTGCAGCGGGGTAGACGCAAGGTGGACCGACGACCTGGTAAAGGCGGCGGGAACCCATTGAATTAGGGCAGCGCAGTACCGGTCAGTGTCAGCAGTGGAATATCGACTGATATGATGGCGCGACTTTTGAGCACCTGCATCTCAATCGTGACTCTTTATTCTCTGATATTAAGCCTCACAACGACGTCCAATGATATTATGATAACCTAGTAACAAAACTAATACTAACTTGCAGCTGTTTCCGTATGTCTGTCCATTGACCCCGCAGACTGGCATGAACACTTGTGGGCAGAAGCACCCTTTTCTCTGGGCACTGGTTTCTGTGGCCAGGGTGCTGAGGAGGACCAAGAAGGTGAGAGCTGGGGGGAATGATAAACAATTAACAAGCTTACACTATGAAAATCCGAAATACCGAAAAAAAGTAGTTTGTTACATGCAATTGGGACTCTACTAATTAGTTTTGTCGTTTTCTAGAATGTAATTTAAAAAATACAAACACAATGCTGCTCGTTATATCGCTTTAACCATTAGTAATATCAAGTTTATGGCTATAACTATGCTAAACTTAAACTTCCCATATCAGAAGGTGAAATAAAAGGTAAGGTAGGGAGTCTGATAAAATTGCTTGTGACTCGAAAAGATTCACACCCCGGGCTCTCTACCCGTCACACTAGACAGAGTTTCGGTACTACTAGTGAAACGTGGATGTTCTGAGGTTTCAGAATATCTCTGACTACCCCCTCGGGGAATATACTCGAAAAGATTCCATGATAATTTCGTTTTGCTAATTTTGGTATGGAACACTAAAAACATGACATGCCATTTATTAAATAAAATATATTGCAAAAACATTTTTGTTAAATAAATTGAAAAAATAAAATAAAATTACGCATGTAACGATTTTTAAAAAACCACTTACCGATAAAGTATTTCATTTTTGAGCAAACGACAAATTTTGGTGTTTAAAACAATTTCCTGAACGTTTTATACTTGGTGTCTGAAACTTGAAAAAATATCAGCTCATTTGTTCAGTTGCATTTACTGATGCAACGCTATTGTGTTGTACACGTCATGTTATAATTATGTAGTAGTCAACATAACCTTAATACTTACCTATACTAAAGGAGTTTAATCGGAAAAACGATTAGGTGAAAATGCAAACCGAATTATGAAATCAATATAAGAAATGCACCTTTTTGACTTCTTTGTCAAGATTTTTTTTCCTGTTAAAACGGCACATGTAAAGCAATGCGTGTATAGGAACATCTTGTAGATGTTTAGACGAAAATAAAAATAAAAAACCGACATATTTTACCAAAACAAGATGTACGCCAACTGCGATTTTCGACACTCCGTTTAGATGAGGTATCGCTAATATTACAACTATAATCTAGAGATTATGAGAAACAAATCGATATGAGTTCCATAACTATACGCCAACTAATATTTTTTTGTTAGCCATTTCCCTTCCCTCTTCTTCTTTACTCTATACTGTTACATAATGTACCTAACTTTTTGAGCCACTGTAACTTTAGACCGACCGACACAGATACTGGTTTCTAGATTGTATTTTTTTTAACTATAATTAGTAAATTTCCAAACTAGGACATAAACTTAGTTTTATATGGAGCGCTTTCATGGGGGTACCGAGGGCAGGGGAAGGGGTGTAGTGGAGGGCAGCTATATTTCCCTTAGTATGCGATAAGAAACCACAGGTCGCAGTTTTAATAATGCGTATGCAGCTCCACTGAATCTGTCGCAAAGGGAATTGTGAGGCTTCCAATTCAAGTTTGGATCCCGTGTAAAACCTAGGAACTGGCATTTCTACGAAGAATTTTGCAAGAAGTGGCTATATTGACATTGGTCCCATAGGTCCCACTGATCATGCCCTTTCAAAATAGCCAGTATATTAAGGACCCGAAGTAATATAATACACATTTAAGGCTGCCTGTCCATTGACGCGGATATAGGCGGCGGAGCGGAGAAACGAGGAAATATTAACAAATACGATTGATACGATATTTAAGACAACTATAATTTGTAAAAATATAGTTGATTTAAGATTATCTTTGTCTATCCCTTTGAGTTACAAAATAACAAACAAATGCTTTATTTTATTTATTGTTCTCTTAATAAACGGTATCTGAATACACAAGTTTTTAAAACATCATTCACAAATAAATCACAGAAAATCTTCACTGTAGCCATCAGCATATCATACTTCACATTTGTAAATAGAGTTTAATATACTTGACTACATGGGCCACCGTGGAAAACCTCCATATCAGCACAAGCAGCTCTAAAACAAAAGAAATCTCATTATAGATCTATTGTAATACAAAGTCTGTGTTATAGATAGTTCAATACACGAAGAGGCGTTAGAAAATGATCTGCTAGAGTGTTAAGCAGGCACTTCACTCTCGCGAGAACATATCGGCGAGAACTTTCAAGGAAAATTACTACGGCTTATGAAGCCACGAGAACAATGAAGGGCATCCACACTCTCGTTCTCGGCTTTTCTCGGCGAGAATGTACTGCCTCCATTATACAGAATGTTACAAAAGTAAAAATAATCATTTCAAACTTTTAAGGCGGTTGTTGGTACCATCAAACTGAACTACTTTCACTATGAGACCAACATCGAAATCGCGAAAAAAAAAATCTTTTGTCCCATACATTTAGCTCTAGTAGATCTGTAGTTTAGTATGGTACATCGCAAACGCATCGCATCATGGCGATTATGGCAAATCTCCTCATTTTGGGGGAGGTCTATGTCCAGCAGTGGACGTCTGTCGGCTGATATGATGATGATGATGATGGAACATCAGATTTTTTTTTCGCGATTTCGATATTGGTCCCTAGTGAAAGTTGTTCAATTTGATGGTCTTAACCTCCCCCTTAAATGTTTATTTGTATTTTTGTATCACCTTGTATAGATCGCACTACAGGGCACACGCCTACTCTCAGTACGTGCGCAATTCCACCACGCGTGCCCAATGCGGATTCGTAGACTTCACATGCGCATCAAAATTTCTACTTTAGAATAAGTATGCAGGTTTCCTTAAGATGTTTGCCTTCACCGTTTGAGAGCAAGTGGTATTACGAACATAAGTTATAAAATCTCACTGGTACATGGCTTGTCATCCGTTCAGATTCGAACTCAAATCTTCATAATTGATCCATAACAATTTGTAGCTCTATAGCAGTTCATTACACAAATGTACTGTTAAGTGTAAACGATAAGGACAAAATTAAATATTTATGTACTGAACTCAAACGTCTTTCCATGCCTCAACTACGTTCTGTAAACGTTGGCACATTTTAATCCCAGTATAATCATATAGACACGTTACATGAGACGTAGTCGCTCCCTGAACGCCTCACAAAAAGGCTGAAAGTCACCCAAAGGGCAATGGAGAGATCTATCCTCAAGAGTTTTCCTGCGAGATCGTATCAGAATTAAAGAGATCCGCAGGAGAACCAGTGTAGCTGATATAGCCCAAAGAATTGTTAATCTAAAGTAGCAATGGGCGAGGCATATTGGTCGCAATTAATATGGCTGATGAGGTTGAAGAGTTTTCGAGTGGTGACCGAGTACCGGAAAGCTCAGAGTGGGGCAGCGCAGGACCGGTCGTTGTTGTATTCTATGATATTACGAATACTAACTCGCAGCTGTTGCCGTACGTCTGTCCATTGACCCCGCAGACTGGCATGTACACTGCTGGGCAGGCGCACCCTTCTCTCTGGGCACTGGTTTCTGTGGCCAGGGTGCCGAGGAGAACCAGGAGGGTGAGAGCTAGGGGAGGAATAATAAGCTTAGTTAATGGACAGTGGGCAGGAGTGGTCCAAGAGCAGCCACATAAGTGGCATAATACGTTTAAAAGGGGGTTTAATATAGAACATTTTTTTTATATGCTGCACCAATATCTTTTCGAGAGAAAAAAAGATACAGGGTGTTTTGTTTAGCGGTTTTTTCATACTAATTCATACATTCATACTAATTAGCATTTAGCCGCTTTTTACATCTGGTGCTTGAATTGCTTGTGTCATGTGAATATTATTATTGTTTTTGATTATTATTAATGCAAAAGAATCTTTAGCCCTCAAAACACACAACACTTAAAACGAGAGAATCGTTATCTTATCTTTATATTGACGGTATAGTAAACGTGAGCCTTATTACTTTTGCAGTTTGAATAACAATCAATCAATCAATTAAAAATATTCTTGAATAACAACGGCTAAGACACCACCCAGCAAACAATTTTGTCGTATAAGGACCCCATTTATATGACGATCTTGACTTATTAAAGTTATATTACGGTAATTTCGTCATATAGTGTATGTTGTTGTAATTGTAATAGTATAGTTGTAATAATGTGTCTAATGTTCGACTATAGGACACCTAAACGACCAAATTGTTAGTTGGGCATATACTTGACGAATCCCTGATGTCTGTCCGTCTATCTGTTCGTGGCTTAGCTCAGTCAGGAGTGCGTTTTTTGAATCTCATTCGCTGAGCTCAGCAGTTGAAAATGTCAAAATAACTATGGAGATATGCATCTTTCTACTGCTGATTTGACTATCAAAAATCATACTTCAGGAGTGCGTTTTTTGAATCTCATTCGCTGAGCTCAGCAGTTGAAAATTTCAAAATAACTATGGAGATATGCATCTTTCTACTGCTGATTTGACTTTCAAAAATCATACTTGAGGAGTGCGTTTTTTGAATCTCATTCGCTGAGCTCAGCAGTTGAAAATGTCAAAATAACTATGGAGATATTATGCATCTTTCTACTGCTGATTTGACTATCAAAAATCATACTTCAGGAGTGCGTTTTTTGAATCTCATTCGCTGAGCTCAGCAGTTGAAAATTTCAAAATAACTATGGAGATATGCATGTTTCTACTGCTGATTTGACTTTCAAAAATCATACTTCAGGAGTGCGTTTTTTTAATCTTATTCGCTGAGCTCAGCAGTTGAAAATGTCAAATAACTATGGAGATATGCATCTTTCTACTGCTGATTTGACATTCAAAAATAATTTTTCAGGAGTGCGATTTTTGAAAGTCAAATCAGAAGTAGAAAGATGCATATCTCCATAAATTTTCAACTGCTGAGTTCAACGTATGAGATTCAAAAATCGCACTCTAGCAGTATAATCGACTTGGTTTTGTTGTCGGTAAAAATTTGTAAGTACTTTAATATTAACATACATACATTACACACATACAGAATACCAATCCAGAATTCCGAATCAGGATTGTGATTGTGTGTAGGATTTGATACCTCCGCAATTCCGAACGCAATTATAGAGGGGGAAAATCCATACGGAATCGTTATCCTGATTCGGGATTCCGGATTGGAATTACGTATGTATGAGGTGGACCTAAGAGAAGTACAATTCAAAAATAATGATATATTCCATTAAAAAAATGCGTTGACATCTTTTTTATCATCTTTTTCCTCTTTATTGTTTTAAAGGAATAATTTTTGAAATTTTGACCTTTACTCACAGAAAAGCGCTCATTTCTTTTTTAATTATGCATTTTTTTTTTAAATAAGGAGGTAGTATGCAGTGAAAAGTAAACAATCTGTTGTTTCGAATCAAATTAAAGATTGAAAAATTTGTCTCGGGCGGGACTTGAACCCGCACTCTTCCAAGCCGGGGAACTGCGTTATCCAATTTCGCCACCGAGCCCACTACCTAGAGAACGAAATTTTCAATCTGTTGCGTCTTAAGGGGACGTTAATTTAATTAAGCTAATTTGATTCGAAATAACATAACATGGCTGTAACATGTTTAAAAACCAATAATATTTAAAATCTGTTGTTGTTGTTGTAACCTACTATTCAAAATAATAAAAAATAATAATACTTACCGAAAATAGCCGTCATCTTAGTAGAAGTAAGTATCGAGTTGGTTCACAAACTGTATTCAAAAACAAAATAATTAGCAGTTTTATACGTTTCGTGAAACAGGAAAAACTAAATAAAAAACCTGTCCTATGTAATTATTTAAGGATGGTTATTATTAAGGTGAACGCACATTTATCCGCGGCGAACGAGCCGAAGGAGGCGAAAGAATAGAATATTAGAATTCGTTGTATGAAGTTCTACGAAATCTTGCGCACTTATCTGCAGCAAATCGGACGAAACGTCAGAAGAATTCGGAAGGTACCCAAATCCCATAAGAATTCGGATGACGTCATCAGAGACGGCGCGGAGAATGCTGTCGATTCGGATGGTGTTGGCACCTTTTGGTGTTTTCCTTTCAATTTGGGGGATTTTTCACGTATTTCTTATTTTATATAAGGTTTGACAAAGTTAGTACGTATGCTGACCAAATCGGATGCGTACTGAAGAAGGGCCAAATACAATGTACCCGGAACCGACGAGCTTGTATGAAGAAACTTATGGATGTTGAGGAAGCTAAAGATGTGTGTCAGAATCGTAGCATGTGGCGATCTGTTGTCTCTGCCTACCCCAGTAGTGGGACATAGGCGTGAGCATAGGTATGTATGTATCTAACCAAATTAGCTGAAACTATTATAAGGAGATATTCAGACCATCAAATTGAACAACTTTCTGTATGAGACCAATAACGAAATCGCGAAAAAAAAAACATCTGTTCGATTCATTGGAGTCGAGTTATTGTTTGCAGTTTTGTATGGGACAGCTGGATCTTTTTTCGCGATTTGATAGAGAAGTCCCATAGAGAAAGTTGTTCAGTTTGCTGGTCTGATCATCTCCTTAAAAAAGTTTGAGCTAATTTTGTTAGACATTATATAATTACCTAATAATTTATTGAAATATAGTGAATTCAGTTTACTTTTTCCATAAATGGCCAAGTGAGGAACCATCATACAAGTTCACTATTTTGTATTCATTAGTGTTGCTTAACAATGGATTTGTGTTCTGTTTAAATGGATTGTGACTTGTTTGAGTACTTAATAAATACATAAATAATGATGTAAAGTCCACAAGTTAACTATCGATAGATAGACTTTTTTTGAGATTTTAAAATAATTACAATATCGATGGTCACCAATACTATTGATAAATTTTATTGATATTAGCGAAACTATCGAAAGTATTGCTAATTAAGACAATAGTATTGAGATGCAATATTATAGTATATAGAAACTATTGCACAATCAATAGTACTGGTTATTCTGAGAAATCGATACTATCGATAGCGCTTTGGTTCATAGTTATAAATATATTCTTACTAATTTTCGAAGTCAACTTTTCTAGTTTTGCCTTACTATCAATAGATAAGTCAAGACTAAGGCCAAACGCGAGTAAATTTTATTCTTAAATTAAGTTGCCGGTTGCTATAAAGTAAACTGATTTTGCGTTTTGCCAACCCTAATCTATGAATAAGTTGAGAGTAAATTTTAAACGGCCAATTTTTTTTTTTATTTAATCAGAAAGAGTATTTACATACGGCCAATTTTGACAGCGCAATACTTATACCGAGTCTAATGAAATGTCAATGTCACATAATTTTAAAAAAATTAATAAAAAGAAGCATAACAAATGAAAACTGTATAACCTCACATTGCCATAAGTATGGATACATCAACCTCTTCCCTTAAGTCGATTATACATTCTTTCTTTTAGTATGGGTTTAGTGTGGTAGAAAATAAAATGAAGTTATTTCGGAGTAAACACTAGGAGTAAAATTGTTACTTGGTCGAATCCGGCCTAAGTAGTGTGTTTGATTTGGCAACACCATCCGATTCGTCCGAGTCGTTTCTGACAGATGTGCGAGTTGTAAAGCAAATTCGTTTCGTTCGCCTCCTTCGGTTTGTTCGCCGCGGATAATAATGCGTCCACCTTTATGTAACAACATTAAGGAGGCTTGCAGGTTCTGAACCCAGAACTCGTCTCGCGTGGATTTCGCGCGTCGTGTTTTTGCCTGCCACGAGGCTCCGCAATTCTCAATCTCTTCTTGTTCTTGACCAAAAACAATCCCTGAGATTGGGATAGATTCTCCCATAAACACGTGACACTGGAAATGCAGTGCTAACGCACAAGCAAGAGTCCATTAATTATAAATAAAAAAAAAACAACTTTAAGATTTTTTGTTTAACAATTTTTAACAACGTTTTTTATTCGTTCCGAGTATTTTTTTTTTATTAACTACTACGCGTTCTAACTTTTGATTGCGGTGACCGATTGCTATGAAATAATGCTTAAATTTTAATCCAAATTAAACCCTATGCTTTTGTGAAACCTCATCCAAACAAACAAACAGACAAAAATTATACAAATAGTCTCAATGCATTTCAATATATTATATATGATCTAACAAAATCAGCTGAAACTGTTTTAAGGGAATGATCAGACCATCAAACTGGACAACTTTCTCTACTGGACCAATAACAAAATCGCGAAAAAAAAATCACATGTCCCATACAACACTGCAAGTATCATGTCTACCCAAATGTATGGGACAGCTGGATTTTTTTCGCGATGGTGCCCGCAATGGTGCCCGAAATATATAAGGTCTAACAAAATTAGGTGAAACTATTTTAAGGGGATGATCAGACCATCAAACTGATCAACTTTCTCTATGGGACCAATATTAAAATCCCCATTTAGGTCGAGTTGGTTTTTATGGAACAGATGATTTTTTTTTCGCGATTTCGATATTGGTCCCATAGAGAAAGTTGTTCAGTTTGATGGTCTGATCATCCCCTTAAAATAGTTTCAGCTGATTTTGTTAGACCTTATATTATTGTAGACTCATGACTATAATCGTTTTCAAAGAGATCAGAAACTTTGTTTCAACTCAAATTAAATAATATACTTTTTTTATTTGTTTCAACTGTCAAAATATCAGTTTTCAGAGCCTTTGACCCCCGCCTGCGTCCACGCGGGTCGATTTTCGAAAAATCCTTTTTCATTTCACAAAATAACAAACAAACGTACAATTTATGTTTTTTTTTATCGTTCTCTAAATATTTGAATACACTAAACATAATTCACAAAACAAATATCAAACAAAATCTTCGCAAAATCATACTGAACATTTGTAAATAGAGTTTAATATCTTCTACGACATGGACCATCATAAAGAACCTTTACACCAGCACAGCCAGCTCTGAAATAGAATTTACATCTCATTATAGGTAGTTCATTACAAAGACTCACTGTGTTGTACTACTACTTATCATGGTCAAAATCCCCTTAAAAAACAAAAAAAAATGTTTGCTAGAGTATTAGTTTGTTAGTTCTATCATGATCAGGTTATACGTCTCAATGCAGGGCACAGGCCTACCCTCAGGGAGGATGTATGAGCGTCAGTTCACTACGCGTGCACAATGCGGATTGGTAGACTTCACGTACGCATCGGAATTCCTTTCTTCTTCAGTGTATGCAGGTGGCCTCACGATGTTTTCCTTCACCGTTTGAAAGTAGGTTAGGTATTACGTCAAAAACAAAGAGGACTTTGCTTCAGTGCGCTATTAACGGAACCATTAAGAGGTGACATTAGAGACATGTGCCATGTTTAGGCTCAGTTATTGTATGAAATGATGACTCTATGGTTATAAAAACTCATTGTATTACATACATAAGTGTAAAAAACTTCTACAAGTTCTCGAGTGGAGACCGTGTACCGGAAAGCACAGCGTGGGTAGGCGCAAGGTGGACCGACGACAGGATAGGTATAGGTAGGATAAAGGCAACGCAGGACCGATCGTTTTGGCGATCCTGGAGCGAAATCTATGTCCAGCAGTGGACGTCTATTGGCTGATATTATGATGATGATAAAGAGAATCATAATAGATGACGCGACTCTTAAACACCCGTACCTCAACCGTGTCGCGACTCTTTCTTCTATGATATTACGTTTCACAACGATGTCCAAAGTTAGATGCCCTCGGACTAGTAACAAATCTAATACTAACTCGCAGCCGTTGCCGTATGTCTGTCCATTGATCCCGCATACTGGAAGGAACACAGCTGGACAGATGCACCCTTTTCTCTGGGCACTGGTTTCTGTGGCCAGGGTGCCGAGGAGAACCAGGAGGGTGAGAGCTGGGGGGGAACAATATGTTTGGTTAAACTTTAGACGGTGGATAAGCATAGCATATGCTCTTAACTTTATTCCCCGAATGAGTAGTTAGTGGTTGGGTTAAAACATCAAACAACTTTCACTATGTGATGCCGAAATAGCGAAGAAAATGTTTTTCCATGCATTCGGGATTCTACTAATTTGTTTTTTTTTTGCGATTTCGGAGTATCCTGAAGTTAGTCAACAGGAGATGTTAAACGACCGGCAAAGTGCGAGTAGCTCTCGCGCACGTAGGGTTCCGTACTACCACACAATATTACCAAAATATTGTGTTATATTTTCTCCTGGACCTTTATCCCGTCGCACATTTGGCTGATTTTTATTATTTGTTGTTTTACCTTTGAGTATGCTCTACAAGCAAAACAAGTTTGACGCTTGTATGTATTAAGGTTTTTACGATAGAGCGGAATAAAAAGCCTTACTCCTGAGGGATATCCGTTTATTTTTTTCTTTATTATTATTATTATGTATCTCTGTAAAAGGCTTACTCATGGGCCGTAGCCCGGACCTTTGGAAGGCTTGCGTGGGGACACAGGTCCAACACGTAGAGGCCCCTTTGAGACACTTATCTAATTGTGATGGGATGCACCAAGCGTGGTGTAGAGACTATTGTAGATAGGACAGAAAACTACAAGGGTTATGGGGGGGGGGGGGGGGGGGGTGAACTGGGTGGGCCGGGAAATCTGGGTTATTGCGGAGAGACTCGGGACGCCTGCCGTAACAAATGTTTCTAGTTTGTCAAAAATGGCAGACGGTGACTTGCCAACTCATTTGATGAGCCCCCAAAACGGCCGCTCGTAATATGATATATATGAGCATTTAGCAAATCAGCTATAATAACACATATTCTATGAAAATAGCAAACATCTAGCAATTATAATTCATAAGAAACAGCTCTTTATAGGTGGGACAGACAGTCAGATGGACGGACGGACGGACGGACGGGCAGCGTAGGTTTAAGAATAGGGTCCCGTTGGTATCCTTTGGGTACGGAACTCAGAAGTAAAATTTCTTTTAGTTAATTATTTTTTTTAAATAACTAATATAATTAGCAGTTAAATCTGTTGCTGTTTTAATTTCCTATTCAAATAAACAAAAGGAATTATACTTACCGAAAATAGCCTTCATTTTCAGTAGAAGCAAAGTATCAAGTTGGTTAAACTGTATTTAAACTCAAAATAATCTTCAGTTTTATACGTTTCGTGAAACAGGAAAAACTAAATAAAAAACCTGTCCTATAAAATTAATTGAGGATGGGTACTCTATTAGGAAACAACATTTAGATATGTTGTTTAAAATTTAGTTTTTTATTCGTTCTGAGTATTTTTGGGGTTTCGTAGTCAAACAAGGAACCCACCCTTATAAAAATTTTTATCTCTTCCCCAAAAACAGTGACGTTCATAATTACAATACAAGAAATAAAAATAAAATAATTTTCCCACATTTTCGACTCAGTAAGGTCAACACATCTTTTATTACGCTATTATAATAAGATACCAGAGGATATTCTAAACTTGCCGGACAAAAAGTTTAAGTCCCATATTAAACAAGTCCTCTGGCTACTATAAACTCGATGACTATTTGAATGACCAAAATGTCTAGTCTTGACAATGTTACACTACGTAATGCAATATTGTATTTTAATTGTACTTTGTATTTTTTGTTTTGTTTAAAACATGTATGTTTTAGAGTTTCTGGCCGCATCTTCTCACGACGGAACACCTTCCAACGCGGTGGTAGAGTCAAAAAATGACGTCAAAAAGATATCTATGATTTCGAATAAAAAATTTTTATTGATTTGATTTCATTATACTTTCGTCCATTCTTTTTGTCTGTATGCCCAACCTTAAAATTACTCTCTCATTATTGCACCTATTGAATCGAAATTTGTTATGAAGACAGATATCAGTAACCCAAAAACAGGATTGTCGTAATTATGAAGAAAAAAAAATGTTTCGACCTCTACAACGAAAGTGGGGTGGAAAAAAATGTTATAAAATATAGCATTTGGTAAGTAATTTCAATGAAAATTATTACGGGTGCTGTAGCCTAAACAGTTTAAAACAAACGGTAATCTAATAACAAACTAGATGGCGTTGCAGGAAATTAAATAGCGCTATAGTTGGGTTTCAAAATTTCCTTTTAGATAGATAGATAGATAGATAGATAACTCATTTATTTCACCAGAACAATACAGGATAAACAGTGACAGACAAAGGCAGTTGGTAACATTTTAGGTAAGATAATAAATGTTCATAAGAATGCCATAAATCTTAGTCACCCTGTATTTTGTATAATTTTAAGATTTTATTTTATTACTTTTTATGCACCTATGTTAGATTAAGATGTTTAGAGCAGTCGTTTATTTTATCTGCGTTCACTTCCTCATCTCCCACTCAAGACCTTAGGGAGAAGGGAGGGGCTGAAAATCAGCGTTGCGCGAGTTCAACCCCGTGCCAGCACAGGCTGAGCCTCGACCTTTTGCCTCAGTCCTGTAACTCTATATTATTTTGTACTGTAGATTGTAAGAAAAACTAAGGCAATAAATGATTTTTTTAATTTAATTTTTAATTTAAAATGTTACTATTTTTTTCTTATTCTACTTATATGTAATGGCTACGGAATCCGATCATGGGCGAGTCCGACACGCTCTTGGCCGCTTTTTCCAATGTGTGACATGTATTACAGCAGTACTGGTATTTTTTGGTTGTTTATGGGCAACTCCTCAAGTATAAGGATGTGCAAAAGCGCCATATGAAAAAGTGTGGCATAGAACCCGCGAAGTGGGAGGGTTTGGCGGCCATCCGTCCAGCATAGAGAACACGTGTAAACAGTCAAATTTACGATTTTGAAGCAAGTAGGCGATCACAACTAGATGCCAAAGGTGATGAATTGAAAGCCCGATCACCAGCGGCTATAAAATATCACTATGAGAATGACGTGCTCACGTGCCCGCTATGTGCAAGGATCATTTTCAAAAAGATAGAAGTGCAGTACACATTCTGCTAGGAGTGCTAGTTCTGTATCAATACTTTATTGGTCTGAGTATGCTGACATTATCCCAGGTTCCAATTGTTAACTAAAGATGGCGTTTTCACTAATTTGGTAGAAAATTGTTCATCATCATCATCAGCCTATAAACATCCCACTGCAGGGCTAAGGCCTATCCCTCAGGGAACGTGTATGGGTTTTTGTCCACCACGCGTGCCCAATGCCGATTGGTAGACTTCACATACATGTGTATGTGAATTTCTTCTTAAACGTATCAGCGTATGTAGGTTTCCTCACGATGTTTTCCTTCACCGTTTGAGAGCAGTCGGTTTTACGTACAGTCAGCATCATTGGTATATGGCACGTTGTCCGTGCAGATTCGAACCCGGACTCCCATTATTGGGTATCCTCTCCGCAAAGCGCCACCGACGCTCTATAGAAAATTGTTAGTAGGTTTAAAATAAATAAAAATTAAGCGATTAAAAGTCTTTTTATAAATAAAATAAGTTGTGTTGTAATGTTACAGGGTATGCACATTTTTCTCCTATAGGGCCGCCGCTGACATTGACCATCGTACTCAACTTTCACATGGGCACAAGCACCGGCTCTGAAACAAAAAATTGTTTTAGTTTCCATACAATTTTTTTCAAAGTTTTGTTTTGAAACTGTTGATGAAATCTTTTTAAATTTTATTGGACCGTCAAAACTTGCCGGCTACATAAAAATTATGACATCTATGTGACTTTAAAAATACATTACAGAAGTCACACCACAGTACAGGTACGACCAGGAAAATAATTCCGCTCTTCAATCTTCATTTGCGCAGAACAGACCTGAGTCCCCGTCTAAACCCGAAGTTATTTAGTAATCAAAGAGCGCAAAATCGGATAGCAGCGAAATGGGCGCGAAAACAATTAGCCAACAGCGGCAAGGTATTGAAGGTGGCACATCCTAATTGGTCAATATAATTTCGCGCTCTATTAATTACTGCGCAGGTACGCATGGCGACACATCAAGCTATACAAAACCAACATAAGCTGGCCGCGCAACGCTATACGTTACTCGACCTGCGCGCAGCCGGCTTACGTTGGTTTTGTATAGTTTGATGTGTCGCCGTGTGTACATTTTTTAAAAAAACGGGCATAGGCCCACCACACATTCCCACCGCTGTAACTCCTGTAAGCCAGGATCAACAGCGGCGACCATTCACAACACTGGACAATGAAGTCCAGCGAGCCCGGGGGATGACTCTAATCTGTCTTGGAACCCGCAATGAATTAATCAAAGAAGATAGGAAGAGTAGGAAAACGAAATATCCAACTTCCCTCCATTGCAAACGGGAGACAACAATAAGAAGGAAAAAACATGGCTATTAGAGAGCCAATTCAAGAGATTATTTATGGCAGTGTTGAAGACACGACGGCAAAAGCACCAAAAATACAAAATAAAACAATAGGAACCTAACATTGTACTGAAACTATGACCTATTTTGCTTCCAGTAATAAGTATGGCAAAAACATCTGAACGCACGGAAGTTATCCCTAGTCGCAACAAGATCCATGTAGTAAGGGACACCAGAAAACGATTTTATTTATTTATTTAACACTTTATTGTACACATAACAATACAGAAAAAACAATTAAAGTAGACAGGTACAAAGGTTATCTCTAAAGAGATCTCTTCCAGCAAACCCGCAACAGAGACAGTTCTGAAGTGTGAGGCAGACAAAATGTGTACAACACAAATGATAAAAACTAGATACTTGTTGTTAAATGGAAGTTAAATATATATAATATATATATATATATAAATATAATATAAATAAACATAATTATAAATAAACAAATAGATACAATAAACATACAGAAACTATGGCTTATTTTAGAGAGTGATAGTGTTCATTCACTTGCTTTTTGAAGGACGCAAATGTTTAACAATCACGAATATCGGCGGGGAGTGAGTTCCACAACCGGGCAGCATGGATAGTGAAAGAGTAGGAGTAGAAGTCGGTGGAGTGGGTCTGGATTCTAAGTTGGGTACGGATATGAGATCGACAAGGTTTTTCAGGAGGGCGGGAGAAGGAGAAACGATCACGGAGACAGCTAGGGGCGGAAGGATTGTGAAGGATTTTGTGGAGGAGACAGAGGATATGGACATCACGACTCTTGCGAATAGGGAGCCACTTTAACTGCGCCCTGTACTCAGACACGTGGTCATACTTCCGTAAGCCAAAAATGAAGCGTATGGCTAGGTTTTGGAGTCGTTCCAGTTTGTTGATCAACTCCTCAGTGGCATCGTATATCATCATTTATTGAGTCAAGCATGGTCTGGCGCTTGGCGTACCAGAGCTCACACTCCCTAAGAATATGATGAGCGGTCTGTTCGAACTCGTTACTGTCAACAGAACATTCACATAAAGGTGACGCAACCAATTTAAAATAAAATAGCTTTCCCTTAAAGTTACCATGTCCAGTAAGAAATTGGGCTACGCAGTGATCTACCTCTAGCCACGCTTTGTCTAGACGATCGCGAACAGATGGAAAAAATTGGTATAGATGTCGACCCTTTGTAGACCCTTGCCACCGTAGTTCCCAGTCTAATAAAAGTTCATCAAAGATGATGCAATCAAAGTTGAATAATTTACTAATTCTATTTCGGTCGCGAGGTTTCGGTCGTTGTACATCAGTAACATTTTGCAAAAAAAAGCCTTTATACAGTCCTGTGTAATACGCGGGAGACAGTATCAAGAAATGTAAATACACATAGCTATATCAAGCCTCCGTTACTCAGCCGTAGGAACCAAGATAAGCACCTACACTTTGAGTCATCGTAAGCGATGCGCTTGCTTGATTTCTGCCACTCACGTTAGACGGCAACGTCGTTCGCTGTACGCAACCATTCGGTGTACCGTCAGACAGTGGGTAATTACACATAGGAAATTTATCGTTTTCTAAGGTAGTAGTGAGTTATCTCTGTTACTAGCCCAGTCATTTTACCCTTTTACGTTTTGACCCGGGAGTATTTTTTTTTCAGTATATTATTTTAAAGCCAATTTGAGCCTAGAAATATACCAAAATTAAAAAGAAAATACGTCGCAACTGCACCCAATTTAAAATTTAGCATTTATGTCGTTCGAAAAAATCTGCCGGTAAATTTTACTTTTCACATTCTTATATAATTTTCACCCCTCCTAACAAAACTCAGTACATTGACTGGGCTATACCTAGAAACTAGTAACCAATAGTTATACTAACACGCAGTAGTTGGGGTACGTTTTTCCGTCGACTCCGCAGACTGGACGCCACAAATGTGGACAGTTCATGCAATTATTTCTCTGAGCAGTGATCGGTGTGACCAGAGTGCCGAGGAGAACCAGGAGAGTGAGAGCTGGAGGCAATAATCAACATCATCAGCCAATAAAAGTAGGCAGCAATATGCGCAAAAACGGAACACATTGCTCGCGACAGTAAGGAGGCGGTATACTATGAGGCTGAAAGCCAGTCGAGATATAATGTGTAAATAGTTTACAATGCATGCGTAGTACTAAAGATTATTCGAACGTTGAGTTCTGCTACAGCAATTGATAATGAGCACATTCAAGCTAACAAAATACTTTCTATCGCGTGGTACTTGGTGGTGATGCGACACTAGGTTTTGTACTCAGCGCGTTGGTTCGCATCTCTCTAGATCTATATGGTTTTCGCTACTGATTATGTTATGTGGCAAACTCATATAAAAACTTCGAGGATCTGAAGGATGCAAGAAGGATGTTACATTTATGAGTTCGTCGAAGAAAAAAAACTTCAGAGGAATAAAGCTTGGTCAAATACTTTAGACGGTGAATCAAAGCATCATCCAACAACTTTCGCTACGACACTGGGTACCTAGACAAAGTGACATTCTATTGGCGTAGACGCTAGTAGAGATAACGACAGAATGTATGGATTTGACATTGCCCCTCAGACTATGGCTCATCTAATATCTTGCCCTTCATGCCCGCAAACTTGCACGCGAATGGAGCTTATGGACACTGCCGGTAGTGCTATCCGTTTGAAAAATTCTGGGCTGGAAAAATATAAAATAACATGCTATCGAATCTATAGAAGATTGGCGATCGAAACAATTTTGACGTTTGCTTTCGCCACCATACGTCAAGTCCATACATGTTGTCCGCTTCTACTACCATCCACGCTAGTCAAATGTCACTTTGTATAGGTACCCAAAACAGAAATCGCTAAATAAATCTTTTGACCACGATCTCATACATTTGAAACTTGAACCTTATGTTTTTAAGATTTTCGCCAAGGTTTTCGCGATTCATAGTTGCACAATTGAATGATCGTGTCTACTTTTAAAATCAGTAAGAATACAAAAATGCATACGAATTAAAATTTTCTTGTATGCATACGCTTTTTATGTCAAGAGGTATGTACTAGTCAACTATTCAAATTAATACAACAAATTAGTGCATACCGCAAAAGGTCTTCATTGCATCAGTAGAAGTTGGTTCACAAACTGTATTCATAAACAAAATTAGCTGCAGTTTTACACAATTCCTAGAACAGGGAAACCTAATGGAAAACCTATCGTATATAATTAATTTAGGACGGTAACAATTACACAATTATTTTATACGAGCGTTAACCCGCGACTTCGTCCGCACAAATTATATACCAGATTTTAAGTCAGATTATAAGCTATCAAACAAAAAAAGTTTCATCAAAATCGGTTCAGTAGTTTTTGCGTGATACTCGTTCAAACAAACAAACAAACAAACAAACACACTAACAAACAGACAGACAAAAATCCAAAAATTAGTGAAATGGAATCGGGGACACCTAAAAACCATATCGTAACTTTTTTTTTGTTAATATCTTCAATGTACAGACAAACTTCCTGTTACAGTTTTATAATAGTATAGATTAAGTGTGACTGTATATTTTTACCCAATTGACGCAGAAGGGTTATGTTTTTCGAGTGTATGTATGTATGTCTATTTCTTTGGCACGCCCTACAGCCAAAACGGCTTGATGGATTTTAAAGTACGAGGTGCCTTTAGATTCGTAAAAATTGTGAAAGCTCTATAGGGTATATTATATCAAGATGGCGTCTGCGAATGAAAAAAGAGATGGGGAATAATCACTTTTTTTTGTAAAAATTACATTATGAGTATCAAATGATAGCTAGTGAAAAGCAAAAATAGTACATTATGGTACAAGTGTGTAATGTTGGTGATTACCGCTGAGGCGCCATTGAGACCCGAGCCGTAGGCGAGAGTCTTAAGAGAGCCGAGGACGGTAATCATCAATACACACGTGTATCATACGACGTTTTTCAACACTCTTGTGAAGAAAATAATTACAAAAAATAATTTTATTTAGTAAATAAAAAGTTTATTTAGAGAATTTATTTGTACTATTGAATATGATCTTTTTTGTATCGAAACTTTTTTAAGAACAAAGCAACTCAAGAACTCAACCAAGAAGTTTAGATACCTACTATAAAAAACCTATAACTCCCTTGTGAATAATAGTAATGAAAAAGTCACAGTTTGATTATAGGTGTCATTATGTGCCTAATTGCGGTGAAATAAGGGCCATTTTATGAGCAAGTGTGTTGAAAACTAAATTATTAGGAAAAACAAAAAACCCGACTGCATAAAAAACTATTAACTGAATAGATGATTAATCAGCTATACGAACTACGTTAGAGTAAATATAATTCAATACCTATTTTAAGTCCTTACCTCTTTCTGTTGATGATGGATGCGCTTTGAAATCTTACATACAGGAAGAGGCACCATGCAGCATGCTGTTTGCCGACGACATTGTTCTTGTCGGTGAAGATGGACTCGATGAAATGGCAAAATGGCAGCAAAAACTGAAGAGCCAAGCCGGCTAGTGCCAACCAGCCGGCCAAGTGCGAGTCGGGACTCGGGCAATTAGTGTTCCGTACTACCACTTATTTTACATGGGTCTTACGTAATAACCAGTATAAAATGGTACTTACTAAGTATGTAGGCTCATAGTAACTGAAGATCAGTTTAAACTGATTGTACTTTTTTGGTAAAACCATTCAAGTTAGTTCCAATCTGATAATTTTCTCGCCATCAACGCGTTATTTCTAAGTTTCATGAGTTCTTTCATATTTTACATGGCTCTAATTTTTTTTATAACGGTGGGGGAAGCAGTTTTCTGAGTTTACTGAAAAATCTGTTTGTTTGACAAAGTTTCAATATTTTAAGACTCATATTTTTATAAGTTTTCATTTGATAGATACCCTAATATTATAGAAAAAACATACTTACTGACATACATATATATTTTCACGCCTGTCTCCCACTGAGGTAGGCAGAGACAACGGAACGTCACCTGCTACGATCCCAAAAAAACTGCCCCTCAATGCTTTTTTGACTTCATTTATGTCATTGAACCATTAATTGCTATACTTGGACCAACTTTCAACTTCCGGTATCTTAAGATCTCCGAGAGAAATGCCTGTAACAGACGGATGGACGGAAAGACGAACACCGAGTTGCACCGAAAACAGTCTTCAGTAGAATTATTAGGTCAATATACTTACCTGATTATAAGTATAGTTAGGTATGTCATAAGTAAAACAGCAACACAGAACTTATTGCGCATTTATTTATTTTTGTTTAATCAATTTCATAATTCAATAACAAGAGAGTAGAACACTCTCTTGTTATTGAATTATAAAATGTGTATTTGTCAAAAAATCTCCTTATTATAGTCATCAGGTTCTGGGATGAAATCACTTTTGCAGTAACCTTTATAGGCGACCTCGGCACCCCAAGATTTGGCCCTGTGAGAAAAATTCAAATAACAGCAAATAATACTGGTTACCTCAAGGTTACCTCCTAGGTACCCACCTCAGAGGAAGGATCTCTTTATTCTAAAGCATAGAGAGTCCGCATTAATTTACGATTGTAGTCAGTCTCTTTTGTCTTATGACGTACCTTTAACAGTAGAAGGAGACGAAACTATAGAAATTTGTTTGTGCGGATGTCCATTTTTTTTGTGCCAGTGTGTGTGAAAAGTGACCGTAAAAATAAGGGCAATAGCAACTAAGTCATCTTTTGTCTACACTACTTAACACCACCATAGATGTCCAATAGATGATTGAGCTGTGCCAAATTATCTTTCTCTCGGATTAATCAAAAATAATCCATAGTCCAAACACATAAAAACTATTTGACACGCATAAAGTTGACCATGCTAGAAGAAGAAGGCAATCGTTGTCCGCGGTGTCTCGTATATCTAACAGTGTACTGGTGTTGCCATTTGCTAATGATTTCACCCGAATTGGTAAGATCAAATGAAGCAAAAATATATCAAAACTTTTTAAATTATTTGTGTGTTGAAAAGCCTTGGTAGTAAAAAAGAAAAATTTGAATTGGGCACGCGTGGTGGACTAACGCCCATGAAACCTCCCTGAGGGTAGGCCTGTGCCTGGAAGTGGGACGTACGTCGTACATAGGTTAATGATGATGATGTATAAACTGGCATAATATTATCTCCTTCTTTCGGCTTGACGTTAAATTTTGGGTCTCAAAATGAGTACTGTTTTATTTATTTTAGGATTTCCAAGAAAAAATTTACCTGGTACGCTAGTTTTTGTCTCATCAAGGTAGCGTAGGCAGGCATACATTTTCAGTGGCAAAACGCCTGCACAAATAGTAAAAAATTTTAAAAGTCCTAAAAGCATAATCGCATTGCCACCCTACTAAGGATAGGGACACGACGGCCAACAACTTCTATCCCGCTTTTCTCAAAATTCCGAGAAGAGCTCTCTCCAAGTGTACTTAGTACTTACTATCTCACACTCAAACACAAACTTAAAAAAACGTCGACATTCTTCGGAATATCTAGGTATGGCTTCCTCTATGCCTTTAGGTATAATTTCTTTGGTACCCATACTTTGCGTTTGTCCCTTTCTATCAATTTTTGTCGTTGGATTAGAAAGGGACAAATGTGACGTCGGAAACAACGTCAGAAATTTGCAAAAGAAGGACGAATATTACCGACCGCCAAGGAGTAATTTCATGTATCACCGATTGTAACGCAGTCTGTCTTTCTTCCTTCCTGAACTAAAATAACAAATATAGTAACTCACAAGCATGGATTATTGTAGCTGTTCCCGTCAGTACCACAGACCGGAAAAAGTTTTAAAGTACAGGCTGTTCTCAACCGGTGGGCACTAGTCTCAATAACTAGAATACCTAGTATTGCTAAGATAGATAAAGCTGGAATAATAATAATAGCCATTTTGACACAAGAAATAATAATAGTAGTTTATTATAGGTCTACCAGAATCTCTCAAATCAAAAAAGTAAAAAAATATAGAGGTTTCACATGATAGTGTCAAACTGTCAGATATTAAAAGGCGCGTTTGTCAATCGTATGACTGCATCTCTACATTTCGACGAATGACTGACCAAATAAGACCGCGTCCAGACAATCCGCAACCGCACCGCACCCGGCCCGCACCCGTCCCGCGCTCTCCCCGTAGTCGCCCCGCGGCCTATAAAGCATTGCTTGACACCATATTAAATCTTGTATTGTATTTCGACGAGCGGTCGTGGGGCGAGTGCGGGGCGGATGCGGGGCGGGCGCGGGTAAGCACCCATTGCATTGTGCAAAATGCAATGCGAGATTTATTATCGTCTCATAAGACTCAAATCGCAAGCAATGGATTTTAGGACGCGGGGTGAGCGCGGGGAAAGCGCGGGTTGAATGCGAGGCGGGCGCGGGGAGAGCGCGGGTCGTCTGAACGCGGCCTAATTGTTTCAAACGGTTTGCGTAATGACTGTATCGCGTTTGCATCGACGCTATTTCGCATTTTCATCGATGCTGCATCGCGACTGAATCGATGCATCATCATCATCATCATCATCTCAGCCGATGGACGTCCACTGCGATAGGCCTTCCCCAAGGATCGCCATAATGACCGGTCCTGCGCTGCCCTCATCCAACAGGTTCCCGCCGCCTTCACCAGGTCGTCGGTCCAGCCCTCTCCATTGCCCTTTGGGTGACTTTCAGCCTTTTTATGAGGCCTTCAGTAAACGACCACGTCTCTGTTCCATATGTCATCACTGGCAACACACATTGATCGAAGACTTTCGTTTTAAGACACTGCGGTATTTGGGACGTGAAGGTACTACGTAGCTTCCAGAACGCTGCCCAGCCGAGTTGGATTCGACGGTACGAATCGATGCAGAAGTGCTGCGAAAAGTCGCATCGTGTAAAGGGTCCAAATCCAATTACCCCAGTGTTGCTTACTCTAAAATTTTATTTCCTTATTTGCCATCAGATTCTGGTAGACCAATACGAGTTTTTACCCGTGACTTCGTCCGCACAAATTGTATACCAGACATAAGCTTTGAAACAAAAAAGTTACATCAAATCGGTTCAGCAGTTTTTGCGTTATGCTCGAACAAAAAAAAAAAGAAAAACCAAAAAATTTGTGATTTGGAGTCAGGGACATATTGAAACCATAGGTACCGTAATTTTTTTTACAGTTTTATAACACACAGGTGGTTTAGATTAGTTATAGCATCTGCAAATCAAATGAGCTAGTTTTTCCCCTTTTTTTTAATTTATTTTATTTCAGAACTATAATACAGTTTTATTACATTTATCTGCCGAACTGCAGAGCAGTTAGGTGCAGTTAATTATATTGTTTACGCTGCAATCAGGCCTTAATAATTCGGTTAACGTAAATTAATGTTAAGGTAGGTACTCACTCAGAAATAACTTCATCTTTACAATACAAGTTTCAAAATTGAGTGAAAAGGAAACGCATCTACAATTTATAACCCAAATGAATGTAATGAAACGTGACAATTATTAAATGTTCAACATAATTGTACCTATTTGAGAAACAAGAAATTGTAATTAACCTTTCAAAGTTTAAATTAATAATTAATTAGTTTTTGTATTGCTTGCCTAATCGCAAATTAAATGCGTTTTTGTAACTGAATAGTACTTTTTTTCCGACTGCACAAATTTTGACACAGCGTAGCTGAAATAATTAGTAAGTATCCTTAGGGAGGCCAATGTCCAACCGTGGACATCCTTCCGCTGATATGATGAAATCAAGTAGTCAAACATTATTATCATCATAATCGATCCTGATTGATTCATACTTAATTATGTTTTAAAATATAATTATAATCTATAAAAAGAATCTTTTAAAAATAATCTGTAAACAACTTGTTTGTGTGGACGCTTATGATTTTACACAAAATTTGGTAATAATTTGTACGGACGAAGTCGCGGGTTAACTCTAGTAGTTAATAAATATAAATATTGTCCAAGTGCGAGACGGGCTACTCGCGCACCGAGGGTTCCGTACCACACCACCACACAAAACACTACATAAAAATTTTTTTTTCTCCGGGACCTTTAGCGCGAGACTGACTTATATTTGGCCGGTTTTTATTATTTGTTGTTATGTAGTTTGTTCTATAATTGCATCAAGTTTGACGCTTGTATGTATTACCGTTTTTACGATAGAGCGAGAAGAAAAAAAAATTGTAAAAACTAGTTTCTTTTATGAGGACCCCCCTTAATATTTAACTTTTTGACTTTTTAATTTGTTAAAAATTCGCCGTAATATCGCACATTCTGTGTAAATTTCAACTGTCCAGCTCTTACGGTTCAAAAGTTACATCCCTAAACAGGTAGAACAGACGGGACGGACGGTCGGACGTACAATGTAGGCTTATGAATCGGGTCCCGTTTTCACCCTTTGGATTCGGAACCCTAAAAATGGCAACACATTATGAGTTATCAAATTTTCTTTATTCAAGTTGTATTTAGTCAAGTTCTACTTTTATATAATTACTTAATAAAATGCAACTTTGTCCAATATCTTTTCCATTCACGATGGGGATGTTTGAGACATTCACCATCATAGATGAGCTTGGCACCTTTACTTGCCATACTGAGAACAAAAAATAAAAATGGCAGTAAATAGAAGTGATAAAATAATTACTAATAAAATTTAGGGGCCTTTTTAATAATATGCTAACACATTTTTTAAGGGGATGAAGAAACTGAACAACTATGGAACGCGATTATCGCGAAAACTGCTATCCCATACAAAACTGCAAATCGACTCGAATCAAATGTATGGGGCAGCTGATTTTATTTCGCGATATCGATGTTGGTCCCATAGATAAAGTTGTTTAGTTTGATGGTCTGATCATCCTCTTAAAATTAGAATGTTTTATTTGTGAACTAACATAGTTATAAAACAAATGTTACTAACACAATATGAAATGAATAATTTTTAATTTAATTTAATTTAAAAAAGTGTCAGCATATTAAGAAGGGCCCTGTATATCCAAAACAAACCTAATCTAAACTATTATAAAACTGTAACAGACAATTTGTCTGTACATGTTACAATATGATTTTTAGATATCCCTGACTCCATATCACCAATTTTTGTTTTTTTTGTCTGTCTGTTTGTTTGTTTGTGTGTTTGTTTGTTTGAACGAGCTTCACGCAAAAACTACAGAACCGATTTTGATGAAACTTTTTTGTTTGATAGCTTATTATGTGACTTAAAATCTGGTATATAATTTGTGCGGACAAAGTTGAGGGTTAACGCTCGTTATAATATATTTTGACCCGCGACTTCGTCCGCGTTGATAACCACGTTAGGCGTCGATTTTCGAAAAAACCTTTGTTGGATAGGTCAGAAAAAACAATAATAAAAACTCACACACACGAATTAGTGTAGGTTTTTCCGTTACTGGCACAAACCGGATGGTGTAACCTCGGGCAGTCATTGCTCGCTTCTAACTTGAGTTGAACGGTGCGGCACTCACCAGCATAGCTCATATTGGCATACATGAGTTTCATACTGTGAACAAAAATTCAAATGATAGTAAATCGTACTGGTTTTCATAAAATCTATCTTATCTGCTATCTATCCATCTAATCTAATCTAAACTATTATAAAACTGTAACAGAAGTTGCTCTGTACATTGAATGAATTACAAAAAAAGAATAGTTACGATATGGTTTTTAGGTATCCCTGATTCCATATCACCAATTTTTGGATTTTTTGTCTGTCTGTTTGTTTGTGTGTTTGTTTGTTTGATCGAGCATAACGCAAAAAAATACTGAACCAATTTTGATAAAACTTTTTTGGGTGATGTCGTGATCAAGGGAATACCGCCTCAGAATCAGTTTTTCCCTATACATCAAATTAGATGTAGTTAGAATTGATAAAATATTCATTAATAATTTCTCGCACTATTAATTAAATGACAAAAAGACTCCGAAAAAGTATTTAAAAAAGTTACTACGCAACATAGAAATCAAAGATGTATCTCCCAGAAGGCTTTTAACAATATTATTACCAATGCACTCATTTTAAATAGATTTAACAATATACATTATTTTCGAGCAATAAAATAGGCATTGAAATATTAAAATTGAGGTATCTATCTATACTATTATAAAACTGTAACAGGAAGTTTGTCTGTACATTGAAGATATTAACAAAAAAAAGTTACGATATGGTTTTTAGGTGTCCCTGATTCCATATCACCAATTTTTGGATTTTTTGTCTGTCTGTTTGTTTGTGTGTTTGTTTGTTTGTTTGTTTGAACGAGTATCACGCAAAAACTACTGAACCGATTTTGATGAAACCTTTTTTTGTTTGATAGCTTATGATCTGACTTAAAATCTGGTATATAATTTGTGCGGACGAAGTCGCGGGTTAACGCTCGTGTATTATAAAATACTAATATATTTTTCAAAGCCTACTAAGTAGACCAAAATATTAAGAACACGTTTTAAGTACCTATGTACACACGGCGACACATCAAGCTATACAAAACCAATATAAGCTGGTCGCGTGACGTTATACGTTACTCGTCCTACGCGCGGCCAGCTTATTTTAGTTTTGTATAGCTTGATGTGTCGCCGTGCCTGACCTGCAAAACTAAGTACTACACTTTTAATAAATAATTTTTTTTTGAACTATAGAAATTAGAGATTTAAAATAAAAAAACGTTTTATTGCAAATGTTATCAGCTTTCTTTTTAACTATTCTTTGTAAATTAAACTCTTTTTTGAGTCATTTTTATTCCGAAAGTATAATTATTTTGTGTACTGAAAAAGTTATTGCAATTTTAAAAGTGTGATACTTAGTTTTGCAGGCCAGTGTATAATGGTAAAGCCTTAAAACATTAAAAAAAAAATGGATCATCAGGTTTTTAGAAAGAGATAAATGCTAAATTTTATATTTGGAGCTGTGGCTGACATAATTTATTTTTATTTTGTTACATTTTTAGGCTTCAATTGGCTCTTAAATGCTATACAGAAAAAAACATTAATTATTAGTCAGTGCCGGCTCAAACCGTAAAATTACTGGGCTAGTACACTCCTCAGGGCCTAAATCTAGCGTGTCGGTTTCATTCATTCATTCATTGACTATGTCCACTTCTTATCTTGCACTTCTTGCGGACTATTGACATAGTACTGTAGCCCCGATACTTTTTAATAACCAAAAAGGTTACCGATTGCCGTTTTGAGATTGCTGTAAGGTACGAAATTACTAATATAAACACCCAAGTCTTAAAGATCACAACTTCACAACCCACCGTAACAAAAAAAGTTGTCTTACATTTTTAAATTTCAAGATTAACGTTTTTTTTCTATACTGTCATGTTCTTCACCTTAATTCAATACCCATACGATATAGTAAGACTGACTACAGTTGCCATACAAAGCTATAAGACCAGATGAAAAAGTCAATTTTGATTGGTCTTATAGCTTTGTATGGCAACTTTAGACAGTCTTACTATTACGTATGGGTATTGAACTAAGGAGAAGAACATGACAGTATAGAAAAAAAAACGTTAATCTTGAAATTTAAAAATTTAAGAAATATTTTTTATTATTTTTTTTGCTACGGCGGTTTGTGATCTTTTAAGACCTGGATTTTTATATTAGAAATTTTGAACTCTACAACAATATCTAAACGGCAATCGGTAATCTTTTTTGTAATTGAAAAGTCCCGGGGCTACAGTACTATAACAATTATAGCAAAAACTCACAGACACGTATTATTGTGGGTCCTTCCGTCAGTGTCACAAACCGGACTGTACACCTTTGGGCATGCTGCCTTAGCTGCACTTCTGAAGCATCTACCACTGTGGCTGATCTTGGCACCATCAGCTTTCATACTGCAAAGAACAATTCAAATAAACATAAACATTAACATAAAAAAATGCTTTATTGAATTTAATAACATTTAAACTAACAATTGCGACACTGGCTCCTAAACTAGTCTGAAGGTCCGAAGCCAGTTCCTACCCACTCTCTTTCTTATCATGTGGGCAGAGCCCTGGTGTCAGAGTTTTTTCAGACCGCCTTACGGCCAATGACGTGTTTTTTACCCACTACAGTGATTAGTTTCGCGTGTCATTCTAACACTATCAAACATTTCTACCACTTTTTGTGGGGGGCGAGTAACTTGAAATCCGCAACTTTGGATTTTATTCCCCATATCTTTAGATTCAAATTTTGATTGTTAAAAATCATGAAAAGTACTCTCGTGTGAACCCCAAACGATCTACGTTCGAAGTTATTGTTTCGCAATTATTGGCTGTCTCGTTTAGTGATAAGGTATAAAATTGAATGAAAATGCACATGATCGATCTAAGTTCGAAGTTATTGTTTCGCAATTATAGGCTGTCTCGTTTAGTGATAAGGTATAAAATTGAGTGTAATGGCACATGATCAATTGTTCTTATACCGTGGCAGAGTGGAAATGCTACCGCAAGTCTAGTCCTTATGTAGAAATAATATTGGTTCATAAGAGGCTCCCACTATGTAAAGGCTGCGCCAGGCAATATTTTGCTGGTTTTTAGAAGCTATCTATTCGGTATTTGAAAGACATAATAGTATATTATGGTACAAGTGTGTAATGTTGGTGATTACTGCTGAGGCGCCATTAGGCGAGGGTCTTAAGAGAGCCGAGGACGGTAATCATCAATACACACGTGTATCATACGACGTTTTTCAACACACTTGTGAAGAAAATAATAATAAAAAATCATTTTATTTAGTAAATAAAAATTTCATTTAGAGAATTTATTTGTACTATTGAATATGATCTTTTTTGTATCGAAACATTTTTAAGAACAAAGCAACTCAAGAACTCAACCAAGAAGTTTAGATATCTACTATAAAAAACCTATAACTCCCTTGTGAATAATAGTAATGAAAAAGTCACAGTTTGATTATAGGTGTCATTATGTGCCTAATTGCGGTGAAATAAGGGCCGTTTTATGAGCAAGTGTGTTGTTAAAATTAATATAAAATAAAGCAATGATCTTAAACATCTTGGCTTTATTTGCTATGCAGTTTATTTCTTATTTTTCTGTAAAATACATATGAAACCTTTTTTCAAAGGACAGCCTAAATATTCGAAAAAGTTATGTGCATCTACTTTATAAGTTGAAGACAATAATATTAAAATCTACAAAGGCTATGAAATAAATTTTTTTATGACCATTGTTTAATGACTAATGAGTTAATTAGATAATTTAAAAATTACTGCAAATGTAGGAAATTTTAAATTATCATGTCAGGTTTAATTTGTACCTCCAAAACTTTTCGATACGACTAATAGACTTCGAGATGTAAGCAAAAAACCAAAAAACGGGATGGTTTTTAGAGTGCTGCAAAGTTAGCACTGTAGCCCAGTCATTTAACGGAGTTTTGTTAGGAGGGGTGGGGAAGCAATCATTAATTGGAATTTTAAACTTTAACCTTTAGTAACAAAAAGACTATCTGAAAACATGTTCGCTACGCAACATAGAAATCAAAATTGTGAGTCCCAGAAGGATTTTTTTTTTTTTTTTTTTGAGATGACTATTGCAGCTCTGCTCCGGGAGCAACTAGGTACTGCTTTTTACTGCGGGCTATTGGAGGGACCACGAAGGTCGCCGAGCCAATTGAATGAACTTAAGCAACCGACCTAGGGGCACCCAGAGGGGTACGGACCTCGGCCTAGGACGTTGCTGGGGCTACGCGGCGGATTGTGTAGCTGGGATAGGTGAGAAGCGGCCTGCGATTGGCCTGTAGCGTCTGTAGGCGCCAGAATTGAAGGGAGTGTGCAGTGGTCGCGGCTGTCTCCGCCGGCGGGGACGTTGATTACTGTGTCGACGTGTTGTTGTCGTGTGTTGTGAGTTTGCGATTGTTAGTCGTGTCTGTTGGGCCGCATTAATAATTTTAATACCAATGCACTCATTTTAATTCGATTTAACTATATAAATTATTTTTGAGCAATAAAATAGGCATTGAAATTTAAAAAATGAGGTAAAGGTTAAAGTAAGAGGTTTTAAAATACGAACGTATTTTTCAAAGATTTCTAAGTAGATAAAAAATATTTACACCATGTTTGAAGTATGTATAATGGTAATGCTTTAAACATGTGCACAAAAAAATTACCATCATGTTTTTTATAACGAGATAATAGCTAAATTTTTTATTTGGAACGCCATTTTTTTTAATATCGTAAATTTTGAAGCTTAAATTGGCTCTTAAATAATATACCGAAAAAAAAAACAATTGTTTATTAGTTCCGGCCGAAACCGTAAAATGACTGGGCTACTGGTCTTTCGAAGCTGCAAACTTGGATATACACTTACTGGTAGTGGACCTAACAACATATGAAATAATCAGAACTAGACGTTAATGTTCGACATGACGGGCCTATTGGATAGATCTGAAATAACAATAGCAAAAACTCACTGGCACGAATTATCGTAGGTTTTTTCATTAGTTCCACAAACCGGACGGTATAACCAACTCGGGCAGGGGAGATCCACGTCTGGCAAGATAGTGCTTGTGAGGCATACTCCATCATGTTTGAAAAAGTGCTTATAACCCAAGCTGTGAACAAAAATTCAAATAACAGTAAATCAATGGTTACACAAAAATTACAAATGAAATCCAAAACAAACTTTTATATACAGAGTGTTTGTGGGAAGTAAGGTGGCAGACTATCAAACTGCTCCTGTAACATGACGGTGAGAGCGACACAAGTCACTTCTAAACGTCAAATTTAAGTGAGATGGCGGTTATCTCCATAGTATCTCACTAAGGTCCGCCACACACATACGGAATTGCAATCCGGAATTCCGAATCAGGGTTGTGATTTTGTATAGGATTTGACAGCTTCGCAATTCCGAACGCGATCGTGGGGGTTAAATCGTAAACCTGAATTAGGATTCCGGATTGCAATTCCTTAGGGTGTGTTGCGGACCTTAAAGAAGAATGGCAGCTATTTTTTATGTCATAATTATTATAAACAGAAAAAACTAAGGCATTTTAAAAAAAAAACTTCCATGTCTCCAGAAGTCCGGATTCATCGTATAGGCCTCCCCTAAAATGGGGGGATTTGCTATAATCGCCACCCTTGGCAGGCGGGTTGGCGATCGCAGTTGGATTGAATGTGTGTACTCAGAGGAGGCTGCTACCCATCCTTCGGTAGATGCTTTAGTCGCCTTTTACGACACCCACACGGGAGGAAATGGGGGTAGGAAAAAACTTCTATATCTCCAGAGGATTCAAAAGTAAAAATTACCAGTAAAATAGACAAATCATCCAAAACGCAGTTGATAATATTATCACTGAGGTATTTTTTGGTCGTTACGGAACGTATTTGACTCGGTTGAACTGATAGTGTGTGTGATTTCGTTTTCTTCCATTATCAGAATATTGTACAGTTATCGTGAATTTTCATTAAAATAAACACAATGAATGCGTAGAAGATTGATTGGACTATCTAATAAGAAAGATTATGAGTTTCACACACTTGGTACGAAAGATATCATGAGGAGAAATACCTTTCCCCAACTGCCATAGGTTACAACCAATTTACATTTTTGTTTCTTTTGTTTCACTCTACACGTATTACTAAGTTTCATTCATGAACGGGACCTCTAAGTCTGGGTCTCAAATTACATGGCCGTCCGCCAAACTTCTTAGACTTTTACAAGTGACCTGTGTCGCTCTCACCCCTGTCATGTTACAAGGGCTGGACATCTTTCACTATCGGACCAACATTGAAATCGTGATCAAATTTCAATCTTTTCATCAAATTTTCAAGATTCGAGATCAAAATACAATTTATAAAATTTTCAAGATCTCAATGTTGATCTTATTGTGAAAGTTGTCCGGTATCAAACTTATGCAACGTGTTAATGAATTAACGCAAAACTAGAAAGTAGTTTGTTTAGAATCGAGAGCAGAATCGAATTATCATGGTTTCAACTAAATGGTAAAAAAGGTAGGTTTTTCAAAATATTAAATACTTTGTTTGTAAAATTTCAAATTTCCTGAACCCGATGTCAACCCACCACACGGGCACACTCACCCGAGTTACTACCAAAACAAGATTATTAAAATGTATTCATGAGTACGTTAGCGCTGACACGTTCATTGCTGACATGATAACACATTATTTTTGCCTCAAAACTTAAAATGCGAATAACTTTAAATTTTATGTATCAAAATAATGAAATTATTGTTTCAATGTTATTATATTGTTAGACATCAATTGGGGTGTATGAGGTTTTGCGCTTATTCATTAACACGTTGTATATTTATTCGACAGATATAAAAAATAGTGACAAGGGCCGAACCTGCACCACATCCTAGGTTAGTTAAGTTTTAAGTCACGCAGCAACGGTGGATCTCCCGCTAAACTCCTTAAGGAGGGAGGAGGATGAGGAGAGAAATTGTGTATTCTGGATTGTAAATATATTGTAAAAGTTAAAAAAAAGTCACTTTATTTGTAATTTAATTTAATTTCAGTATCAAACTGGATATCTTTAATATATTATGTTGGACACTGGACTCTAACTGAAATTAGCACTTTAATACTTGACCCGTTTGTGAAATTAATATTTCAAAAATGGATCTAGTATTCGGAAAACCTGAATCAGAAAATGGTTTTCCCACGCCGAAAATATTATAACATCCCACACTATGGGATAGACGAGAAAATGCTTCCCCACTTTACGTGTAAAAAACCCTAAAAAAACCCGCAGGAATGAAACAAGCCGTACAAATAATAATACCCTAAAAACATAGCACACGGCCCGGTAGCACAGTCTGTAGTGAACCTGCCTGCTGTGCCGAGAGTCGCGGGTTCGAATCCAGTAAGGGACAAATATTTATATGATGAATATAATATAGTATGTATTCTATAATATGTATTCTATATTGTTGTCTAGTCATCATAATACAAATCCAGGTACTTACTTTAAATGTGACTAGATAATTTGTGTGAAAGTGTCCAAGATATTTATTTATTTATATTTATATGTTGAGAAATAAACGTTTTTATTGTTATTTATTATATATATATAATTTTTTTTAGTCTTGTCTCAAAATGTCACCCCCGTAATATCTAGCACTTACAGCTACTACAGATCATTTGCCAAAGAAGATAATATTATTATTATATTTTTTAAGATTTTATTTAACCTCTTTGTCGGGGTGATTAATATGTATAACCATGTTAAATGACAGCTTTCTAGTACTAAGGGTTGTACCACATCTGGCAGCACCGCATCCCATTTTTCTGTCACTCCATCCAATAAGATAGATTTTTTTTTTAATTTGTTTAACTTCATTCTTAAGACTATTATAATAAAATACAAATTCGCCAAACTCCATAACAGTTTGTTGGCGATACGCTCTCAGTTATAATTATATATAAACAGTTTGTACATGCGAGCGATACAATACACTCATAGTTATTCACTTTAGATTAATACATAAGTACATACATAAACTCACGACCATAATCCCTTACGGGTGGTCAAAAACATACATCATTTTATGGAACTGGACCGCACGCGGTAATGCTGCGGCGTACGGTTGCGTTCCGACTATCTTATTTGCTCTAGCAAATGACGTTTCTGAGTGACAAAAAAGGATGGAGCGACGGATTAATGCGATGCGGTGCTGCTGAGGTTCGACCCTAAGAGTCTCTGAACTAAGCCGTGGACAGACAGACAGACATTGCGAAACTTTATGGGTTCCTTTTTGACAACGGAACCTTAAAAAGAAGTAAAAAACTAGAACAGAGTCTCATCTGGCAGCACAGAATCGCATTTTTTCACTCTCTATCCTTTTCTATCGCTCAGGAACGTCATTTGCTAGAGCGAGAAAGGACACAGCACTACCGGTGCTGTCGCATTCCCGCTATCTTTCTCGCTCTAGCAAATGACGTTCCTGAGCGACAGAAAATGATGGAGCTTGAAAAAATGCGATTCCGTGCTGCTAGATGAGGTTCAACCAGTGTGACTAATAAGAGTCATCATCATCAGCCTATAAATGTCCCACTGCAGGGCACTGGCCTCTACCCTCAGGGAGGGTGTATGGGCATTAGTCCACCACGCGTGCCCAATGCGGATTGGTAGACTTCACATACACATCGGAATGTCTTCTTCAGCGTATGCAGGTTTCCTCACGATGTTTTCCTTCACCGTTTGAGAGCAGTCGGTATTACGCACATAAGTTAGAAAAACTCATTGGGACATGGCATGTTGTCCGTGCGGATTCAAACCCGGACCCCCATAATTGGATGTCCATACCTCTGCGCAACGCGCCACCGACGCTCCTTAGGACTAATAGGAGTATTCTAGTTTTATTTTATATCGGGGTTTCAGACAATAGTCTGATAGTAATAGTCTAGTAGTAGGTGAATAGTAGTATAATAATACTATTTGACAAATGAACGGAGCTTAGATAGATCTGAAATAACAATATCACTATCTATCTATTACGTCACGCCTCTATCCCAGTGGGGTAGGCAGAGACCAGGACGCGCCACTTACAACGATCCTTACATACCTCTTTTGCCTAGAGCACATCCATACTTCTCTTCATATATGCCCGTCGGTTTCGAGTACTCCGCACCTCCCCTTTTTGTAGGACGCAACTGATAACAAAAACTCACAAGCACATATTTCTGTAGGTTTTTCCGTTAATACCACAAACCGGACGGTATATCTTCGGGCAGACACTGCTTGTTTCTGTCTTAATTTTAACTGTATGGCATTCACCATAATGGCTGATAGTTCCCCCATGAGCTTCCATACTGTGAACAAAAATTTTAATTACAGTAAATCTTACAAATAATTGTATACAAACAAACTTTGTGTTTAATTCCAACCCATACTTTATGAATCTCTAACTTCAATTATTAAAACATATAGGGTCCTTCTTTATATGCTGACACTTTTTAAGGGCATGATCAGACCATCAATCTGAACAACTTTCTCTATTGCAACAATATCGAAATAGCGAAAAAAAAACAATTTGTCCATACTTCTTTCATCTTTATCTTATCTTTAAATCTGCAAACCTACACGAATAATGTATGGGACAGCAGATTTTTTTTTTGCGTTTGACGTTTTCTATGGAACAGCTGACAAACTCTGACGCCAGGGTTGCAGGTTCTGACCCGAGCACTCGTCTCGCGTGGATTTCGCGCGCCGCGTTTTTGCTTGCCACGAGGCTCCGCAAAACCAAAAACAGTCCCTGAGATTGGGATAGATTTTCCCATAAACTACTTGACACTGGCGGAAATGCAGTGCTAACGCACAAGCAAGAGTCTATTAATTATAAATAAAAAAAATAAAAAGAATAAGCTGATAATTAGGGGTTTCAGACTATTGCGCAAATGAACGGTACTTGGACAGATCTAGAACAAAATCTCATCATCATCAGCCTATAATCGTCCACTGCTGAACTTAGGCCTCTCTCAAGGCGCGTCACAAAACTTTGTCCTCCGGCTTCCTCATCCAGTCGCTCCCCACTACCTTTTTTAGGGCGTCTGTCCAGCGGGCATCAGGGCGTCCCACACTACGCCTGCCAGTTCATGGTCTCCACTCTAGAACTCTGACATGACACCCCATCGGTTCGTTGGCAGATATGACCAGCCCATTGCCACTTCAGCCTGCTAATTTTCTGAGCTATGTCAACCACTTTAGTTCTCTGACGTATCACTTCATTTCCGATGAACCTACGATCGGCATTCCATCTGGAGGCTGAGCACGAAAATTTGTTTGCTTACGCTAGGAGACGTAAAATTTCAGCGTATGAGATGGCGATAGTCATAAAATCCTATACAATTTATATGAAGTGACTCCGGATTCAGGTCGCCGCCGTAGTATAAAAAAGTGGTTACGTCGATAAGTACAACAACTTAACTAGAGCGAATTTACTGTGTGCATCTTTTATTGAGTGAATGTGACGAGATACGTGCTTCTTTCTATTACCTTCTCTTTCTACGCTGAGTTCCCATCATCTGGCCTATCTATGTTTCTCTCTAAGTCTTTTTTATTTTTCTTTTTTATTGTTCCTTAGTCAAACAAGGAACTTTTATACTTTCGTCCATTCTGTCTGTCTGTCCGTCTGTCTGCATGTCCCCCTCAATCACTTGCTCATTTTTGCACCTATTGAATCGAAATTTGCCATGAAGATAACAGTAAGTAACCCAAAAACAAAAATGAGGTAGTCATAAAGAAAATATTTTTTTTGACACTCCTCCCGAAAAGGGGTTTGGAAAAAAATTGTATTTTTTAAATGAATCCAGTGAGGTGTCGTTGTATAATAAAATGAAAAATCGTTCCAATACTTGTCTCGTGATATCTGCGCACAAATTCCAAAATAGGGCGTAACCTATAGGAAATTCTCTAGAACATTTTTCATCTTTCCATACTAAATGCAATCAACTGATCGACTCTTTTGTATGAGAAGCGAATTTCAGGCAATGTTGTTCAGTATCATGGGTACAATCACCCCTTAAAGTAATGCAACTGTGTACCCTAACACCCTGTTATAGGTAATTTCTGATCACAGATCACAAAAACTAATGGGAGATGCGAAAAAGGGGCGGGGCCAGAGTCGCAGCAATATGCGCAAAAACGGAACACATTGCTCGCGACAGTAATGATTCAATATAGTATGAGGCTGAAAGCCAGTCGAGATATTATGTGTAAATAGTTTACAATGCTTGCGTAGTACTAAAGATTATTGGAACGTTGAGTTCTGATACCGCAATGGATAATGAGCACATTCAAGCTAACAAAATACTTTCTATCGCGGGGTACTGGTGGTAATGCGACACTAGGTTTCGTACTCAGCGCGTTGGTTGGCGTATCTCTAGATCTATATGTTTCTGATAATATGATCTCAAAAACTCACATGCACATATTCTTGTAGTCAACCTCATGAGTAGAACAAACCGGTGCGTATATAGTCGGGCAGCCAGTGGTCACTATTTTGTAGGCTCTGGTCACAAAGACTTGTGTGCCCAATAGTACCAAGATAGTTAGACCTGGAATAATATAAAGGGTCCATTATGCTGACGGTTTTTTAGGAGGATATTCAGACCATCATTCTAAACAACTTTCTCTATCGACCAACATTCAAATCGTTGTAAAAAAAAATCAGCCGTTTCATACAAAACCACGACAAAACTGCAAATAATACTCGACTCAATTGTATGCGAAAGATTATTTTTTAATTTATTAAGGACTGCCAACAAAGTATCACAGAACAAAATTTTTTCGCAATTCTGTCACTCTGATTAGGCACTGATATCAAAGACTTTGATATCATTAGTACCAGTATGTACAGTTAGACCACAGAGCACAAAAACTAAAGGGAGATGTGAAAAGGGGGCGGGGCCAGTATCGCAGCAATATGCGCAAAAACGGAACACATTGCTCGCGACAGTAATGATTCAACATATTATGAGACTGAAAGCCAGTCGAGATATTATGTGTAAATAATTTACAATGCTTGCGTAGTACTCAAGATTGTTCGAACGTTGAGTTCTGATACCGCAATGAATAATGAGGACATTAAAGCTAACAAAATACTTTCTATCCCGTTACTGGTGGTGATGCGACAGTAGGTTTCGTATTCAGCGCGTTCGTTGGTTGGCATCTCTCTAGATCTCTATGAGTTAGACCTTTAGTAATAGTATATGACTGTTTCTTAAGACGATTTTCAGGCCATACTGAACAACTTTTCTATGGGACCACCATCGAATCGCGATCAAAAAATCGGCCTGAATCATACAAAACCACATAAAAACTACAAACTTACCCGACCCAATTATTTTGACCATCAAACTGTACAACTTTGGAGACAAAAAAACAGAAAGTCCTATGCATTTGAGTCCAGTAGATACGCAGTTTTGTATGAAACAGCAGAATTTTTTTTAATTTCTTCTCGATGTTGGCTCCGTGGTTAAGAGGATAGGCGGGCTGAAATAGTAATTTGGAGAATAGGTCACTTTTCCGACTGTTTACGAATTTTTCCGATCCGCCTCACCCATACACCCCGCCGACTAGAGTGCGAAAGAGATAACTGTAGCTCGGACCGATTTTATCTACATAAAATCAACGAAATCGAATCGAATCGAATACGAAATTTCGTATTCCCCTTTTTCCTCCTCCAAAACTAAACCGATTAATAATTCGTTCAAGAATAATATGAGAAAAACTTTGGCTATGTCTGTATGTTTTGCTTTTTTTGTTTATATTCGTCAAATTTGTTTGCTGGATGTATGAAGACGGATGGTAAAATTGGTCATGTTTGAAAGTCCCTAGTTCTTAAAGTAATTAATTAAAGAAAAAAAATAAAACATAGGGACATAGCAGAGGTAACATAGATTGTATGGAAAAAAAAATCTGCTCTAGTGTTATTATCTAGGGACGAAACAGGGGAACACGTTTGTATGGAAAAAACCGTACCCGGCTATCCTCTTAAAGTTGTTCAGTTTGATGAAACTAAACCATCTATTTATAATTATTATTAGGGTGTTTTGTTACAACCTTAAAAAAACTCTGACACCAGGGCTCTGCCCACACGATGAGAAGAAGTTACAACCTTGTTTATGTTTTGTATGAATGTCAATTTCTTTGACACACTCTGTAGCTAGCATAGATTAATATGTATATTGTAGCTAGATGGATTTTAACAAAGCAGTAGATATGTTTTAATTGCGAGAATGATATTGGGTATATTATTTAGGTATACACGTCTGAGAATTACAGGAGCTTGTTTCTCTCTTTTCAGTTAATTACTTTATTTATGCAGCAGTAAATTTATAGGTACTCACTCAAAAATAACGTCATCTTACAATACAGGTTTTAAAAATGACACATTATAACCCACATGAATGTAATGAAGTGTGACAACAAACTAGAAATTCAAACAAAATAGTCCATGTCGAAATTCGTTTTTAATTAGTTTTAGCATTGCTTGGCTAATTGCATGTGCATTTTTGTAACTGAATAATACTTTTATCATACTTTACATAATTTGGACAAGGCAACTCAAATGTGGATACTTGGAAAATTCTATAAGTGAGTTGACTTCTGCTCTAGTAGCATCTAGTGGAAAACCCCAAATTTAGCTGCAAAAACCCAAATGTACATTCCAACTTTCTAAATGGTTTCTTAGCTTTCTAACCAACATTTACAGTAGTTAAAATATATTAGGGCGTGTAGAACAAAGTTGGGCAAAGCCAGCTATGAAAGCTAAAGACTGAATGGCAAGACTGAATGCGATGGCAGGGATGGAACAGAGGTCTGGCGGAGTTCTTCAAAAAAGGCGATAGTGCCATGTTGAAGAACTAAAGGCCCATAATGCCCACATTTTTAAATAGTAGTACATAAATATAGTAAATGTTTAGTGCGATACTTAATTCCGCACAGATGAATCGAGACTGGATCACAATCAAAGCTGAATCTGCAATGAACGATCGGTCGACAGGTAGGTATATCCTCTCGGCTGCCACTTGTAAGTAAATAAAACAACAAACTTTCAGAGTCATTTAAATTATATTCTTTAATTGTCTTTCCAGTTGTCAAAAAATGTATTTATAAGAGAATCGTCATCTATATCTTTAGAATCGTATCTTCTGGCCACCTCCTTGGCCGCATTGACCGATGTACTGGAACTGGGCGCCCGCGCAGCTCATGCTGTGAACAATACAGTTATTATAACTCATAAATTCATGACTATTTTCTCTTTCGCAATAGCAAGGGACTTTAACTTTTAATATGTAGCCGTAAAGTTGCTATACATGGTGTAACAGAATACCCGAGTAATATTTAATGGGGTGGTTTTGACCCCATGAAGGCCAGACCTTCGTTATTTTATAAAAGCGGAAAGTTTCTCAGCGCATGCTCCCAACACAGGTATGAACTATGGGCAATTATGAAGTTTGAGTCATGGTTGCTATGGGGGGAGCAAGTTTAAATTGTCTGGCCAGGGGTCGAAAGTATCAAAACTGTCGGGCTACTGAGAAAACATCTTCTAATAATTACCTAGGTAACATGTATAAAATTCAGCTTTTATCATACGTAAGCATAGGATTCTTCAAATTATCATATATCATGAAGTACTAACACTAGGATTATGATTTGCGGATATGTGTAAATTGAACATATAATTGATGTTTTGATTAGAGCCAAAACACGATTAAGTCACATTTTCTTGATAGAAAAACAAGCCAAAGTAGCCTCCGTCTTTATCGATAAACGCTTGGAACTGCTAAACGCTGAATAATAGAAACATGAGATTTGATTTAAAAAAAAAGAGATTGATATTTTCTAAATTTTGATTAGGGCAGAAATAAATTTATTTAAATAGTACAATCACAATAAAATAAAGTTTGATTTGGTGCTTGCATCGGTTCAGGCGCGCGCGCCGCCTCGTCTCTTTCTTTCGCATCAGGCAGTAATATAAGGTCTAACAAAACTAGCTGAAACTATTTTAAGAGGATGATCAGACCATCAAACTGAACAACTTTCTGTATGGGACAAATATCGAAATCGCGAAAAAAAAATCGGCTGTCCCATACAAAATTGCAAACATAATTCGACTTAAATGTAGGAGACAGCTGATTTTTTTTCGCGATTTCGATATTGGTCCCATAGACACAGTTGTTTAGTTTGATGGTCTGATCATCCCCTTAAAATAGTTTCAGCTAGTTTTGTTAGACCTTATATAAGCTATCACACGGCCTTTTCGCTTCAATTATTTTTCGACATAGGCCCTTAACTGTAGATTTTGCTTTAAAATCACACCAAACTTGACGCTTGTATGTGTCACCGTTTTTACGATAGAGTGGGAAAAAAAAACAATTATTCTGTTCTATTATATTTAAAAAAACCGGTTCCATCTTGGTTGTGATGATTTTGCCAATGTCTAGTTTATTTAGCAAGAGCGCTTGACGTTGTACGTTAGTTTATGTATTTTGGTGACTTCAAAGATTGTTTCTCGAAAAGACTCTATTTTGAGCCACCAGGAGATTCGTTGCAATCGACAAGCGACATCCTGTAATAACGCACATTCTGTGAAAATTTCATCTATATAGCTATTACGGTTTAACAGATACAGCCCTAAATAGGTAGGACAGACGGATGGACGGACGGACGGAGTACGTAGGCTTAGTAGGGTCCCGTTTTCACCCTTTGGGTACGGAACCCTAAAAATAGCTTATGTTTCTTTCGGCGTTGTCTCCATGGTATATAATTGGAAATGGAAATACATTTATTTGCTAAAATACCGTTGAAAGTTGTTCAGTTTGATGGTCTAAACCAACCAATTATAGGTACACAGGATTTGTGTATCGTCGCCGCGTCGACGGCGGACAGCTTCCCATCCTATACTCCATTTCAAATAGCAACGAAATTTTTAAGCTATTTTGAATGACAGAAACAGAGATTTGAAACATCACTCTGTCTCTCACTTATTCTGTTAGTAACACATTGATCATTTTGATATCTGAATTTGAATAAAGCATATGCTTACGACTATAATCCCCGAGGGGGTAGTCAGAGATATTTTGAAACCTCAGAACATCCACGTTTCACTATAGTACCGAAACTCTGCCCAGTGTGACGGGGAGTGAGCCCGTCGCCACTTGTAAATGGACAGTAGGTACAATACATGCCTCGAAATCGAAGCATGCAGGTTTCCTCACGATGTTTTCCTTCACCGAAAAGCCAGTGGTGTTATAAATCGTACATAAATTCCGAAAAACTCATTGGTACGAGTCGGCCTGGACGGGGATCGAACCATCGCCTCCTGCACAGCAGGCAAGGTTACTCGCCACTGGACCACCACGGCTTTTGAATTTGAATAAATATTGTTATTATTATTCTAAGAACCGTACTAGTAACGTCCAAGATGTTTATGTCGGATAGTATATCATTCTGATAAATAAATTATATTTGCAAATCAGAATTATACAGGACATTTTTGTATGGGCCGGCCGCCGGTTGCCGTCGGTAAATGTGTCTCAACCCTAATCAGGCAAAGATAAGAGAAGACAAATTTAGCATCCTTCTTGCATCCTTCAGATTGTCGGAGTTTTTATATGAGTTTGACACATGACATAACAATAGCGAATACCGAATTGTCAGCTCGCCGATGTTTCAACGACGAATTTAAGGCCGTGACGATGTTTGCGCTTAGAGAATAGCGTTGCTGTACAGTATACACCTATTTGAGTTGTTATTACAAACCTTTGACTATTTATTATAAGGACTAGCCTTGCGGTAGCATTTCCCCTCTGCCACGGTATCAGATCAATAAATCATGTGCATTTACATTCATATACCTTATCACTAAACGAGACAGCCTATAATTGCGAAACAATAATTTCGAACTTAGAACGTTTGAGGTTCACACGAGACTACTTTTCATGATTTATAACGTTCAAAATTAGAATCTAAAGTTACGGTGAATAATATCCAAAGTTGCGGATTTCATGTTACCTCGCCCCCCGCAAAAAGTGGCAGAAATGTTTGTTAGTAGAATTACACACGTAACTAGTTCCTATATAAGTAATCAAAATTACAATCATACAAATCATATTGAAATAAGTACTTACGTGCACTTGCTGCTATATGTTTGACCGTTAGTCGCGCAGACGGGCGAGTAGACAGCTGGGCAGGTGCACGGCTTCTTTTGGGCACTGGTCTCCGTGGCCAGGGTGCCCAGGAGCACCAGGATGGTTAGTGCTGGAATTTTAGATAGGTATTTCTATAAAAACTCGGCCAAGAGCGTGTCGGACTTGCACATGATAGGTTTTCGAATAAAAAACCATATCCCGTAGATACATCGTACGGCATTCACAGGAAGAAATTAGATCTTCATCATAGATCATCATATCCGATAGACGTCCACTGCTGGACATAGGCCTCCCCCGAGGATCGCCACAACGATTGGACCTGCGCTTCCCTCATACAAAGGGTTTCCGTCGCCTTCACCAGATCGTCGGTCCACCTTGTGGGGCTAAGAATAGCACCATGCCATTTCTTCTCATGGGCAAAGAAAATTCCCTTGGGTGTCGTATAAGGCGACTAATGATGAGAATGAGGATGGGCAGCGGCATCTTCTGAGTACACACATTCAATCCAACTGCGATCGCCAACCCGCCCGCAATGTGACGACTATGGCAAATCCCCCAAAATTGCCAGTACTAATAAAGATATCTTGGACATTGTCACACAAATTATCTAGTAACATTTAAAGTACCTGGACTTGTATTATAATGACTAGACAACGATATAGAATACATATATAGGCACAGACATCCATGACGCGGGTACAAATATTCATATTCATAATATAAATATCTGTCCCGGGGATTCGAACCCGCGACTCTCGGCACAGCAGGCAGGTTCACTACAGACTGTGCTACTGGGCCGTCGGTCTATGTTACCAAAAAATTGGGTAAATGAATTCCTTTAGGTACTCACATATAAAAATCTTCATCTTCACTGTTCACGTCCGTATACAAACTAAAAGACACAGAAACACATCTTCAATTTATATACCACTCGAATACGCAAAACAGGAAAACGAAACGCAAAACTAAACAAAAACTTGTACCTATTGCATTATTTGAGAAACAACAAATTCCAATAAACTTCACTAGTTATTATTTGTTATAGTCAAAGATCCCGTTACATGTTTTCTACGGCCAAATGTTAAGGCAATGCTAATATTGGTAAGGTTGGATCCTAAGAAAGTATAGTTGATCTGTTTCAATGCAGGGTATAAAATAAAATAGGACACTTACTTACAGGGGTACTTTAGACCGTCAAACTGATCAACTTTCTTTATGCAACCAATACCGAAATCGCAAAAAAACATCTGCTGTCCCATACATTTCAGTCGAGTTATGTTTGCAGTTTTGTATGGGACAGCGGCATTTTTTTTTCGCGGTTTCATTGTTGGTAATATATATAATAGTAAAAGTTGTTCAGTTTGATGGTTTGAAGCACCCATTTAACGGTAAGTGTCCCATTTAATTTGACATCCTGTATACCTACTGACAGCTGGATGCAAAAATGTTGCTTCTGTTGAATATTTACCTGCGTATTTGTTTAGACTATAAATTGTTTAACCAAGTAAACCCAAGTGCTTCTGGAATGGTTCTGTGATTTAAAAAAAAAGACACTAGCATAACATTATCCGACTAAGAAGGAAGATGGGAGCCGGCGGATAAGAAAAAATATGGAAATAGAAGACCTAGTCTCAACTCCCAACGTACTAGGAGAGATAAAATCTGCTCGACTACGCTGGCTCGAACACATAGAACGGATGGGGGATGATCGCACGGTGAAGAGAGCATACCTGGGGCGACCCTCTGGGCGTCGCCCAGTGGGCAGGCCCAGGTATCGCTGGATAGACCAGATTACCAAAGATCTCGAGGAGTTAGAGGTGCCCAACTGGACTGAGATGGCACTGGAAAGATGAATGGCGTGCTTTGTTGTCGGAGGCCAAGACCCACTTCGGGTCCCTGAGCCAGCATAGTAAGTAAGTAAGCATAACAGTATGAGATTACATAGATGCGGACTTCAGTTATAAAAGCGGTGCTGCTCCTCAGATCAAATTTTGTATCCTGCCCTTGCTGCCCGGATACCTGCACGCAAACGGAGTTTATAAACGCTGGCGATAATGCTAGCCAGCCCAGTATTTTCCTACACAGATGTAGGAAAATACTGGGCTGGAAAGATTCAGAGTGACATGCCATCAACTCGATTAAAGAAGAGGACTAGCATAACATGAACAGTATTGTTGCAATCGGCAGCATTGGAGTTGTGGCAACCCAATTTTTTAGGATTCTTTATAATCCCATGATCATGGCAGTTGTAAAACAGCCGAAATATCGGAAACTCGAATATAGCACAACGCGGTTAGAACCCGTTAAAATGTTTAGTTATAGATTACTATTGCTTAAACTTAGGGGTATACAAAATTGTATACGGGATCTTATTCTATAAATTCTTACAATGTGAATCACATGAGAGGTCATGGTCGTTAGAGCTATCTTGACGCTTAGGTCCGCCACATACATACGGAATTGCGATCCGGAATCCTGATTCAGGATTCAGTGTTGTCAACTATGGTTACAAAAATTACTTGGAGTGCTGTTTAAAAAATGTCTAAAATCAAAATGAATGAAATGTCAAATTAATGACAATATTTTTAGGTATTAATTAAAACGAAACAAACAATTTCTATACATGATAATTACTAGCATGTGATGATGTCATGACGTTACGATGATGATTTGTAAATTGTATTCCAATATTATACAACTATATCAAAAGACTATCGATAGTTTTAGCATAAGACATAATCTGCATACAAAATGGTATAAACCATTGTCACACAAGCGATTTTTGAGCGTAGACGATTTCGCAATTATACAGCAACGACGTCGTAACTGCACCGTCGCGATACGGTAACGTTCCATCAACGCCTACGCTCAAAAAATCACTTGTTTGATATTTAATTTTAATATTTAAAGGTTTGCTAACGATATATTCAACGACAACAAAAAATCACTAGATGTAGTGAAAAAGTCTCTGAAAGCGGCAACACTCCACCCGGAATCTAATTCCGAATCAGGTTTATTCCGTATGTATGTGGCGGACCTTATCTGACCAACTAGTGATTAAAGCGAATTGTATAAATATTATATATACATATCTATCTATCTATACTATTATAAAACTGTAACAGGAAGTTTGTCTGTACATTGAAGATATTAACAAAAAAAAAGATACGATATGGTTTTTAGGTGTCCCTGATTCCATTTCACCAATTTTTGGATTTTTTATCTGTTTGTTTGTTTGTGTGTTTGTTTGGGTGTTTGTTTGTTTGTTTGAATGAGTATCACGCAAAAACTACTGAACCGATTTTGATGAAACTTTTTTATTTGATAGCTTATGATCCGACTTAAAATCTGGTATGTAATTTGTGCGGACGAAGTCGCGGGTTAACGCTCGTACTATTATAAAACTGTAACGGAAGTGTGTTTGTACATTGAATATATTAACAAAAAAAAATTACGATATGGTTTTTTAGGTGTCCCTGATTCCATATCAGCAATTTTTTCATTTTTTGTCTGTCTGTTTGTTTGTGTGTTTATTTGTGTGTTTGTTTGAAAGAGCATCACGCAAATGCGACTGAAGCGATTTTAATGAAACTTTTTTGTTTGATAGCTAATGATCTGACTTAAAACCTAGTATATAATTTGTACGGACAAAGTCGCGGGTTAACGCTAGTATTATAATTAAATTGTAAACTTAGCGTGGGGATGTACATTGCAGATATTTGCCAAAAATATTAATTTAGGATACGTAATGGAATCCTTTGAGAACAAAACATTTTTATTTTTTTCTATGCTTTCAAAATACGGTAAGTATTACGGTCGTGAGTATATGAATGTATGTATGGGCATTCTTTGTTCTCAGAACTACATAATTTGTTGTTTAAATCATGTATGTAGGTCTTAGGAGGCAGAAAATAAGTCTATTTCCGGTTTTTTGGCCGCCATCTTGAATATCTCGCTTCCGGCTAGGATTTCGTGTTGGTAACAAGCTTACAACAGGAAATTATACCAGTCTTACCGCGACAGAACCTACCTACACCTAAAATGTTTTTATATGTAGATGCATTGCCCGCGCTCAAAAATGACTACAAAAAAGCAAGGTAATTGCCCGGATTTTACATAGTAATGTGCCGTCTAGTGTACGGGCTACTCGTCACTATATCGCGCCATTTTAAAGTGCAGTGATGTTAGCGTATGACGCGTCTATTTGTTAAACGTCATTGACCTATACAAATTATTTGATAGTTGTATTTATTTTCTGCCTGCTTATGTGCAAGATTAAGTTACAAATGAATCATTTCCGTCAAAAACTGAACAACAATACTACAGGGTGAAATTGATATCATTGGACCGTATATATAAGGTCTATCAAAATTAGCTGACCTTATTTTAAGGGGATGATCAGACCTTCAAACTGAACAACTTTCTCTATGAGACCAATATCGAAATCGCGAAAAGAAGTTAGCTGTTCCATACAAAATTGCAAACATAACTCGACTCAAATGTATGAGACAGCTCATTTATTTTTTCGCGATTTCGATATTGGTCCGATAGAGAAAGTTGTTCAGTTTGATAGTCTGAGCATCGCCTTAAAATAGTTTCAGCTAATTTTATTAGACCTTATATATATATATATATATATTGGGGCTAACACAAAAGATCCCACTGGGTCGAAGTGTTGCTGGCTTGCCAGCCCCCACAACAAGATAAGATAAGATATATATATTTTTTTTTATACAGGGTGACTGGTAATTCGACCTATTCCTTGAAAGGGGTTATACTAGAGTTCATTTGCAACAATTTTTCCCCAGTTAACTGGGGGTCGAAAATCGCTTGTTTTCGAGTTCTCTCATTTTTAAGAATTTTTTGAATATTTCCGTTTTTCGACCTAAAAATGACAATTGTGAAAAAAATACTCAACTCTCTGCACTCTGTAAGCATTTTTCTAGTAGCTGATGAATGAGCGACTACTTTAAACTAAAATACATGTGAAAAATACCCAAAACCACCGAAATAAAAGGTTATAAACCGCAAGACAACAATTTTTTATTTGGATTTTGTTTCAATCCAAAGAGGATTACTCAAAAAAAATTTATGACACTTGGCGTACAAATTGCGGAAATAACTTCCTCAATTCCTAAGCTTTCCAAAAAGATGCAAAAGTTGTGTACTTTAGTTCAAGTTTGGAAAATAAACCTTATTAAACACGCAGATGTGAATTTTATTCAAAAAGTTATTGGTTTGGTGAAAATAAAAAAAAGAGTAAAATAATAATGTTTAGTACCTAATCATATGAAATTACAAATTTTGTTTTAAAGTTTTACATTTAAAAATCACAAGTCTTGCTCAAATTGTCTTCCTCCGTTACGTATGCAAGCACGAAGCCTGCGACGTACTTCGCTTACTGTCACTCGAGTTGAAAGCGTGTCTTTAATTTGTTGGGCAGCTGCCAAAATCCTCTCTCTTAATTCTTCTTGAGAAGAGATAGGTGTACGATACACCAATGTCTTCATATGACCCCAAATGTAGAAGTCGCATGGGGTTAGATCGGGACTCCTAGCCGGCCAAGGGATCGGGCCGCCTCGACCAATCCATCTCAGTGGATAGTTCTCATCCATCCACTGTCGCACGCCCCGGTAATAGTGGGCTGGGCAGCCATCATGTTGATACACCAAAGCTGTTCTTGTGGTAAGCGGCACATCCTCCAGCAGCGGACGTAACTCTTCTCTTAAAAAGTTTTCATAGGCGATGCCGGTTAGGCGTGCCGGCAGAAAGAATGGCCCGATTAAATTATTGTGCACGATTCCCATCCACACATTAAGTGAGAATCTGTGCTGGTGAGCTCCTTCGTTACATTTTCTCGGATTCTGACCTTTAGGGGCCCAAAAATGCAGATTATGATAGTTTGTAATACCATCACGGTCGAAGTTCGATTCATCTGTCCACAAGATTGTTTTTAGATACTCAGGGTCTTCAATGTCTGCATTTATTAGAAATCTGCAGAAATCCATCCTTCTGACAGGATCTCCCTCCTCGATAGCTTGTACTGGCGTGTAATGGAATGGATACTGCCGTGCTGTGTGCTGAGTGAACCAGACTTTCCACTGAGACATACCAAGCTGCCTAGCCACAATTCTTGTTGAAGTAGTGCCGTCTGCTTGAAAACACTGCAAAATTTGCTCCTCTTCGATTGGATCACTAACGCTAGGTCTACCAGCGTCGGTTTGGCGACGTCGAACCGATCCCGTTTCTCGAATGCGCCGATATGTCGTACCAAACACGCTGACATCAGGTAAACGGCGGGTAGGAAAACGTCTTTGATAGTCTCTTCGAGCAGCAGCAGCGTCACCATCACAAAACCCGTAACAATACATGATATCCGCGTATTCTTCATTTTGGTAAGCAGCCATTTGAAAAGGAAGCTGTTTTAGCGCAGAATTTAAGTTAGTTAACAACGACACGTCCGAACTCCAAGATGGTTGAAACTAACTGATTACTTAATGAATTGAGCGAATGAGTGGGCCTCGATTGTGAACCTTAGTACAAACATTCCCGAATACTTACAAAAGAGAAACAATGTAAGCAATAAAATGAAAGAGACAAAAGCAAATCGGCATCTTGTAAGGTTCGCTTCTAGGAAATCCGCTACCTGCTCTGCCATTGTTAACAATTTTTTTCAAACTCTTGTCAAAGTAGACAACATTTGCACCTTTTTGGAAAGTTTAGGAATTGAGGAAGTTATTTCCGTAATTTGTACGCCAAGTGTGATACATTTTTTTTAAGTAATCCTCTTTGGATTGAAACGAAATCCAAATAAAAAAATTTTGTGGTGCGGTTTATAACCTTTTATTTCAGTGGTTTCGGGTATTTTACACATGTATTTTAGTTTAATGTAGTCGCTCATTCATCAGCTATTAGAAAAATGCTTACTTAGTGCAGAGAGTGGAGTATTTTTTTCACAATTGTCAGTTTTAGGTGGAAAAATGGATTTTTTCAAAAAAATCTTAAAAATGAGATAACTCGAAAACAAGCGATTTTCGACCCCCAGTTAACTGGGGCAAAATTGTTGCAAATGAACTCTAGTATAACCCCTTTCAAGGAATAGGTCGAATTACCAGTCACCCTGTATGTGTTCGCGGAGAACTTCGTCGTTTATGAACCGATTTTGATGATTCTTTTTTTTTTTTTAAAGAAGATATTCCAAGGTTAGTACCATGATAAGGAAACCAGGATCTGATGATGGTTGGTATCTCAGAGAAATCGAGAGGAACCTTTGAAAATCGTAGAGCCGGCCATCAATCGTTTGTTAATTTAAAGTACTACTATTAGATTGAACTAATGAATTCACCACTGAACATTGTGAAATAAACAAAATTTTAACAAAAAATTAAAACCGCCTTCAAAAAAACTAAAAAGTTAAAAAATAATATTGCAGCCGATGACTTTTTCGTTCGCATCTTAAGAACATTAATTTGTTTTATAGAAGTCGGTGTCAAGCCAAGCCCAAAAACTAATGCAAACCCTGTCGCGAATCGTACCGGCTTGACAGCGACTTCGATGAAACAAATTAATGTTCTTGTGATGCGAACGAAAAAGTCATCGGCTGCAATATTATTTTTAACTTTTTAGTTTTTCTTGAAGGCGATTTCAATATTTTGTTAAAATTTTGTTTATTTTATTTTCATAAATCGTACTTGCAGTGGTTTTATTAGTAATAGATATTTTATTTTATTTTATTCATTTTAGGAAAACTTACGGACTAATTACAGGATAGTAGGGTATCAACATTTTTATAAAACAACATTGCCAACTAAAAGTTTCCACAGATAAATCTCATTCATTATACAGAAGTTTGGGTGTAAAAAAAAAAAAATTTGAATCAATAAAGTAATAAAAAGTTACATTACAAAAAGCTCCAAGTTTGCTGGTACTTTAAACCATCCAACCTTTAAAAGAAAAGGAATTATACAATGTGTTAATGAATTAACGCAAAACTAGAAAGTAGTTTGTTTGGGATCGAGAGCAGAATCGAATTATCATGGGTAATTTTTCAAAATATTAAAAAATTTTAAAAATTTTAAACTTTAAGCACCCGATCGCAACCCACCACACGGGCACACTTACCCTACTTCCTACCAAAACAAGATTCTTAAAATATATCCATAACCACGTTAGTGCTGAAATGATAACAAATCACTTTTGCCTCAAAACTTAAAATGCGAATAACTTTAAATTTTTAGAATCAAAATAATTAAATTATAGTTTCAATCTAATTATCTTGTTATAAATCAGTTGGGGTGTATGAGGTTTTGCGCTTAATCATCAACTCGATCATGAACATATGAAGAAAAGGTACGACCATAACTACTCAATCCATATGAAAGCAAAGACTCCACCAGTGCATGATAAACCGCATACAATGTTGCCCTATTAACATAGAAACGAAGGTGGGGAGGGTGAGGTGCTTAGATATATATCTAAGTTTCGCACATACTGAATTTACGTGAGTTCTCCATGGAGATAGACATACACATAATTTATTGGTAACAGGTATTACAGGTCATACTTACAAACACTATTATTATACTTAAGTATAACATCGTTTGTCATTATTTTATACATCAGTTTGTATATTAAATTAAAAATTTATTACATGTCTTAGATTATTACAATATGTCATTAAATTAAATAGAGATACATTCAATTAACAAAATTTGATATTATCTATTACATTATTGTTCATCATAGGTATCTATATATTCTTCAACCGTGTAGAATGCCTGCTCCACCAACCATTTTTTGAGTTTGTACTTGAGTGTAGAAGTCGTGAGGGCGCCTGCAATATCTGCCGGTAGTTTGTTATAAACGGCAACCGCGGTGATATGAGATAATTTATTGGATTTCTCCAGTCGACGGGTTATAGCTACTAATTTATTAGCTCCACGCGTATTGTACCGATGACAATCGCCGCGCCATCTGAATGAGTTCAAGTTCTCTCTAGCGTACATTGCTATCGAGTATATCACAAGACATGGTAGTGTCATGATTCTATGTTTCCTGAAGTAAGGCTGATGATATGTTATAGTCTATGGTTAGCCCAAGATATTTGTATTTATAAACAACTTCAATCCTGTTACAATTGCATGTTTTTATAATGTCATAGAGACACTCATAGCCATGTCCTATTGAAGATATTTGGCTTAGGGTATCTAATATAATGTTTGTTTTTTTTAACTAGTAGTAAATAAAAAAGTTTTTAGTGCTATACTAAATTCTGCACAGCTGAATCGAGACTGGATCACAATCAAAGCTGAATCTGCAATGAACGATCGGTCCACAGGTAGGTATATCCTCGCGGCTGCCACTTGTTGGTAAATAAAACAACAAACTTTCAGAGTCATTTAAATTATTAATTTTCTTGAATTCTCTTTCCAGTAGTCAAATGTATTTGTAAGAGAATCATCATCGATATCTTTATAATCGTATCTTCGGGCCGCATTTACCGTGGTGCAGAAAGTGGGCGCCCTTGCAGCTCATGCTGTGAACAATTCAGTTACTATCACTCATAAATTTATGACTATTTTCTCTTTCGGTACTCCTTGCTACTGCAAGGAACTTTAACTTTTAACGTTTAACCGAGGGTTTTGTACCACACCACCACACAAAATATTAACTCACAAAAAATGTTTTTTTCTCCGGGACCTTTAGCACAAGACCGACTCACACTTGGCCGGTTTTTATTATTTGTTGTTATACTGTAGAGTTTTCTCTATAATCAAACGAAACTTGACGCGTGCATGTATCACCGTTTTCACGACAGAGCGAGAAGAAAAAAACGTTGATAAAAAATAGTTTCTTGTATGAAGACCTCCCCTTGATGCCAGCTAAACGGTTGTTTCTGGATATGTGAAAAAATTCACGGCAGTAGTATCATCATCATCATATCAGCCGATTGACGTCCACTGCTGGACATAAGCCTCCCCCAAAATGGGGGGGATTTGCCATAATCGCCGCGCTTGGCAGGCGGGTTGGCGATCGCAGTTGGATTGAATGTGTGTACTCAGGGAATGCTGCTGCCCATCCACCGGTAGATCCCTTAGTCGCCTTTTACGACACCCACGGGAGAAAATGGTATGGTGCTATTCTTAGCCGACACCACACGGCAGTAGTATATAACGTGTTATTGAATTAACGCAAAACTAGAAAGTAGTTTGTTTAGAATCGAGAGCAGAATCGAATTATCATGGTTTCAACATATTTTTTTTTTTTTTTTTAATATTAAATAATTGGTTTGTAAAATTTAAAATTTACTGAACCCGATGTCAACCCACCCCACGGGCATACTCACCCTACTTACTATCAAAACAAGTTTAATAAAATGTATCCATGAGTACGTTAGCGCTTTCATTCATTGCTGAAATGATAACAAATCATTTTTGCCTGAAAACTTAAAATGCGAATAACTTTAAATTTTAACTATTCAAATAATGAAATTATTGTTTCCTTTTTATTATTTTGTTATAAATCCGTTGGGGTATATGAGGTTTTGCGCTTATTCATTAACACGTTGTATATAACGAAATTAAAAGGAAAACTATCACCGCTAAGTAGTATTTACAAGTTTACGAGTAATAGTCGAGCAACTTATAAAATGTACTTTTTAGACTTTATTAGCCGTTAAACCGACTACGGTTCAACGGTTTAAGTATAAAACAAAAAGCCACATTCTAAGTCCGTAAATTGTGATGGGGCAACTACGGAACCCTACACTGCGCGTGGCCCGACACTCTTTTGGCCGGTTTTTTGAAATGAAGTATAAATTAGATTTTTGTATGGGCCGGCCGCCGATTGCCGTCGGTAAATGCGTCTCAACCCTAATAAGGCAAAGATAAGAGAAGACAAATGTAACATCCTTCTTGCATCCTTCAGATCGTCGTAGTTTTTATGAGTTTGACACATGACATGACCATAGTGAATACCAAATTGTCAGCTCGCCGATGTTTCAACGACGAATTTAAGGTCGTGACGATGTTTGCGCTTAGTGAATTGCATTGCAATACACATAGAGATCTAGAGAGATGCCAACCAACGAACGCGCTGAATACGAAACCTAATGTCGCATTACCACCAGTACCACGCGATAGAAAGTATTTTGTTAGCTTGAATGTGCTCATTATCCATTGCGGTATCAGAACTCAACGTTTGAAAAATCTTTAGTACTACGCAAGCGTTGGAAACTATTTACACACAATATCTCGACTGGCCTTCAGCCTCAGAATATATTGAATCATTACTGTCGCGAGCAATGTGTTCTGTTTTTGCGCATATTGCGACACTAGCCCCGCCCCGACCATATCTCCCTTTAGTTTTTGCGATCTGTGGCAGTACACCTATTTGGATTGTTATTAAAAATTGAAATAAGTACTTACTCGCATTGGCTGCCGTAAGTTTGACCGTTAGTGGCGCAGACGGGCGCGAGGATGTATGGGCAGAGGCACGGCTTCTTCTGGGCACTGGTCTCCGTGGCCAGGGTGCCCAGGAGCACCAGGATGGTTAGTGCTGGAATGTTAGATAGGTATTTCAACATAAAAACTAGGCCAAGAGCGTGTCGGACTTGCACATGATAGGTTTTTCGCATCATAAACCATATCCCTTAGATACATCGTACGACATTCACAGGAAGAAATTAGGTCTTCATCATAGATCATCATATCCCATAGACGTCCACTGCTGGACATAGGCCTCCCCCGAGGATCGCCACAACGATTGGACCTGCACTGCCCTCATACAAAGGGTTTCCGCCGCCTTCACCAGATCGTCGGTCTACCTTGTGGGGCTAAGAGCAGCATCATGCCATTTCTTCCCATGGGCAAAGAAAATTTCCTTGGGTGTCGTAAAAGGCGACTAATGATGAGAAAGAGGATGGGCAGCTGCATCTTCTCAGTACACACATTCAACCCAACTGCGATCGCCAACCCGCCCGCAATGTGACGACTATGGCAAATCCCCCAAAATTGCCAGTACTAATTAAGATATCTTGGACATTGTCACACAAATTATCTAGTCAGATTTAAAGTACCTAGACTTGTATTATGATGATTAGACAACGATATAGAATACATATATAGACACAAACATCCACTCGGATACAAATATTCATATTAATCATATAAATATTTGTCCCTTACGGGATTCGAACCCGCTACTCTTGGCACAGCAGGCAGGTTCACTACAGACTGTGCTACTGGGCCGTTGGTCTACGTTACCAAAAAATTGGGTAAAAGAATTTCTTTAGGTACTCACATATAAAAATCTTCATCATCACAGTTCACGTCTGTATACTAACTAAAAGACAACGAAACACATCTTCAGTTTATATACTAGTCGAATACGCAAAACAGAAAACGAAACGCAAAACTAAACAAAAACTTGTACCCATTGCATTTTATTTGAAAAACAAGATATTCCAATAAACTTCACTAGTTATTATTTGTTATAATAGTCAAAGATCCCGTTTCATGTTTTCTACGGGCAAATGTTTTATTAATTCAAATCATATAATTTATATCGTTAATTCATAAGACATTAGCTAAATCTAAATTAACAAAAACACGTCAGTCGTACATTACATACATAGATCACGGATCGAATACATCGAACGATATTAAATGCGCAGAATATATCTACAATACTTAAATAACGCTACATATGAGATTACACGAATATCTCGAAATCCGTCCTGCGACTGATAGAAGTGTTTGTTACCCTGCCCCTGCCTGCCTGCCTGTCTGTTTAGGCAATGCTTATATTGTTCCAGTGGAAAGGTCAAGATGTGATTATAAATAAAAGAGACTAGCATAACAGGGTGGGATTACATAGATGTGGAATTCAGTTCTAAAGGCGGTGCTGCTCCTCAGACCAAAGCCTATCTTGTATCCTGCCCTTGCTGCCCATACACCTGCACGCAAACGGAGTTATGGACGCTGCCGATAATGTGCTATCTTTGTGGCGAAATACTGGACTGGAAAGATTTAGATTTAGTGACATGCCATCGACTAGATTGAGGAAGAAGCATAGCTTGAACAGTATTGTTGCAATCGACAGCAATGCGGTTGTGGCAACCTTATTTTTTTAGGATTCTTTATAATCCCATGATCATGGCAGTTGTAAAACTGCCGAAATATCGGAAACTCGAATATAGCACAACGCGGTAAGAACCATTGCTTAAACTTATGGGTGTACAAAATTTTATACGGGATCTTATTCTATAAATACAACTTGCAATGTGAATGACATGGTCATGGTCTTAGTAGCTATACCAACTAGTAATTGAATCGAATTGAATGAATATTATATACACATATTATAATAAAATTGTAAACTTAGCGTGGATGTGTACATTGAAGATATTTGCAAAAAATATTAATTTAGGATACGTAATGGAATCTTTTGAGACCATTTTAAGTATTTTTGTCTTTGTTATGTCGTATATTTTGTTATGGATATGTCGCCTTCCTCCATTCATCTCGTTCAGCTGTCATTTTAGCGCTAATTCCTTTTCGGTGAAGGTAAAATATAGTGAGGAAACCCTCGTACTTCAGTTTCCTGGGCATGTTATGTAATATATTTTAAAATGTGGTGACGGGCTCATAACCTGTCACCATGTAGTACATTGCTCGATTAATATACGTACTGTGAATATCCTTATATTTGGAATATCGCTGACTGATCGCATGGACTGACAAAATAAAAAACAAACACTTTATGTAATTTTATATTGTTTTCCTAATAGACATTATTTTAATTACACAAGGACTATAAAACATCATTAATAAACTAATATTAAAAAAATCTTTGTTGTAGTCATCAGAATATCGTTCTTAACATTTGTTAACAGGGTCTGTGAGTATACTTAACGACATTCGCCCACGTCAACAACCTTCACACCAGCACAACCAGATCTAAAACAGAAGTTACATTTCATTAAAGATAGTTCATTCCATTAAAACACGTCTGACTCATACCCGGTTGGTGTAATGGTTACCACGCCGGACTGCCAAACCAGGGACCTGGGTTCAAATCCCGGTTCGGTTATGGGTGTTATTTATGTTTGTGCCGTTGTTGAATGGTTCCCATAACAAAAAGCATAAGGCTTACTTGGGATCATTACAATGTATGTGCCTGTGAGCGTTATTTATTTATTGATTATTATTTATTGTATTGTACTTCTACTAATTGCCGTGTGGTGTCGGCTATGAATAGCACCAGCCAATTTCCTCCCGTGGGTGTCGTAAAAGGCGACTAAGGGATCTACTGAAGGATGGGCAGCAGCATCCTCTGAGTACACACATTGATTCGATCCAACTGCGATCGCCAACCCGCCTGCCAAGCGTGGCGATTATGGCAAAACCCCCCCCCCCCCCCCCACACACATTTTGGGGGAAGCTTTTGTCCAGCAGTGGACGTTTAATGACGATTGTTAGTTTTAACATAATCGAGTTGTATACGTCTCACTGCAGGGTCCCGGCCTACATTCAAGGACGGGCATTAGTCCACCACGCGTGCATAATGCGGATTGGTAGATTTCACATACACATCAGAATTTCTTCTTCAGCGTATGCAGGTTTCCTCACGATCCTTCACCGTTAGAAGACATGGCTTGTCGTCCGTTCAGATTCACAAACAGACCCTCATGTTTGATCCATACCAATCTATAGCTCTTTAGCAGTAGGTACATTACAAAAATGCATTGTAAACGATAAGGACAAAAAATCTTTGTGCACTGAAACATCTATCCTTGCCTCGTTGCAAATTTTAACCCCTGTAAAATCATAAAAAGACGAGGTACATAGTATATGAGATGTGGTCGTCCTCGCGAGTCGGGCTACTCGCGCACCGAGGGTTCCGTACTACACCACCACACAACATATTGAAATTATGAAATTACAAAAGAGTGCTTTTTTCTCCTCAACCTTTAGCCCAAGACCGACTCAAACCTGGCCGGTTTTTATTATTTGCTGTTATACTGCAGAGTTCGTTGTATAATCAAACTAAGTTTGACATTTGTATATTTATTACTGTCTATACGATAGAGCTACAAGAAGAAACGTTGATAAAAATTTGCTTCTTGTATGAATACCCCCTTAATTTTTAACTTTTTGTCATTTTTATTATTAATCGGCAAATCCATCATAATAACAAACATTCTGTGAAAATGACAACTGTCTAGCTATTACGGTTCAAAAGTTACAGCCCTAAATAAGTAAGATGGACAGACAGACAGACGGACGGACGTATGGAAGGACAGACAACATAGGTTTAGTAATAGAGTGACGTTTTTACCCTTTCAGTACGAGACCCTAAAAAGATGAAAGTCACCCAAAGGGCAATGGAGAGAGCTATGCTTAGAGTTGGCCTATACGAGATCGAATCAGAAATTAAGATATTCGTAGAAGAACCAAAGTAGCCGAACTTATCCCAAAGAATAGCTAAACTAAAGTGGCCTCCACACGGTGGACAGACGACCTGGTGAAGGCGGCGGGAACCAGTTGGATGAGGGCAGCGCAGGACCGGTCGTTGTGGCGATTCGCGAGTTAGGCCTATGTCCAGCAGTAGACAACTATCGGCCTATATGATGATGATGAAAATCACATAGATCAACTCCGCCGCATCAACCTTGCCGCTACTCTTCAATATCGCGGCACACCTCAAGAGATATCCAATTAAACCCTCGAACTTATAACAAAACGAATACTAACTCGCAGTTGTTTCTGTACGTCTTTCCATTGTCCCCGCAGACTGGAAGGAGCACGTCTGGACAGTTGCACTCTTTTGTCTGGGCACTGGTTTCTGTGGCCAGGGTGCCGAGGAGAACCAGGAGGGTGAGAGCTGGGGGGAATAAAAAGCTTGGTTAAATTTTAGACGGTGAATTAAAACATCAAAATTAACAAACATACACTATGAGATGCCGAAATACCGAAAAAAAAGTCGTTTGTTCCATGCAATTGGAACTCTACTGATTCGTTTTTCGCGATTACGGAGTTTTTTGTAGTTAATTATTCCTGAAGTTACTATTTTACAATAATTTGCCAGAGTCGATAGAAGTGTAGTTGTTCTAGTCTGTATAATTTGTTACTGCAGTGCTATTGCAAAACACATTTTATTCTGTAATTAAATTGAAAATTAAAAAAACCCCCAACACCAAAAACAAACATTGAAAAAGTGAAAAATAATACGGTCACCAAATTTTTGATGTAAGCAAATGTGTGTTTTACTTTTTAACTCTCTTTAAGATAATAAAAAATGTTATGAAAAGACAATTAATTTCTTTATTTGACAATCACTTGCGGTCCCCGACACATTAATTGATCTAAAAAACCTGTTCAAAATTGTCTAAAACTTCGTATGTACTCTACAAATTAAGACAAACTATTAATGTAGAATTATATTGACAGCTTATCATGCTTTGGTGGCTTCTAATCTGAGATTTGGAGTGTTTTTTTGGGGAGAGATAATTTTCAGAAGCTAAAAGAGATGTACCACTACCAACTGGTCCCCAGCAAAAGGAAATCGGCGTCGAGGCAGACCAAGAAAAAGGTGGCGAGACGAAATCGATAGCTTCCTAAAGAACTGGCCTAACGAGGCGCAAAACCGGGACGCATGGAGAGATCGGAGGGAGGCCTTTGCCCAACAATGGGACAGCGACGGCTGATATAATAATAATAATAATAAAAGAGATGTATAAGAGCTATGTTTGGTCTTAAACCTATTGACAGCTGTAAGCCTTATTTCAAGACATATAAAATATTGACATTACCCTCGCTCTTTATTTATGAATTAGCAATGTTTATTACATGTAATTCTGACTTATTCAAGCGTAACGAGATAGTATATTCTCATAATCTGAGACCCCGGGATTTAAGTTCGCTTTGTCAACAGCGGGCAAAAACGGCTTTGTTTAGCAAAAGTTTATATGGAATCACTCCAAAGATTTATAATAAAATACCTAAACAAATAAGGGATACCAACATTAATATGTTCAAGCAAAAGTTGAAGCCAATAGCTTATTGGCTGAAAATTGTTATTACACAATTGTTGAATTTTTAAATAATGAGAAATTATAATTATGTAGAAATTAGTGTTATAATTTATTTGACTTTACCTATATAATGAGAATTGTATGATTATAAATATTTTTGTGACATTGTTTAATCAACATTTTTTTTTTGTGCTTGTTCTTTTTTTATTTTACACTGATGATTACAATTTTGTTGACATTTAATTTTATAATGTTTTTCATGTTACGCTATAAATCTCTATTACATTATTTTAATTTCTATTATATTACAGGTAGTTATTATATAAGGTAAGGTAGGTAGTCTGATAAAATTGCTTGTGACCCAAAGTGATTCCATGATAATTTCGTTTTGCCAGTTTTTGTATGGAACACTAAAAACATATCACGCCATTAAATGAACTTTAAACATAATAAAATTATATAATTACAAAAAGATTTTTGTTAAATAAATAAAGAAGAATTATGTAAGGATGTTTAAAAAACCACTTACCGATAAAGTATTTCATTTTTGATTTTGAGCAAATGACAAATTATGGTGTTTAAAACAATTTCCTGAACGTTTTATACTTGACGTCTGAAACTTGAACAAATATCAGCTCATTTGTTCAGTTGCATTTACCGCCATACCTAATTATTGTGTTCTGAAGAGTATTATATTCCTTGGTTCTGAAGCAACGCTGTTGTGTTGTACACACGTCATATTATGCAGGATGATTAAATATTAGGTTGGGGAAAAAGTTTCTTCGCATTTTTTAAGAAAATTCAAAACATTTTTTAATATAGTTTATTTACATTTAACTAAAGTATGTAGGTACCATTTTGTTCTATAACTTTTTGCCATCTTGTAGGTTCCCTACCTACAAGATGATCCCATTGCTATAGAAATTTTGGGGCTTCTGATCTAAATACCGCGACAAGTAGTTTTGGCAGTCCTCTCGTGATGTTAACCTGACACTGCCTAAAGAATTCTGAAGAGACCGAAACAGGTGGAAATCTGAAGGTGCAAGGTCAGGACTATACGGCGGATGCATTAACACCTCCCAGCCAAGCTCTCTTCATTTTTGCTGAGTGGCTAAAGATGTGTGAGGTCTAGCGTTATCATGATGAAAAACCACACCCCTTCTGTTGATTAATTCCGGCCGCTTTCTCTCAACTTCTTGCTTTAATCTCATCAGTTGTTCGCAGTAGAGTTCAGAATCGATGGTCCTGCCTGGTGGTAACAGCGCATAATGAATAATGCCCTTCCAATCCCACCACACACACAGCATCACCTTGTTGGGAGTTAACCTGGGGTTCGCCATAGTCTGTGAAGCCTGACCGGCCTTTGACCACGACCTTTTTCGCAAGTTCTTGTCGTACGTAATTCACTTTTCATCACCAGTTATCAGCTTCTTCCAAAATGGTTCGGTTTCATTACGTCGTAATAAAGAATCGCAAATGAGTACACAGTTCATTAGGTTTCTTTCAGTGAGCTCGTGAGGTACCCAAATATCGAGCTTTTTTGTGTACCCATTTTTTTCAAATGCGCCAAAACTGTTTTGTGGTCAATCCCCAGTTCTTCAGCTACGTCCTAACTACTGATACGCCGATCTTGCTCCACTTTTTCAAAAATGGCATCCATTTTATCCGTAATAGGGAATGCGAAGAAACTTTTTCCCCAACCTAATATATCATCGCCAACATACCATAGAGTAAGTATATTCCTATACTTGCGGTCACATGATGCCTGTACCTACATACCTAAATTATATTTAAAAACTTACACTAACAGTACAAATGTATAGACACAAATTAATAATAAAACTCAAAGACATTCTAAACAAGGAGGACTTCGCCTTAGTTCGCTATTAATGGGACCGCTAAGTTATGCTTAATTGTTGTACATTACTGTTTTGTGACCGAATACATTTGAAAGATTTGAAAGGACTGGAATGTCAGCGGCAATGTATGACAGCTGATCATAACTGATGCATACAAAGGTGACATTAGAGACATGTGCCATTTTGGTTCTGTTATTGTATGACATGGTGAGTCCCATATAGAATGTCATTGATAAAACTGATATATCCTAAAACTAAAATATAACTAGACTAAACAAAATAACATCAGTCAAAGAGCCCGCCTCGAGTCGAACCCGGTTGAAATGTGCCCATCACGCTCTTGGCGTTTCCACGATGTATGGCTAGGGAAATTGAACCAGGTACGACCCGGAGCGGCCCCTCTCCCTCAAACGACACGGCCAATGGATTTAATTAAGTTTTACATAAATCTGTAAAAAAAAAATTAAAATTAATTACTAAATGTCCAGACTAGGACATAACTTCGTAGTATATGGAGCAGGGCAGCTGAGCCGGTTTCAATCTTACTATATCACTGCTTGCTTTAATGCACTGACAGAGTTCAGTGCAATTCTCTAACTTTAAATTCCTTAGATTAAAAACTTTTCGCTTACGCTGTTGCGTTTTAATTCGTCGTTGAAACATCGGCGAGCTGACGGTTCGGTATTCGCTATGGTTATGTCATGTGTCAAACTCATATAAAACTTTTACAATCTGAAGGATGCAAGAAGGATGTTAAATTTTTAAGCTGGCCGATTTTTTTGCCGGCGATGTGACGCTTAGAGAATTGCACTCCTGATCCGGCCACTTCACTGCTGAGAAATATCGAGCTCGCTTCGCACGCTCTTAATTTTAAATTAAGATACTACTGTACGCTGGCATAAATCTTTCCTACGGGCCTGCTGGCAAACTGCATTTAATGGGGATGGTCAAATATATTTGACCATCACCAGGGCCGAAATATTCTGATATACATCATTCTGTATTATATAGGGGAAACACCAAGAATTTAATTATTAAATTTTAAGATTTGAATTGTAAAATAACGTACACTCTGTAGATTACAATTAAATGCGTAATCAAATATCTTTCTTTACACAGAAATATGAATTTACGTATAATTTGCTGGCCTTTGTTTTACAAGTATTTTTCAATATCACCAGTCGTGCTATTAATAATTATTGACAATTATTTCAATAGACTTGACATGATTCTTTAAATATTCGAGTAAACTAAGGGATAGTTTATACTTATATAGTGTTTTGATGAGCTGAATAAACAAATAATAAAAATTGGCCAAGTGTATGTCGAGCTCGCGCTAAATTGTATAAAAAAATATTTTATTATATTTGACCAACATTTATGTTGTCCCGATTTTTTACTTCCCATACAATGAAATGTTCCGTACATAAAACTGAGTCGAAAAGCATTAAAAAAAGTGTTTTGCATATTTATGGACAACTCACGCTTGACCAAAAATGTACTGTGCCAAAATTGGGTTTTCAAAACTAGACCTAAGGGTTCCTAAGACAGTTTTCCTATACCTCCTATGGTTTTGAATTTCCCCATACTGTCCTTGTTAAAAACACTATTCAATGTTTGATTGTACGGAACCCTCGGAACAATGGAGAGCGGCAGAAAAAAATGGGTAAACATTTTCGTACCTATATGTAACTAACATAATTTAGATGGTTTCACAAAAGTTTACTCAAAGTAGTTGGGTTCAAAGGTCATAGCATTTTTAACCCTTACTTGACTGCACCAATTATAACAAAACACTCCAGTAATATTTAATGGGGTGGTTTTCACCATTAAACTCAATTTCAAATATTATTGATTTTTAAACATGTTACAGTCTTGTTATGATATTTCGAATCAAATTAAAGATTGAAAAATTTGTCTCGGGCGGGATAACGGAATTGGATAACGCAATCCCCCGATTTGGAAGAGTGCGGGTTCAAGTCCCACCCGAGACAAATTTTTCAATCTCTAATTTCATCAAACGAAAGTTCAAAATCGCAAAATAAAATCCTGTTTCACACAAATCTGCAGTACCGACTCGACTGGAACGAAACGGGGCAGCTGCATTTTTATTTTTTTATTTTGTTCAGTTTGATCACAAGTAGCATTACAAGCTGTATAAAAGCTGTACATGAGTTCATTTTTATACTTAAAGCTGCTTATTGAGTCTGTATAATTGCTGTATAAGCGCTTATACAGACCTTATAAGTGCAAAAAGGGCCCACGTTATACAGCTTAATGGGTTAGTAGAGCTGTATAATAGCTGTAGAAGCAATTCATAAGCCTTATAGTAGCTGTATAAGAGCTGTTATTAGGTGTAATGAGAAACCATAACACTCTAAATAATAGCTTATAAATATCTTATAAAGATTAAATTTTTGAATAAGAGTTTGAAAGGTATCAGAAAATTATAAAAATAAAGCGAGACACAATTTTTCGTACAAAGTCATATTATGCTAAATGTATAATGGTGACAACAGTTTAATATTTCAAAGAGAAATTTCAAGTTGAAGATAAATATTGGAAATCTGATGGTGTTATATGGTAAATCAATGTGCAAATCAAATTTTATTGTCAATGTGTGGATGGTTATGAGCAATATTTTCACGCGCCAATAAAATTATCAAACAAAAAAAATTACCAAATACGCGTAAGTAATTGTTTGTTTTTAAGGTTATAATATAAATGATGTATAAAATAATAGATTTTAGGACACAGTAATCATTATTTTAGCTTATTATCATAAAACGGCTCAAGCTATATCAAATATTGGTTTAATTATATTTAATATGTTTGTTTTTGTTTGCTACAAAATGGCGAGAATTTTTTATACAGCTTAGATAATAAATAGAGAGTATTATAATCTTATTTGCTGTACTACGTAGAATATGGATTCTACATTACAGTTTGTGGTTTTTAATCAGAGTTATAAGATAATATTTTTATTATTTAGGCTGTATGGGAGTTCTGAATTCATAACTAATAATTTTCTTTAGAGATCCGTGTAAAAATTAATTATCCCTGAGTAAGCTCAGGCTCTTAGCTCCCTTACTACTGGCCGTCCCTTACGTTCCTCTAAGAATCTCTCTCTCAATATCCCATCCCACTCTTCCGACTTCTACACCCATTCCTTTACAGTCCAAGCTGCTCGACTTTGGAACTTGTTGCCAGAGTCGATCAGACATTCTCCTTCTGTGGATGTTTTTAAATCGAAAGTCAAAGCACACTTCCTGGACCTCTGTTCCTGATTTTTCCTTTGCCTCCTTCTATTTTTCTATCTAAATTAATCCGGTACGTGTAGGTATGTTTATGTTTTGTTGTAGCATGTATGATATATATTATATATTATTATTTATATGTTATTTATCTATGTACCTTTAATTAAGTATATGTAAAATGTATGTATTTATGTATTTGTTGTATTCACTTCTTTTTCACCTATAATTTTGTTTTTTATAACACCGACCCGTTCTTTGTTATATTTCCTCTACCCTAAGGTTGTCTGGAAGAAATCGCTTTTTAGCGATAAGAGCGCCTTATTTGTACCATATTCAGTTTATGTTTCCTATTGTGCATTGTATTTTCTTTTGGTGTAAATAAAGTATATTTCATTCATTCATTCATACTCTTTTAGAAAAACAATCCAGCAGGAATAAATCTTTACAAACTTTTAATTTAGGTATATATTTCATAATTTTCATAGAAGAGAGAAATCTTGGTTGATGATTTACTTTTTTGTCAATTGTTTTTTGACTTTGACACAAATCCAATGCAAATTAATTACGTGGTTTTGGCATAACGATTGTTTAAAGAAGTAGGCATGTAACTTGAGCAAAAGAAGGAGGCTTGATGATACGCGGCGCTGCACTGATGCTGGCTGAGCTTAGTTTATCTCGCTCGCTCTAGCATCTAACTAATTATATTACGATTCTTTCCAGATTGATATAATGTATTCTATGATTGATTGATTGATTGATGTATGTATATGTGTTATTTTATATATGTATTTATAATAGGTTTATTTTGTATACTTACTTTTTGTTTTTTACTAATAACTGCTGATTTTTGATATTTTTTTCTGGAAACACCGCCTACCTTTCTTCTTTTCACCGTTTCCTCTACCCTAAGGTTGTCTGGAAGAAATCGCTTCTTAGCGATAAGACCGCCTTATTTTGTGCCTCTTGTATTTTATTTCTGTATTTTACTGTTTATGTTTTTGGTGTAAAATAAAGTATATTTGATTTGATTTGATTGTTAATCAACCAGAGAAATCATAAACTTCTATACCACTAACTACCGAAAAAACAATCACACAGGTTCAGAAGTGATTAAATGATCAATGACAACTTCCAGAAGTGATTAAATGATCCAGAAATTTTGATTATAAGAAAAAATTACCTTTGGGATAACAGCGTAATTTTTTTAGTTCTTTTAATAAAAAGAGTTTGCGACCGACTGCTGCAGAATATTTTCAATATAATAAATATGTGGATGATTTGATGAGACCAATCCTAATGAGTTTGAAGCTCGTACCCAGAAAACACTTATTCCTTTTCGGTGACGATAAAAATGGTGAGGAAACCCTGGTGCTTCAATTTCCTGGGCATGTTATGTATTATATTTTAAAATGTGGTGACGGGCTCATAACCTGTCACCATTTAGTACATTGCTCGATTAATATACGTTCTGTGAATATCCTTATGTTTAGAATATCGCTGACTGATCGCATGGAGTGACAAAATAAAAAACAAACACTTTATGTAATTTTATATTGTTGTCTACATAGACATTATTTGAATACACAAGGACTTTGAAACATCATTCACAAACAAATATCAAAGAATATCTTCGCTGTTGTCATTCGAATATCATGCTTCATTTGTAAATAGGGTTTACCTACTTTCTTTTATGACATTCTCCTTTGTGATAAACCTTCACACCAGCACAAGCAGCTCTAAAACAAAAATTACATTTCATTAAAGATAGTTCAACCCGCTAAAAAAATCCTTTGTCCCATACAAAACTGCAAACATAACTGGACTGAAATGTATGGGACAGCTGATTTTATTTCGCGATTTCAATATTGCTCCCATAGATAAAGTTTAGGTTGATGGTTTGTATTCCCCTTTAAGTAACTTTACTTTTTGTCATTTTTATTATTTGTTAGCAAATCCGCCATAATAACGCACAATCTGTGAAAATCAATCAACTAAATAGGTAGGACAAACAGACAGACAGATGGACGGACAACATAGGCTTAGTAATAGGGTACCGTTTTCACACTTTGGGTACGGAACCCTAAAAAGTTGAAAGTCACCCAAAGGCCAATGGAAATAGCTATGCTCGGAGTTGCCCTACGAGATCGAATCAGAAATAAAAATATTAGTTGAAGAACCAAAGTACGTTTCTCGCAGAACCAATGGTCGATGGGGCTGAAGAGTTCTCGAGTGGCGACCGCGTTCTGGAAAGCGCAGCATGGGTAGGCCTCCACAAGGTGGACTGACGACCTGGTGAAGGCGGCGGGAACCCGTTAGATGAGGGCAGCGCAGGACCGGTCGTTGTAGCGATCCGCCTAGGTCCAGCAGTGGACAACTATCGGCTGATATGAAGATGATAAAAATCACATAGATGGCGCAACTTTCGAGCACTCTTTATTCGGTGATATTACGCCTCGCAACGGCGTCCAATGACATTATGATAACTTCGAACTCGTAACAAAAGTAATACTAACTTGCAGCTGTTTCCGTACGTGTGTCCATTGTACCCGCAGACTGGGGTGTACACTGCTGGGCAGTGGCACATTTTTTTATCAGCACTGGTTGGTGTGGCCAGGATGCCGAGGAGGACCAGGAGGGCGAGAGCTGGAGGAATAATAAGATTGGTTAAACTTTAGACGATGGATTCTTTATCATCATCACCGATGGTCGTCCACTGTTGGACATAGGCCTCCCCCAAGGATCGCCATAACGACCGGTACTGCGCTGCCCTCATCCAACGGGTTCCCGCCGCCTTCACCAGGTCGTCGGTCCACCGTGTGGGGGGCCTACCCACGCTGCGCTTTCCGGTACGACGCTGGTTTAAAACATCAAAATTAACAAGCTTACACTATGAGATGCCGAAATACCGAAAAAAGTCTTTTTTCTATTCAATTGGGACTCTACTGATTAGTTTTTTTACGATTACGGAGTTTTCTGAAGTTAATTTATTGCTGAAGTTACTATTTACAATATTACCAAATTTATTTGCCAGATTCTTTGACTACTTACATGAGGACTAGTTACGCGTGTAATTCTACTAACAAACATTTCGGCCACTTTTTGCGGGGGGCGAGGTAACATGAAATCCGCAAGTTTGGATTTTATTTCCCATAACTTTAGATTCTAATTTTGAATGATAAAAATCGTGAAAAGTAATCTCGTGTGAACCCCAAACGTTCCAAGTTCGAAGTTATTGTTTCGCAATTATAGGTTGTCTCGTTTAGTGATAAGGTATAAAATTTAATGTAAATGCATATGATCAATTGTTCTTATACCGTGGCATAGGGGAAATGCTACTGTAAGGCTAGTCCTTATAGTAAATAGTCAAAGGCCAGATTCGATAAAAGTGTAATCGTTCTAGTCTCAAATATTATTGATTTTTAAACATGTTACAGCCATGTTGTGCTATTTCGAATCAAATTAAAGATTGAAAAATTTGTCTCGGTCGGGACTTGAACCCGCACCCGCAATTGGAACAGGGTGTTCATCTATATCGTATGAATTCCAGTTGTAATGCTAGACTTGCGGGTTGGTTAGTTTGTCATAACTACCAGTAGATGGCGCTCACGTTCGCACTTCCCCGGTTTGGAAGAGTGCGGGTTCAAGTCCCGCCCGAGACAAATTTTTCAATTTTTAATTTATTTCGTTCTAGTCTGTATAATTGGCTACTGCAAAACTTTTATTCCGTTATTAATTAATAAGAAAAACAAAAAACCCGACTGCATGAAAAAACTGTTAACTGAAAAGAGAAAAACAATCAGCTATACCTACTAACTATGTTTGTGCATATGTAATTTGATTGTTATTAGGTAGGTGTCGCAAACGGGACAAAGGAAAATTACAAAACCTACCTATTTGTTGGTTACCTATTGGTTTGTCCCTGCAATACCTACCTAATAACGTTATTATAATAGCGTATACAGTGCCCCATGATGATTAATCATGTATCATAATGGTAGGATAAAAGTACTATAATATACATATATTTGGAATATGCTATTCATTTGCTTTCATTTGATACCCTTGTTGTATATTTTTATAAAAAAAAATTGTTTATCTCTCTTTTTAAATTCGCATCCCATTCCCATCTTGAAATAATATTTATACCCTATCTCACTCTCACAATTTTTACAAATCTTAAGACACCTCATACGTTAAAATCCATCAAGCCGTTTAGGTTGTAGGGCTTGACAAAGAAATATAATACATACGCTCAAAAAACATAACCCTCCTTCTGGCGCAGTCGGTTAAAAAAAAATTGGTTAAGAAATTCCTATAAATACTCACATACAAAAATCTTCATCTTCACAGTGCACGTCGGTAAACAAACTAAAAGACAACGAAACACATCTTCAATTTATATACTAGTCGAATACGCAAAACAGAAAACGATACTAATAAAAACGTGTACATTTTGCATTACTTGAGAAACAAGAAATTCAGATAAAAACTAATAGTTATTATTTGTTATAGTATAAGATCCCGTTGGTAATTTATGTTAAAAAATTGATAATAATAATATTTATTTTTTTTAATCTTTATTGAAGAGCTTGGCCTGAGGCCATGTCGCTCTGTAGGATTTTCTATTGGGTAACTTCACAGACATTATAATAACAATAAAAAACTAGTAACTCAAAGTGATGAAATAGAAAAATAAATAACTACAAATTTAGGGTTTTTTTGTAGATGGAGTACAGTGCCTTGGCAGCAACCGAAGTAGGTGCAGCCAAGGCACAATTACAACGCCCGATATTAAGAGACGGCAAGCCGTCAAAAACCTGTCTCCTGAAGGCCTCGCCGCGCACACACTCCATCAGGACATGGTAGACGTTCTCAACTACCACACAGTCTTCACAATTGGGGGATGCCGTAATCCCCATCAGGTGTGTGAACTTTTTGGTTGGAATGTGACCGGAGCGAAGCCTCAGAGCTGTTACAATATGAGGATTATCCTGGTGGAATGTTCATAATTTAAGGATCTATGGTTTGATCCTAAGAAAATAATATATGGTTGATCTGTTTCAATACACAGATACAAAAATGTTGCTTTCGTTGATTATTTACCTACCTGCTTATTAAATTTGTTTTGGCAATGTATTCTTTACCAAATTAAAGCCAGGTTGCTTGCATAACAATGATAATTCTTTTACATTAGAAATCTTCTTGCCTCTGGAATGGTTTTGAAATAAAATACACTATCATAACGGGGTGGGATGACATAGATGCGGACTTCAGTTATTAAAGCGGTACTGCTCCTCAGACTAAGGCCTATCTATCATGCATTCTGCCGTTCCTGCCCGGACACCTGCACGCAAAGTTAATGGACTCTGCCGATAATGCTATACGTGTGGCAAAATACTGGGCTGGAAAGATTTAGAGTGACAAATGCCATCGACTCGTTTTTTTTTGTTTGGGTTTGCGCTTGGCTTCAGCTCACCTGATGGGAAGTGTAGATAAAGCTGAGGATGTAGCGCGCTCACCTAGAAATAGTACATTAACTCTTCTTTTAAAAATATCCGAATTGTATTTGCTTGGAAACACAGTTGCAGGGAGTGAGTTGGAAACCTTACCGGTTCTCATTATAAAAGAGGATGCGATACTTTGTGTGTGGATTGTTGGAATATTGACTACGTATGAATGCAGTCTCACACTATGTCTTGGCGAACGTTGTTGGTTGGTGGACTCTGGTTCAGAGTGTCCGAGCATAGGCCGCGTACTTCCGAGTCATCTTTAGTCTGTTCATGCGCTTCGTACCGTTCAGACGTCTCATACATACTCATCCCTGCGATCGTTGTGAATCTTTGACTGGCTTGTTTATAGGCCTGTTGCGTTCTCTTTCTTTGTGACCTGGCTAGTGTATTAGATTCAGTTTACTATTTAATTTAATTTATATCTAGTTTATTTTTTAAAATTTGTTAGAATTTATTTTTGTTAAATCAGTATAAAAAGTTGCAATAAAAATGCAAAATGCTATAAATGTTTACATTTAAATGTACCAAATGTTTCATTTAGAAAAATTACCTCTTAAAAACATTTTTTTTAACATCAAGAGCACACAGTATCAGGCCTTATGAATTTAAACCGGTCGGTTAAGCCTATAGGCGGGGCACTCTCATTTGTTTTACTTACCTTTGTATGCAAATGTGGAACAGAGATAGCTCCATAACACACAAACTCCCTGAATGAACTATAGCATAACATGAACGGTATTGTTGCAATCGGCTGCAATGGGGTTGTGCCAACCCTATTTTTAGGATTCTTTATAACTAAGATATTTTCACTGGAATATTATACAGGATCCTTCTTAATATTCTGACACTTTTTTAAGGGTAATGATCAAACCATCAAACTGAACAGCTTTTTAAGTCAGCTGTCCCATACATTTGGTTCGAGTAGGTTTACAGATTTGTATGGAAGAGCTGATTTTTTTTCGCCATTTCGATGTTGGTGCCATAAAGTTGTTCAGTTTGACGGTTTGATTATCCCCTTAAAAATGTGTCAACATATTAAGAAGGACCCATAGTGAAATTGATATCATTAGCATCCTTTTAAACTAAGAGTCTACCCATCAAACTGACTACTCTTAGTTTAAAAGGATGCTAATGATATCAATTTCACCCTGTATACCATTGCTTAAACCTATGAGTGTACAAAATTGTATACGGGATCTTATTCTATAAACACTACTTGCAATGTGAATAACATGAGAGAAGTCATGGTCGTAGTAGCTCTCATAGTACTTATCTCAATAACTAGTTACTGAAACTATTATACAGGGTGTAAACAAAATACGGCTCCTTTTTCTTATCGTGTGAGTAGCAAGCCGGTCTCAGATTTTTCAAACCGCTTTACGGCTTCTGACGTGGTTTTATAATGTAACGAGCGTTAACCCGCGACTTTGTCCGCACAAATTATATACCAGATTTTTAAGTCAGATCATAAGCTATCAAACAAAAAAACTTTCATCAAAATCGGTTCAGTAGCTCTTGCGTGATGCTTGTTCAAACAAACAAACAAACACACAAACAAACAAACAGACAAAAAATTTATGATATGTTTCAGGGATACCTAAAAACCGTATTGTAACTTTTTTTTTGTCTTTGTCTCATCTTCAATGTAGAGACAAACTTTCTGTTACAGTTTTATAATAGTTTAGACTAGCGTTAACCCGCGACTTTGTCCGCACAAATTACATACCAGATTTTAAGTCAGATCTTAAGCTATCAAACAAAAAAAGTTTCATCTAAATCGGTTTAGAATTTTTGCGTGATGCTCGATCAAACAAACAGACGGACAAAAAAATCCAAAAATTGGTGATGTGGAATCAGGGACACCTAAAAACCATATCGTAACTTTTTTTGGTTAATAACTTCAATTTGCAGACACACTTTCTATTACAGTTTTATTTAGTTTAGATACTTACCAGCAGAGATAGTAGCCGGATCCAACAGCTTAACATGTCATCCGAAGCACGGAATCATCTTTTTTTTCAGACAATCAGGTGATTCAGCCTGCAATGTCCTAACCAATTGGGGAAAAATCACAAAGTAACATATCACTAGATGCCCCCCGTGGGAATCGAACCCACAACCTCCGGCCGGCATGAGCCTGAACAAGGGCTGCGTGCCTAACCAATTTTTTTTACGTAACCAGATCAGTATGCCTTGGTTGGGTAAGCGCCTCCCCTTTAAGGCTGAGCCACACAGAGTGCAGCTGCAGAACGGCTGCGGGCCGGCTGCAGGTCGGCAGTAGTTGTAAATTATATGCGAGGTGTCACACTAGATGCAGTCCGGCGCAGCTGCATAACTGCTGCGGAACGGTGGCCGACCGGCTCGGCCCGAATTACAAACAGAATTTGCGCTTGCGGCGACAGAACGGCTGCAGACCGGCAGCGGAACGGCAACAGCTACTAGCATACTAGATGTCACACAGAGCTTTGCGTGCGTCTGCAGAACAGTTGCGGGCCGGTTGCTGCATATGGCAGTTGTAGTTATTTACAAAAATTTACTCTTATGAAAGGCAGGAATTAATAGAAAATGTTAAAAACGATGACGTTCACTTATTTCACTTCGTTAAGTACGGATTTCGTGAAACCAAAGTATTATTTCTTGATTTCTGGCTCTGATTTACAATGGAAAACTAACAATTTTCTGCTTCATCAGATGAGCTAAATTCGAAAATTGATTAAAAAATATACTGCTGTTATCACACTCCACACTCGTTGCCATTTGTAAGAATGTGAGCATCGAAATACGACATCAAACTGCTGCAGCTAGCAACAGCGACGAACCCATGCTATGTTATCTTAGTACAAACTAAGCGGAACGCTGATTTTCCATAGACAGCGTCCGCCATCTATCGGTGATGTATCTAAGCACTGTGTTGCACTAGGGTTCATATCGGAGTAACAGCGCACTACACCTCACGCGCTGCGCTGTAGTATTGAGAGATTTCGCCCATATCAATCACTGTCTTGTTGGTCTAGCGGTCTAGGCAACCGGCTTACGATCCAGGTAGCTAAGGTTCGATCCTCGTGTCGGCCGATCGCCTTTTTCAATTTATTTCATAATGTGGCGCCCCCTAGTGCTAATAAGCACGAACGCAATTAGGACGTCCTAAAATTCAAGGCGAGTTACCTATCTATATCCAATATACATATTAATCTATGGACGAACTGGTTGCAGAACCGTGACTGACCGGCTGCGGAACAGCAACTGCAGGCTCTGTGTGACACGAGCTGTTCGGCTGCCAGTCCGTCGCTGTTCCGTTCCGGCCTGCAGCCGCACTCTATGTGGCCCAGGCTTTAAGGTCCGCCACATACATACGGAATAAACCTGATTCGCAATTCAGTGTTGTCAACGACGTTGTGTTGTGTTTGACGGCCCGGTAGCACAGTCTGTAGTGAACCTGCCTGCTGTGCCGAGGGTCGCGGGTTCGAATCCCGTAAGGGACAAATATTTATATGATGAATATGAATATTTGTACCCAAGTCATGGATGTTTGTATCTATATATGTATTCTATATCGTTGTCTAGTCATCATAATACAAGTCCAGGTACTTTAAATGTGACTAGATAATTTGTGTGACAATGTCCAAGATATTTATTATTATTATTATTAACTATGGTTACAAAAAATACTAGAGCGCTGTTTAAAAATTGCCTTAAATAAAAATGTATGAAACGCCAAATAAAATGACGATTGCATTTTTAGGTATTTTTTAAAACGAAACAATTTCTATACATGATAATTATTATCATGTGAGGTCATGACGTAACGATGATGATATTGTTACGAGCGACGGGTTTCGGGATTGGAGTGAAACGCTAAGTCCAATTTATTTACAGAGTTTATTGGGTTACACACTTACACACGGACCACCTCGCAGAGGTTCCCCTTTTAACAGTCCTCTTCGCAGGGGTTTCCCCTTACACCACTGTTCACTACGTCACTACTATGACGTCACGACACGCGACACTATGACGTCACGGCACTACACTGACACTTGTCTACTCACTGTTCCACTTTACTTTGCACTTTACTTTTCACTAGTACTTTTCCACTTTTACTTTTCTTCCTTTTTGTTTCGCACTTTTCACTGTTAAATCAATACTGACTTGTGTCCGCAAACTCGCGGCCTTATATACCCCTTAGAATTTTCTAGATGTCCGAATTTCGTTAGTCTTTTCTTTATTCCTTTGTTCCCTTCCGGATATTTCTTAATACCGCCTTCCTTCTCGAATTTTCCTAAACACGCCCCCTTTTATTGTTTCTTTACAAATATTTCTTCTCTCTCTTCGTTCTAGAACATTCCTATTGTTTTTGGTTCTTTTCCAATATTCCTTCTCTCTGTGTTTTCTAGAACATTCCTAGACACGCCCATTTTTTTTGTCTTCCAAATATTCTGACTCCCTCTTACTTTTCTAGAAAATTTCCAACAACAATAAAATCTAGAATTATTTTCGACGAGTCTCGAACCATCGACCCCCGGCACGGGAGTCCATGCGTCGACCGCCGAGCTACGAAGCCTGTTGACAAACAGGCCGAATTTTTGAATGCCTTTCTATAGCTGCGTCATTTCACAGCATCCGTGACAATATGTATATTGCATTTCAATATTATGCAACTATATCAAAAGTCTATCGATAGTTTTAACATTAGACATTAACATACAAAATGGCATGAACCATTATTACACAAGCGATCGAGCGTAGGAGATTTCGCAACTATACCGCAACGACGTCGCAACTGCACCATCACGATACGGTATCGTTCCGTTAACGATCTGATATGACTGTAAATCTTTAAAAATTCCACCTTAAACATCAAAAATCACTAGATCTGGTGAAAAAAATTCTGAAAGCAGCAACACTGAATTCCGAATCAGGTTTATTCCGTATGTATGTGGCGCACTAGATTCTCTAATCCTACGCGGCTGAATAACTTTTTTTTTATTATTACGTATTGGTTTGCTCTTGACCTCAATCAGTCCTCAGGACGAAGATGGGGTCGAAGATGTAGCGAATAACGAACTAGGCTGATCATGGCGACTACCGACCATAGGATTAAGTTCTATTTTATGGGTTCCGTACCTAAAGAATAAAAACGGGACTCTATTCATTCGTCTCAGTCCGTCCGTCTGTCTGCTGTCTGTCTTTCTGTCCTAGCAATTTAGTGCTGTAACTTTTGAACCGTAATAGCTAGACAGTTGAAATTTTCACAGAATGTGCGTTATTATAGCGGATAATAAAAATGACAAGAAGTTAAAAATTAAGAGGGATTCTCATACAAGAAACTATTTTTTATCAACGTTTTTTCTTTTCGCTCCATCGTAAAAACGGTAATACATACAAGAGTCAAACTTGATGCAATTATAGAACAAGCTCTACAGTATACAAACAAATAATAAAAACTGGCCAAATGTGAGTCAGTCTCGCGCTAACGGTCCCAGAGAAAACACAACTTTTTTTGTAAGTTAATAATGTTGAGTAGTACGGAACCCTCGCGCGAGTAGCCCGACCCGCACTTGACCGGCTTTATTTTAGTCTCCTTATACCTTAAACGATGTAAGCTGTGACAATAACGTTTTTTTTTTCATTTTATAGGATCCGGTATCTGTCTGTGTGACTGGTAAAAAAACCAAATAATGACACAATTTTTATTTTATTTAGGTATATATTTATAAATTAGTGCATTTATGGACATGGACCGAGAGACTTTAACTCCTCTCCTGCACATTCCAAACTGAAACAAAAGTTATATTATAGTTATATTTAAATAAACACGAAAAAAATATAATATTGTTAGTTATCAGATTCTTAACATGCTTGTCATCATCATCATATCAGCCGATAGACGTCCACTGCTGGACATAGGCCTCCCCCAAAACGGGGGGATTTGCCATAATCGCCACGCTTAGCAGGCGGGTTGGCGATCGCAGTTGGATTGAATGTGTTTTCTCAGAGGATGCTGCTGCCCATCCTCCGGTAGATCCCTTAGTCGCCTTTTACGACACCCACGGGAGGAAATGGGATGGTGCTATTCTATGCCTACACCACACGGACCACTAACATGCTTCTGAAGTCAGGCCATTGTTTTCAAGAAAACGATAGTCTGTCATATAATCGTTTCCTGCTTATCATACACGCTGGTGATTTTATTAGCCCAGTCATTGTACGGAGTTTTGTTAGAAGGGGTGGGGAGTAATTATAAATGGGGCTTTTGAACTGTAACCAGCATCATTTAGTTACAAAAAGACTATATGAAAACATACTTTAAAAAAAATCGTTGCGCAACATATAAATCAAAATTCTATCTCCCAGAAGGCTTTTAATTTAATAATATTAATACTAATGCACTCATTTTAATTAGATTTAACAATGTAAATTATTTTTGAACAATAAAATAGGCACTAAAATTTTAAAAATGCGGTGTTTATTAGAAAATACTAATGTAATTTTCAAAGCCTTCGAAGTAGAAAAAAATATTTACACCATGTTTAAGGAACATGAAATTAAAATAAAAAGTTGGAAATGTTTCATAGTTAAGTAGAAACTTCAGTGTAGCTTTTGAACCCTTCATTTCCTGACCTATGTTTATGCGACCGAAATTTTTGAAAATGATCTCCACTACCCCCCCCCCCCCGCCCCCCCAACCCCCCCGCCCCCCAACCCCTCCACCCCCCGTTCATTTTGGACCACCACTTCTGGTACACCCTGTATCGGGTCCTTCTTAATATGCTAACACTTTTTTAAGGGGATGATCAGACCACCGTCAAACTTTCTCTCTATGTCACTATCGAAATCGCGAATAAAAAAAACATCTGCTCCATACAAAACTGCAAACCTAATCGATCCAAATGTATCTACTATAGCTTTTCCACCTATGTTCGCGACTTCATCCGCGTGGATTTCGAATTACCTATCGAAAAAACCTTTCTTAGTGCACCCCTACTAGCCCAGTCATTTTACGGAGTTTTGTTAGGCGGGGTAGGGAGTAATTATTAATTGGACATTTAAGCTGTAACCGGCACCATTAGGTGACAAAAAGACATATTTTAAAAAAATTCGCTGCGTAAATTTTTGCGCAATGTTTTACTCAAAATTGTGTGTTCCAGAAGGCTTTTAAATTAATAATATTAATACCAATGCACTCATTTGACATAGATTTAACAATATAAATTATATTTGAGCAATAAAATAGGCATTGAAATTTAAAAAATGAGGTACTTATTAGAAAATACGAATGTATTTTTCAAAACCTTCTAAGTAGAAAGAAATTTTTACACCACGTTTGAAGAATGTATAATGGTAAAGCCTTAAATATGTGCAATAATAAATTTACGATCAGGTTTATTAGAAAGAGATAATATCTAAATTTTAAAAATGTAACTGTTGCTGAGGCTCAAATTGGCTCTTCAATATTATACCGAAAAAAATATCAATTATTAATTAGTCCCGGCTCAAACCGTAAAATGACTGGGCCATACATGCTCTGTACATGTGTGGTTTAGGCAGTGCGTGGTCTGTCAGTCAGTCACGAAACTGACAACGGTGTTAGGGTTAACAGTAGCATTACTTTAAGGGGTGATTGTATCCATGATATTGAACAACTTTCAAACGTCTCGTGAAAACAATAACATCATAGACGATTTTCTAAACTCCCTCGAATCAACGATATTAACATTTAATACGTTCCAAAATGTGGCCATCATTGGGGATATAAATATAGATATTATGACAAACAGTGTGGACAAACATCAGTGTAGTTATCTGAATCTCATCTCAGAGTTGGGGCTTCTTCCAGCACATACTTTAATAACACATGGCCAGACCTGCCTGGACCATGTTATGCTTAAAGCTAAGGGAAATGCGAATGTTTTTGTTCTAATGTCAACTGTTAGTGATCACTGCGCTGTTCTCCTCAATTTGGAACATCCCTTACCTACTTCTAAAAATCGGCCTATGGTCAAAAGAATAGATTGGGACGAGGCATTAAACTGTCTTAAAAATGTAGATTTTTCACCGATGCTCCAATACGAGAACGTGGACAGTGCTGCTGAGTTTATTGTCGATTCACTCTCAAATGCAGTCCAGCAAAATACTAGATCGATACCCGTCCCTAGTCGTTCTAGAATCCTGAAACCTTGGGTCACCCCTGGCATGTTACGTTGCATAAAAAATAGGGACAGTCTCCATCGTAAAGTATTAAAATCGCCCAATAACGATGTGTTGAAGACTACTTATAAGAGATACAGGAATTATTGCAATAAGATTTTATCTAAATTAAAGAAAGAATATGAACGCGCTAAAATAGAAGATGCAAAAAATGATTCTAAGAAGACCTGGAAAGCTATAAAAGAAATCACCAGCGCCGTCAAACATAAATCTATCCCTAAAGAATTATTAAGCATTGAGAGCAGTCCAGATATATCAATTGAAGTGGTAAACAACTTTTTTGCCAATATAGGACGTAACTTAGGTGAAAAGATAGGGAATCCTAATTTGACTGAACAATTAAAGCACATACCCCGTAAGTTAAAATCTATGGTACTACTTAACACGGATGAAGCAGAAGTGGAAACCTTAATAAATAATTTGAAGAGTAGCAGTGCAGTGGGATGGGACAACATCCCTACTCACCTTCTCAAAATTGCGAAACACATAGTTGTCCATCCCATCACTAAACTTTGTAATCTGGCTATGGAACAAGGAAGATTTCCCAACATTTTTAAACGGGCTATTATCCATCCAATCCACAAGGGGGGTACGAAGTGCAGTGTCAACAACTATAGACCGATTTCGGTTCTCTCAGTTCTGTCAAAAATCTTAGAGAAGATAAAAGGCTCTTAAACTTCCTTAATACTAATAATCTGCTATCTAACTCACAATTTGGTTTTAGGGCTGGGATATCGACGATAGACGCAGTAACCGATCTAACTGACTGGCTAAAGCTTTTGACACTGTCTCCGTACCCACCCTTGTTGCAAAAATGAAAAAAATAGGTGTTAGAGGAACCCCGTTAAGTCTTTTCCGGGATTACCTGACAAATCGAGTCCAACAGGTAAAAATTGGTGATTTTCTAAGTTGCGACGCTCCCATCACTTTTGGCATCCCTCAAGGCAGTGTCATCGGTCCTACGCTTTTTCTGATCTATATTAATGATCTGTGCGACATTTCGCTTCGCAAAGGTCGCCTTTTTACTTACGCAGATGATACTGCTCTTGTATTCCAGGGAGATAGCTGGATCGATGTTCATAAAAATGCTGAGGAAGGATTCCAGAAGGTGGCCGACTGGTTAAGAAACAATCTCCTAACTCTAAACCTTACTAAGACTAAATATGTCCCATTCTCTATCCAAAACCGGTACCAACCGCCCACATCGCTGAGTATTAAAGCTCACTATTGTAACGTAGTGGCTCCTTTTGTAAACACCTGCTCCTGCACCCCACTTGATCGAACAGATTGCATCAAGTACCTTGGCGTTCTTCTCGACAAGAACTTGTGCTGGAAACCACATATCGAGGCGCTTACGGCCCGGTGTAGAAAGCTGGGTTGGATTTTTAAAAAACTCAGGCACGTTGCTGACCCTTCTCTACTCAAATCCATATACCTATCGTTATGCCAGTCCATCTTGGCATATTGTATCTCGGCCTGGGGGGGTGCACATAAAACTCACCTCATAAAGTTAGAAAGAGCTCAGAGATCAGTGCTGAAGATAATGACCTTCAAACGTTTCCGCTTCCCGACAAAAGTCCTTTATTCATCCTGCCAGGTTCTTTCCGTTCGTCAACTCTTTACACTTATCACTGTAATCAGACACCACACCTCACTTATTTTTGACCACCATCATTATGCAAACACCCGGAAATCTCACAACATCTGTAAACAGCCTCAGTTTCGTACAACCTTTGCATTCCATCAACACTGTCACCTTGCACCATACTTATATAATAAAGTAAACCGAATACTTGACATCTATCCTATAAATATGATTGCTTGCAAAAAAGAAGTACATAATTTTCTGTTAAAATTGGATTATACTCAGACTGAAAACTTGATGCTCACAAATTTTTGATGTAAAGCAGTACACAGTAACGTAAATTTAAATCTCTAACCTGTATTGTAAAATTGAAAGTATTTTTCTCTATATTTTGTTTCTTTCTCCTCTTGTCTCTCGATTAGTATAGTAATGCACCTACTGATAAATTATTTTTATAGAATTCTTTTGGTACCCCTGCCTGGAGGAGGGCGCTTGTATCAGTACTTCAGACTCTGTCTGCATAGATACCAGCGCGCCAACCATACACTATATAAAAAGCTAAAAATGTCTGTAACTAAATATGCCTAATGTTATTATGAACCTAATAAATTATTTGTATTTGTATTTGTATTATTTGTACTTTTCCTAAGAAACTTATAGAAAATTAGCAAAACCATTTTTTGACCTTCCATACTAAATATAATTTTCGCGAATTTCCTTCATGTTTCTTAGGGAATGTTTATCAGTATTATGGGTATAATCACCCCTTAAAGTAATGAAATTGTTTACACTAACACACTGTAATTATACACACTTGATCATTCCGTCTTCGGACATATTTCTCCATAACGTTCTGCTCGCCCTCTGTATCCAGTTGGAACTCGCGTGTCTCCTAATATCATTGACCCATCTTTCTGGTGGGCGGCCTCTACCACGCGTGGTTTCTCTGGGCTTACCTATACCTACAACGCGACTCTTTTATCTGACTAAGGAACCTTAAAAACTAAAGGAATAACAAATACTTACACGCATTTATTTTTGTAAGTACAACCGCTAGTGGAGCAAACTTCTTCAAATTCTAACGTACAGATCTTTGGACAAGTCGGGCAAACCTTGGCACAAGCTGCTAGTCCAGCGAGAGCCAGAATCAGGAACAGTACTGTAGAAACAAGTTTATTTTAATACAGAACCATGGGGTAACGAGGTCAAAATTTTTGTGGAGGAGATCGGGCGGCGGTTGAGAGCTGAAGGTTCCGCGCGATCAGCGCTCTGGGGCTTTTTTGGTGCAGAGGTTGTCTTTGACCGTCCAGAGGGGAAATACCACTAGTTTCATGGGGACCATAGAGCTGGGGTTGCGTGGAGCGGGACCTTTTAGTGGGCCTTAGTCTTTACGTTGACGAAGCGTGTTGCAGATTTAGAATGCATATGATTAAGTTTTTGACGAAGCGTGTTGCTGATTGGGTTCCTGTTTCTATATTTATTTTTGACGAAGCATGTTGCAGATACAGACATTTTGTTAATTCTATCAGTTTCAGTCATAAATAAATTTTTCTTTGACTAAACATACAGAAGTATTCAATTTGTACCTCCACTTATTCCAATTTCTTAAGAGAAGTTAATTTCGAGAGCGCAAATGCGCGCTGCATACAAACGAAGTCTGGTGATATTTTCTATACTATCCAATTAAAGTCAATAAAATTTGTCAGAAACAACCTAGAAACTAATATCTATGTTTGTATGAAGTCAGATTTTCGTTAAAATATAAACCCTATGAATACTGAATCAGCCTTGCAGCTGTTGAGAATAAAAAATAAGTCTATCTCTTATACTAAATAATAATTATAAATAATTATAAATTTAAACGAAAATCTGACAAAGGACAGGCACAGAAATATGTTTCTAGATTGTTTTAAAAATATAGTTATCTATAACAAACGTAAATTCGCGTTTTTTTTTTAGATATTAAAAATATTAATTAAAAAAATATAATTAAACTTCTTGTATAAGAAACGTGCTAGAATGCATAACTATTTTCTTAATAAACTTTAAACAAAACAAATTATTAAATTACTGAATAAAATATTATTTTGAATATACATAAAAAACCACTTACCGCTAAAGTATTTCATTTTTTCAGCTAACGATAAATTTTGGTGTTTAAAATAATTTCCTGAACGTTTTATACTTGGCTTGAAACTTAAACAAATATCAATTCATTTGTTCAGTTGTATCTACATGTTGTTCTGAAGCAACGCCACGTGTTATAAACAGGATGATTAAATGGACAACATTTCATTTTAAGAAATGTACTAAAATTAGAAAACCATTTGGAGATTATGTGATTCAAAGCTAATATGAAAATTATCAGATTTTTCTTTATATTATTTCTCAGGTTATTTGAAAAATACATTTCTTTCATACGCTCTGCATCCGTCGCGTGGTCGAGAGTTTTCAAAATGTTTATTATATCAATCTAATCAAAAAAATCAAATTTTTTTTTTAATCAATATAATATCACATACTCACGTCATTTTTTGACTCTACCACCGCGTCGGAAGGTGTTCCGTTGAGAGAAGATGCGGCCAGAAACTTTACAACACACATCTTTTAAACAAAAAAAAAGTATACAAAGTACAATTAAAATACAATATTGATACAATTGATACATAGGTAACATTGTCAAGACCAGACATTTTAGTAATTTAAATAGTCATCGAGTTTATAGTAGCCTTTTTTACAGAGGACTTGTTTAACATGGGACCATGGAGAAAAGAAATCTTTTCTTCGTGCATGGGACTTAAACTTTTCGTCTGGCAAGTTTAGAATATCCTCTGGTATCTTATTATAATAGCATTGCCGTTGCTATTTGGAATGGAGAATAGGCTGTTTTGTTACACCCTGTTAAGCTAAAGCACAGCCCGGACACCGCATAAACAAAATTGAAATTGACAAGATGACGTCAGCATATGCGAAACCAAAGTTTTTGATTTTTATCCTTAAGTCTTTTTTTTAGGTAACTGCCGGGTAACTGGAGGGCGATAGTGGGGTGAGTTAAAAAGTTGGTGGGAGGCAGGGAGTGTCCGTACTTTACGTAGTAGCTCTTTCCTGTACTTTGGCTAAAGGTGATCATTGCTACAACTGCATTCTTCAAAAGATGAATTGATAGTTGCAGCAAAGCTTCTGAATACCCCGATAGGGATAAATGCTTTCTTAGTGCCTCATCCTCCGTAGAATCTACAAACGGTATAATTAAGTTGCTTCAGACCATCAAACTGAGCAACTTTCACTATGGAGCTATCTTTAAAATCGAGAAAAAAATCAGGTGTCCCATACATTTGAGTCGAGTCGGTACTGTAGTTTAGTATGAAACAGAAGATTTTTTCAAGATTTCGAAGTTGTTCAGTTTGATGGACTGAAGCACCCCCTTAAGTATTACTAGGGTATTTTGTTACACCCTGTAGGTGACATTATACATACATACATTATGCTCACGCCTATGTCACACTACTGGGGTAGGCAGAGACAACAGATCGCTACATGCTACGATTCTCACATCCATAAGTTACTTCATACAAGCTCGTCGCTTCCGGATACATTTTATTTGGTCCTTCTTCAGTACGCATCCGATTTAGTCAGCGTACGTGCGCCTAGGGCGACCCCTTTGTACATAATATTAATTATGTTAAATTTTATGTTTCTATGCTTTCAGTGGTTTAGGCTGTGCATTGTAAGCCAGTCAGTCGCGGAAACGGAACTATTTTATTTATGAGTATATATTATGTAGTTTCTATATATAATCCTATCTTCCTTTACACTCGTAAATGAAAGAGCTGCGAGCATGATATACGATGCTGTATAGTTGATTTATGATTTAACAGCTAAAATGAAAGATGCTCGTATTAATAAGGCTTTCGCGGAGTTAGGTACTTAGTGAATTGAGCGCGCGTTGGGTTTAGAAGTAATGAACTGTTGAGATTATTAACTCGGTACGATCATGAATGGATGTGTTACTGTACTTTCTTTTTTGCATACAATATCAGGCACAGGATTTTTGTTAAAATGTAGCTTTTTCCCCGATCATTACCCTGCTAGAGTAAAAGACATGGTGATGTCAACGTATCTCATGCTGTGGAATAGAGACGGCAGAAAGATATCGATACTTTTTAAATCTTCGTGCCAATTTTTTGGCTTCAATCTCAAGGCGTGTATTGCATCCACTTCCCCTTACAAATGGCGACGGGTGCACTACTTTCAACATACTATCCACTGCTGGACATGACAATAATTACATCGTTCCCTCAACGTCTACGCTCAACAATAGCCTGTGTGTTATAATCTAAGCAGCCTAATAGGACACCGTACTCTATTGAAACTTGAAATCAAACACATAGAGAAAGAACTATCAATTTCAGTCGAATCCTTCACGATAATTATTGATAGTACATTTGCGTGCCAGTTTTGTCATACGTGCCAGTTTTACGCATACCAAATTTTATCCTTATACCAACTCCCCTCTAAGTCGCTTAGATGGTTTAGGATAACTTCCCCTTTCATGGCAAGCTTATCTCAGTCTAATGTAAATTTAATGCGTGATAGACGTTACTGCCGTTTAGGCTTCCCACATTACGAGGTCAGGATATTTGTGAAAAAAGCTGCATGGAAGACATTTCGCTAATATTCAGGAATTTTTAGGAACGTTTATTATTATTATTTTGGTAGTTTCATTTTCTCAGCTTGCGCTTGTAATTTTTAAATGCCATTTACGGGCCAGAACCAAGTAAATGACATATTAGGAAATACTTCTATATTCTTAGATCAGTGGCATCTTCTTCTACTTGTAAAAACTTTCTTACGATTCGACATGTATTCAGTATGGCAGCTTTTTGGAGTTGTATATAAGTGCTAGGTTTCAAATCAATGAGCTTTAAATTATGGTGGAGGTATTTTGGTATTACGCCAGTGGTTATTATTATTATCTTTATTTCAGACTGGAGTCCATAATGGGGTTAGTAATACAAAAACAAACTAAGAACTATGTTAGTAAATACATTCGTAAAGACAATAACTATTTGTTTATTTTGTTCCCTCCTGAGTCACCGGATACGTGGCAATTGATCCAGTGCCTTAAAAAGGAACTATCCAGCCTATCAACATTTAGGAGACTTTTGGTGCTGCCCCGCACCCGGCACATCAGGGAGGCCATTCTTTTCTGCACGATGGCATGGAAACCATCAGTGTGTGCCTCCGCAAACATGTGTGTTTAATGTTATTTTAGTGAAATGTCTATTACCTAAACGTTTACAAAAACTGGCAGCAAAAATAAACATTCCAGAATGATAGTATTAAAATTTTATCTTGAATCCTAAATGTGACTAAATGGTCATCCCTTCTGAAATTGTCATGTGAAAAGTGCCAAGTTCTTATTTAAAACTAATGCAGTACAAGTGTTCAAATGGTTTGAAAATCCACATGATTGAATAAACATTCTTGTCTATGTAAATTGTCCTTATGATGAGACAGAGTCTGACTGCTAGCATCATCATATCAGCCGACAGACGTCCACTGCTGGACATAAGCCTCCCCCAAAATGGGGGGATTTGCTATAATCGCCACGCTTGGCAGACGGGTTGGCGATCGCAGTTGGATTGAATGTGTATACTCAGAGGATGCTGCTGCCCATCCACCGGTAGATCCCTTAGTCGCCTTTTACGACACCCACGGGAGGAAATGGGATTCTTAGCCGACACCACACGGCAACTGCTAGCATCGTTATCTGATATTGTCTTATAAGGTGTTTATTTTCTTTAAAATCTTTTGGTGTTTCAATCCAACATTTAGATTTTGTAATAAATTTTTTTTTCTAGCCCAAGTGAAGGAAAAGGTTGATGTTATGACATATCAAGAACTCAAGAGACTAGCGAAAAAGAGACAGGATTGGCGAATTCTCCACCGACAAGAGCGTAACTCTTAAATCAGATGATGATGATGAAGATTTAATTTTGTAGCTAGATATTATCTACCTATAGATAAGCACCCAAAACAAAACAATATTTTAATAAATACCATAATAACTAAAATTTCATGGCATGTTGTGGTGTATTTGTGTACAATAAAAATAAATAAATATCTTGAACATTGTCACAAAAATTATTTTATCACATTTAAAATACCAGAATGTAGCCTGTATTATGATGACTAGACAATAAAGCACTGTGCAATAACAAAGTGATAAAATAAATAAAATCCAGGCAGGAGTGAAATCTGTAGGTCCCTAGAAACGTTTTAACTTGGCGGTTAATCTCCGTGCACCCAAATAATTGAGGCCGGGGAAGAAATTCCACGCGGCTTTCAGCGAGATAAAAACTTGGAACGTCTTAAACTTAAATAACCATCTACATTTAGGTCCTTCGATTTAGAAATCGGTGATATTGGGCTTAATGATTGGACATAAAGACTTTTATCGTCATTTCTCTCAATGTTATTAGAGGCTGAAATTATCATCATCATATCAGCCATGCTGGACATAGGCCTCTGCCAAGGATCGCCACAAGGACCGATCCTGCGCTGGCCCAGGCACTTATCCAGGGGGGGATAGGTGGGTTTTATCCCCCCCCCCCCCCCCTTGAAATCCGAATATTTGTATGAAAAAGTGATTACAGCACTTACTTTTTCTTTTTTTTTAATATCCCCCCCCCCCCCCCCCCCAAAACTAAAGTCTGGATACGTGCTTGTGCGCTGCCCTCACCCAACGGGTTGCCGTGCCGCCGCCTTTACGCAGCAATGCAATTCTCTAAGCGCAAACATCGTAACAACCTTAAATTCGTCGTTGAAACATCGGCGAGCTGACGATTCGGTATTCACTATGGTTATGTCATGTGTCAAACTCATATAAAACATTCGACGATCTGAATGATGCAAGAAAGATGTTACATTTGTGAGCTCGTCAATGTTTTTGACAGCGATGTGATGCTTAGAGAATTTCAAGTCTTATAAGTCGCTTCCTCAAGTTCTGCCTCGATTCTACTATAGTAAAAAAAATTGTTGTTTGATAGCTTATGATACGACTTAAAATCTGGTTTATTATTTGTGCGGACGAATTCGCGGGTAAACTCTAATATCTCATAAATCTACCACTTTCCAGTTGGAACCGCTTTAATCCAGATATAACTCCGTACTAGTTAATGCATGGTAATCTTCTAGATTCAGATCGTATTTAAACAAGGTAATTGAAATCAGTTTCCATTCCTCAACTCTTTTATTTAATTTAATTTTTTCATTTTTAACCGACTTCAAAAAAGGAGGAGTTTTCTCAATTCGACCGTATATATTTTTATCTTCTAATTTTACGCTGTTTTTGTGGTAAGGTTTACGTAAAGGTTAATTTCGTGCGAATCGTTGAGTTCTCTTGCATTTGCATTTCTATTTTTGAATCTCACTCGTTCTAATCCGCACTCGAAAGTGATGCCTAACTCTATAGATTTAATAAATGTCACATATGAGTTAGGATGCGTGAGATTCAAAAAAACATGTGTGCAGGAGTGCAATTCTCTAAGCGTCTCATCGCTGTCAAAAACATCGACGAGCCGTAGAGATAGGAAGTACTTTTTAACGACGAATTTAAGGTTGTGAAGATGTGAAGGCGCTTAGGCCCGCTTGCGCCTAGCAGGGTTATCATTATTAACTCGGAACTAGACGCTAATTTGGAATTAAATTATAATTATGTCTTGCACCATCCTGTTTTAGGGCAAAACTTGTGTTATAATATTTAAACCCCCGATGTGGTAGGTTTAAGTCACTAAACTACGTGCTAAATGTCAAAATTGAGGCAACAGCTGTTTTTATAGTTTTATTGTAGGCTCACGCAACTCTCTAACAAACAAAATTTATATGAAACGTGCATTTAATTCCTTTGGACGGTTGCACACGTTTCATATATTCTGGATAATCTGTCACGACCAGTTTTTACTATGGAAATCCCGACTCAGAACGTATTGTGTTACATGCTCTTTGATAACATGAATGAACGATGAAAACGAAATGTCATTGCCAAAATAAAACAAATGAGACAGACAAATACAAAGAGATGCAGTGTGAAAGAGACGTGCATATATTATGTTCATTCATCATTCACTTTTCGTATTTTGTCAGGTTAGTTAACTATGAACTAGTTTTCATTGGCGCAAGACAATCTTCGATAACACTCATTCAATCTTTACGCAATTTAACTCAGCATTTGGCGCAAGTGGGCCTTGCAGTTCACACGCGGTAGAATTGAAACCTTTTTAGTCAGAAACTATTTAGTGTCACTTTTTCGTTTCATCGAGTTTCAATTCACAACGGTGCTCAAGAAGTTTTCACTTCAAAAACAAAATTTTAACAAAAAATTAAAACCGCCTTCAAAAAAACTAAAAAGTTAAAAAAAAATATTGCAGCCGATGACATTTTCGTTCGCACCATAAGAACATTAATTTGTTTTATCGAAGTCACTGTCAAGGCGGTACGATTCGCGACAGGACTTGCATTAGTTTTTTGGCTTGGCTTGACACCGACTTCTATAAAACAAATTAATGTTCTTATGATGCGAACGAAAAAGTCATCGGCTGCAATATTATTTTTTAACTTTTTTGTTTTTTTGAAGGCGGTTTTAATTTTTTGTTAAAATTTTGTTTCTTTCCCAATTTTCAGTGGTGAATTCATTAGATCAATTTAATAGTAGTGCTTTAAATTAACAAACGCACTAGCAGGCACTACGATTTTCAAAGGTTCCCCTCGATTTCTCTGGGATGCCATCATCAGATCCTGGTTTCTTTATCATGGTACCATCCTTGGAATATCTTCTTTCCAACAAAAAAAGAATCATGAAAATTGGTTCATAAACGAGGAAGTTATCCGCGAACACACATAAAAAAAAATATTTATATACGGTCGAATTGAGAAACCTCCTTTTTTGAAGTCGGTTAATAATAAAAAAAAATAGTGCCGGTGCCGGTGCCGATTGTAATGATATTATTGCTAGACACATTGAAGATTGAGTCACATAGTGTGTTAATTACAGATGTTTATACTGTAGATGTTATGTTTACTGAATCACACTTTATTCTGATACAGTGCACGGTTGTTACGACAAACATTCAATTCCATCTTGTCCACTGGTACAGAATTACCGGAAATACTTTTAAATTTACGATTATTTCGCAACAGAACTACATAATTATTATAAAAAATTTAGATTTAAATCAAAATTTGTAAATAGTTAGTGTTCTTCAGATACCTATCTTTCTACCACTACGACGTCGTTAGGTATTATGCCTAAAAATAAAAATCGCTTCTCTTTTCCTATATCATCATTAGCTAAAAAAACGCATCCTGTTTTTTTTTCGTTTTCATGATTCTTTTTTTTAGGCCCGCCACACACAGACGGAATTGCGATCCGGAATCCTGATTCAGGATTCAGTGTTGTCAACTATGGTTACAAAAAATAAAAATGTAAGAAACGCCAAATGAATGACAATAATTGCATTTTTAGGTATTTATTAAAACAAAACAAACAATATCTATACATGATAATTACTATCATGTGATGAGGTCATGACGTTACGAATGTTACGATGATGGTTTGTAAATTGTATTCCAATATTAATGCAACTATATCAAAAGACTATTGATAGTTTTAACACTACACATAATCTGCATAAAAAATGAAATGAACCATTATCACACAAGCGGTTTTTGAGCGTAGGCGATTTCGCAACTATGCCGCAACGACGTCGCAACTACACCGTCACGATACGGTATCGTTCCATCAACGCCTAAGCTCAAAAATCACTTTAACATATGCCACCTAAGACATAGAAAAATCAATAGATCTAGTGAATAAGTCTCTGAAAGCGGCAACACTCCATACGGAATCTAATTCTGAATCAGGTTTATTCCGGATGTGTGTGGCGAACCTTATTATTATAATCTATGATGGTGTTCCTATATTTTACTGGCCAAGTATTTTGCGAGTGTGATAGCGTCAGGTGTAGGTATTTGTATTTTAAGTCCTCTGTCGTGCAGATGTTCGGGCACAAGAGACGTTCTGGCAGCTATTGTCCTATTGGAAATATTATACATTGCTTGGCTTGTACCCTTGTAATTGTAACTACCCTAATCAAGCTACTATTCAAAACGATCTTAAAAGTTGTTCCATTGAGCCCCTAAATTAGGCTACGATACAAACTAACCTAAAAAAAAAAACCGACCAAGTGCGTGTCGGGCCACGCGCAGGGTAGGGTTCCGTGGTTGCCCATCACAATATATGGACTTAGAAGGGGGCTTTTTGTTTTATACTATGGTTTAACAGCTAATAAAGTCTAAAAAGTATTTTTTTTAAGTTGGTCTACTATTACTCGTAAACTTGTTAAGCCTACTTAGCGGTGATAGTTTTCCTTTTAATTTCGTTATACAGGGTCCTTCTTAATATGCTGACAGTTTTTTAAGGGGATGATAAGACCGTCAAATCCATACAACACTGCAAACCTACTCGAGCCAAATGTAAGGGAGAGCTGATTTTTTTTTTCGCGATTTCGATGTTGATCCCATAGAGAAAGTTGTTCAGTTTGATGGTCTGATCATCCCCTTACAAAAGTGTCAGCATATTAAGAAGGACCTTGTATAATACTACTGCCGTGACAAATATGTATACCTAGGCCAAATTACAGCTTTCTAGTATTAAGCGTCTCTGAGCTAAGCCGCGGACAGACGGACGGACAGTCGGACGGACATGGCGAAACTATTTGACTTCGAAACCCTAAAAACGAACGATAAAATGAAAATGTTCCGACAATTCCATTTAAAAAAACATCTGAAAGCTAATTGCCTCTCGTTCATTCTCAAAGTGAAAAGAGAGACAGGCTTCAATTAGCGTTTCCTTTCTACACAATATCCAATGCTCTAATTACTCTCGTGGTTTTCTTTGTCAGAGAAAACTGCTTCGTTGGTTTTTAAATTTAAAGTGTTTGTTTGATGATCTTATTCAATTGATCTTTGATATGAAGAGAAAGGGACAAGTGGGTGAACTGACAATGATACTTGATAACCTCTCTAACATTTAAAGGACATCATCGGCTTTTCATACATTTTTGATCCAAATGTGAAAGTGCCGGTCAACAAAAACTAATATATTCTGTACGCTGCTAGCGTTATGGGCACCTTTGCACCTGGGTCGATACGGGGCGGGCTATTTGATTAATGTTTATTAATTTTAAGTTATTTTTATTTATAACGAGCGTTAACCCGCGACTTCGTCCGCACAAATTATATACCAGATTTTAAGTCAGATCATAAGCTTTCAAACAAAAAAAGTTTCATCAAAATCGGTTCAGTAGTTTTTGCGTGATACTCGTTCAAACAAACAAACAAACAAATAGACAGACAAAAAATCCAAAAATTAGTGAAATGGAATCAGGGACACCTAAAAACCATATCGTAACTTTTTTTTTGTTAATATCTTCAATGTACAGACAAACTTCCTGTTACAGTTTTATAATAGTACTAGCTTTTGCCCGCGACTTCGTCTGCGTAGACATGTAATTTTGTCTAATGTCTCGTCTAAGGTCATGAAGGTCATGGTCCGAACCAAGTCTAGGAATCCTGGCATGTAACATTAGAATGGCGATTAAGGAATGGGCTGATAAAAGACACAGGCTAGAATGCTCTGGCCTCTCGGGTCTGCAACACTGCAGGAAATTCATCAGCAATCTTCTTATTATCTTGTGGGCAAAGCCCTGGTGTCAGAGTATAACAGCAATATAACACCACGAATCCCACAGTTCATACTGAACAACAGCAGGAGCAAAGCTCGTGCCATCGTCGGAGCCCTCACCGGGCACTACGGAACAGGCACGATAAAGCTCACTCTAGATCCCGGTTGCCGAGCGTGTGAAGAGGAGGAGGAAACCATGGAACATTTGTACTGTGTGACTGCGATGTCTTGGTGGGTAAACGTATGTGACTCCTGAGAGATGGTTATTCATTACAGGTTTCTTACCCTGAACGCTATTGCCTCCCTCATTTTCCGAGTTTTTCAAGGATGAAGAAAATAATATGTAGGGTTCAATACAAAAGATACCATTGGGCCGAAGTGTTGCTGGCTTGCCATTTCCCATAATAAGATAAGAAAGTCATGAACTTAAGCTAAATCAAAATCAGAAAGTACCCCAAGTAATTCTGTAGGTATCAGATTTAAAAGTCATTCACTGGACCCATCACTTAATTTTTCTACTGTTCGTCGTTTATTAGTTTTTCATTTATGTCGAGCAGCATAATAATCATCTTACGACCCACTGCGGGTCACAGACCTCCACTCACGTATAAACGTTAGAGGATACTCTACCACGCGGGCTACTGTCAAATGGTGAAGGCAAGAGCTAAAACGATAATATTCTAGGAAGCTAATGGTCACTTTGCTAAAAAAGATTTTCAATTATGTAAGTAGCTACATTAACGACCTATATTATAAGGACCTTTTTATACGTTGTGGTAGAATGATGTTCTATAGTTAAGTTGCACAAGCCCTCAAAAAATCATAATTGAGACCGAAAATCAAACAAAACAAAATTCGTGCTTTCTGTAAAATAAGGTTATCATTCCGTAGCATTGGCTCAGATTGGACTCAAACAATCAATATACTTACAACGATGTATTACAACGATAATATAATCAAGTAAATTTGTAAGCTCCTGCTATAGCTAGGTTTTTGAATTAATAATTGTAGCACATTTGCTTTAAAAAAACTCCCAACGCCATCTATTAAGATGAAAACAATACTACGATAAAATTATGAACACTAACTTTAGAAAAGGTTAAAAGAAAGAGGATTTTTAGTATTTGCCGACCCGGTTGGTGTAATGGTTACCACGCCAGACTGCCAAACCAGAGTCCTGGGTTCGAGTCCCGGTTCGGTCTTGGATGTTATATGTTTATGCCGTTGTTGTATGGTTTCCACAATAAAAAGCCTATAATGCTTGCTTGGGATAATTAAAATAATGTTTGTGCCTGTGAGCGTTATTTATTTATTTGTTTAATTATTTTTCTCGCGTTCTCCGCTGGAGAATAAGCTTGCCCGGTGTGGGGCCGATCTGCCCACGCCAAGCTGGTGGATACCGGCACTAAACAAAACGTGTCGGATTATAACTGGTTGTTTGAAACCGACTCCAGTACAGTTGCTTTACCCACTGGCTGGCATAGCGCCCCCAGATGTAAGTAGGGCTGTGGCAGGTTCCTCAGAGAGAGCCCAAATGGTGGACGACACACGACATCCCATGCATGGCTTTATTCCTGCGCCGCAAAGGCTGCCAAGCCGACGCAGCTTTATGAAGTGTGTCGACCCCCTGAATACTGGCCCAGCGCAAGCAAGGTGTACTCTATGGCGACAAAAAGTGTCCCTCCCAACTCCATTTGTGTCGCCGTTTGAGAGCCTCACGCCTAGACATGATTTGCCTTGGGCGACCTGGAAGTCTTTAAACCGACTTCGAACCCAGGTCGGTCGCAGTAAGGACAACATGGTCAGGTGGGGATACTCGGATGCGCAAAATGTGACTTGCTTGTGTAGAACTCCACAAACGATGGCCCATCTCACATCGTGCCCTGCGTGCCCTAACATCTGCACGCAGGAGGAGCTCATGACTGCTAGCGACGGTGCAGTATCGGTTGCCCGATTCTGGCAAGCTACTATTTAGCGACTTTGTTCAGAATTTGAAGTCGACACGATAAGAAGAAGATTATTTTTCCAATTCGCCCAGTACCTATACAATCAAATCTGTAAAACCGAATTTCTGAGACGTGTTGATGATAGAACCACAAACATAATATTAATATTAGTGAGATACCTGGTAGGATGGTAGGATTAAAATTAGAAAAAAGCCAAAATAAAACATCCTGCGCTAATATTAGATCTGATATGATCTCAGGATATTATTATGATTGAAGGTCAGGCCCTTAACATATCAAGCCTAACTGCTTCTGTCTAATCCGGTGAAAAATGGATATAGTCGTTGAATGTATTTAAAAAAAAAATAAAAAAAACATTCTCGACCAAGAATCGAACCTCCACCTCATGCACGAAAATCTAACCATATACCAAATATACTACACAGCTATTGTCAAAACTGTTGAAAAAAGTAAATACTATTTTTATCACTGCAATCTACACAAATGCATCTGTCAGCGTCAAATTGGCGCTAGTGAGCATAGAATAAAATATTGTAATTTATCCCACAGGAACCCATTGCTAGGATAAAAAGTATCCTATATCTTAATCCAGAACACATTCTATCTGCGTGCCAAATTTTATCAAAATCCATTCAGCCGTTTATGCGTGATTGCGCCACAAACATACAACATTACAACTTTACAAACATCGTCACAAACTTTCACGTTTATAATGTTAGTGAGATTATTAGTTCTTCTTCGTGATGGCATTTTTCATTATTGAAAACAATCAAGTGTACTGGCAGATACAAAATTATTTTTTAAGTATGATTATCACTGAACGGAACGCGTCGGGGCGCATTATATATATATTACTTTATTTTTTATATATTTAACTTAATATGCCGACACTTTTTTAAGAGGATGATCAAACCATCAAACAGCTTTCTCTATGGGACTGTCATCGATATCGCGAAAAAAAGTCTTCTGCCCCATACATTTTTGTAGGGTAGGATTGCAGTTTTGTATGGAACAGTTGATTTTTTTTTCGTGATTTTGACTTTAGTCCCATACAGAAAGTTGTTCAGTATGATGGCCTGATCATACCCTTAAAAAACTATCTGCATATAAGAAGGACCATATACATCTTGCAATCCGGTCAGATGCGCGCGAAATCGGTGACGGCCGCATTCCACTGCAACGTCGCCTGATCAGCACTCGCTGTCAATTTGCGTGCATTTGAAACAACGGCTGAGGCGCACGTATGCGCCTGGATTCCAGCAAATAATTTCGTCCGGAAGGACGCAGTCGGCTATTGCCGAATGTTACATTAATTTATATAAAGCTCATATCAAGCGACAGTCCGTAGGGCTGTGGCAGGTTCCTCAGAGAGAGCCCAGATGGTGGACGACACACGACACGGACGGACCACAGCACGGACTACAAACTTTGAGTCAAGATACCTTTAGAACTAAACATTTAAAAGGAAATCACAGATATTGGTTTCTAGATTGTTTTAAAACCATAAATTTTTTACTTTAATTACTAAATGTTCAAACTAAGCTTCGTTTTGTATGGAGCGCCGTAGAAAAATGCGCAAAATGCACGGCGGCACATCGCATCGGCGGCATAAAAAACCGACCCTTATTAATTTGTTAGAGTTGTTCGTTTGTATTTTAGTAATAATTTACGGTATTTCAAAATAGTTCCTTACTTGTCTTATAATTGCTTTAAAATATTAGCTACTATCCAGTCTTGCGTAACTGTGTGATTACAACGTAAATAAACATTCCGAATTAAAAATCGAGTTTTAGACATCTTTCGGCTGCTGATTTGAAATCATGATTATATTCTCTTTGTTTGAAACTGGCGTGCAGTTTTTTTTTAAATAATTACTCCTGCTTTGTTTGCACTGTAATTCTACAAAATGTCAAGAAATTTGTAATGCGAATCTTGTTTTCTTGTGGCCAGTACTAAGGTTTTTTTTGTTATGCAAAGGTTTTCTCCATGGAGTTTGAAAGATTTTATAGCCAAAAAGAAAAACAATGTTATACCAGTGCAGTCATCAGCACTGGACAATGATAAAATTTATGATTATTGGTATTTATTTTGTAATTTATTGTTATTTTCGTTATTTATAAATCAAACAGTCTTCAGAATTAGCTTACTTTATTACAAGTCTTTTAATTTTAATTAGTGTTACTTAGTTGAAATTGAAATGGTACCGTACATTGGTTGCACTTGCGGTTATATGTTTATATCTCCGGCTCCCGTCAACGTAGCGAGATAAATTATATACCAGATTTTAAGTCAGATCATAAGCTATCAAACAAAAAAAGTTTCATCAAAATCGGTTCAGTAGTTCTTGCGTGATACTCGTTCAAACAAACAAACAAACAAACAAACAAACAAACACACAAACAAACAGACAGACAAAAAATGGAATCAGGGACACCTAAAAACCATATTGTAACTTTTTTTTTGTTAATATCTTCAATGTACAGACAAACGTTCTGCTACAGTTTTATAATAGTTTAGATAGATAGATAAATTTATCAATAAAAATATATATTCTGTTAGAACTTTTCCGTCTAAGCATTTATTATTATTGCACGAAAGCTGTAGCTTTAAGTTTTATTTCATCAAAAATGTTTGAAATAAGATAAGATAAACATTCTTTATTTGCACACCGAAATACACAAAAATATACACGAACAAGAAGGGTACAAAAGGCGGCCTTATCACTAAAAGTGAGCCGTATATAAATTTTTTTGTACCATATTCCAGAAAATAAATTATTCTATTCTATTCTATTCTATTCTATTTTCAAACCTCGATTAAACCAAAAAAAATGGCCCAACAACTTTGGTGCCATACGGACTAGTTCTAACATAATTATGGCCTTAGCTAATTTCATCGAAAATATGTATGAAAAGGCAGATTTTCGAATCCAAATGAAACCAAAGAGCTTTGGTGCCGTAATAATAAATGTTGTACAAGTTCTAACAGGGTAACGTATTATTTTTACTTGGCCGGCACTTTCACATTTTGGACCAAATCCGGTGATGTCTTTTGTAAGGGTTGCCGGTTGCTGGTTGTTTAATTTTGTTCATCTATTTATATGTTCGAGCATTACGCAAAAACTACTACCCCGATTTTGATTAAACTTTTCGTGTGAATTCGTGTTCGTGTTCGTGTTGAAAACTTGTGATAAGTCTTAGAAACGGGGGTACAGGAATTATATTTTATCTCGCTACGATGATAGCTGGAGCCAAAGAGAATGTAACTCACTACGTTATAATAAGAGTCGGGACACTCATACTAAAAACTGGTCGTGACCGATATAAAAGAATGTATGAAACGTGTGCGACCTTTCAAAGGAATTTAATGGCGGCGGTGCACGTTTTATATAACATTTTTTTGTTAGACGATTTACTAAGTGTCACATCGCTGTTAAAAACATCGACGAGCTCACAAATGTAAAATTTTCTTGCATCCTTCAGATCGTCGAAGGTTTTATATGAGCTTGATAGCGAATACCGAATTTTCAGCCGATGTTTCAACGACGAATTTTAGGTTGTGTTGTGACGATGTTTGCGCTTAGAGTATTGCGTGCAGGCAAAGTTACATAAAAGGTAGTTATTAGTTGACTATTTACAGTTATTAGCCCAGTCATTTTACGGAGTTTTATTAGGAGAGGTAGGAATTAATTATTATTTGGACTTTTAGACTGTAACCGACACCATTTAGTGACGAAAAAACTATCTGAAAAGATATTTAAAAAAAAATTCACTATGCAACATAGAAATCAAAATTGTGAGTCCTAGAAGGATTTTAAATTAGTAATATTAATACTAATGCACTCGTTTAAATTAAAACAATATAAATTATTTTTGAGCAATAAAAAAAGGCATTGAAATTAAAAAAAAATGGTTTTTATAAGAAAATACGAATGTATCTTTCAAAACCTTGTAAGTAGACAAAAATATTTACACCATGTTTGAAATATGTATAATGATAATGCTTTAAATACGTGGAAAAAAATATTACCCTCAGCTTTTTTATAACGAGATAATAGCTAAATTAAAAATTTGGAACTGTTGCTGACGGGATTTTTTTTTAATTTTGATACATTTTCAAGCTTAAATTGGCTCATAAGTACTACACCGAAAAATTATAATAATTTCTGGCTCAAACCGTAAAATGACTGGGCTATATATCAACATTTAAAATAAATTTTAATAGATGTCTAAAATCACTGTTTATTTCTAATTGAAACACTGTCGTATAAGCATTATATTAATTACTAAACAGATAATAAATAAAGGACAAAACATACAACGCATACAACAAATATCTTTCGTCACAAAACCCAAATCTAATTAGTGTTAAGCAAATTGTAATTAAACGGAACGAGAGAGCGTTTTGCTCTCCAGCTCGCATTGGATGGAACGGAAAGCAATTTGTTGATACATTTACATTTCCTTTTAATTTGTAGACGATAACCTACAATAAGGAACCCAAGTAGTTAAGGTGGTTTCAGTCCATACAAACGTTAGACGCACAACATGCGTAAACGGAATTAATAAAAGTAATATTTTATATATGGAAAAATAGTTTAGAAAATCTAGTTGCCGTGTAACAAATAACATTTGCAATTTATAAAATAATTACGAAGATATAAAGCTTTGAAATTTTTCATACAAAATTTGAAAAGCTTTATATCTTCGTAATTATTTCATAAATTGCAAATGTTTGTGACGCGGCATCTAGATTTTCTAAACTTTTTTTCCATATATGTATACAAAGTTACTTATATTAATACCGTCTACGCGTATTGTGCGTTAAAGTTTTGTATAAAATTGACCCCTCTGCAACCGCCTTAAGCTCGATGTGTGGCGATACAATCGCGGTTGCAGAGGGGTCAATTTTATACAAAACTTTGACGCAAAATACGCGTAGACGGTATTAATATAAGTAACTTTGTATATATGGAAAAATAGTTTGAAAAATCAAGATGCCGCGTCCCAAATAACATTTGCAATTTATAAAAAAATAATTATATTAAAATTTGCAAATGTTATTTGTGACGCGGCAACTAGATTTTTTAAACAATTTTTCCATATATAAAATATTACTTTTATTAATTCCGTCTACGCGTATTGTGCGGCAAACGTTTGTATCGACTGAAACCACCTTAAGAGGATAGACCAGTGCGGTTTTTTCCATACAAACGTATTCCCCTGTTTTCTCCTTGGATAATAACATTAGAGCAAATATTTTTTTACTATCTATGTCATCTCTGCCATGACAGAGGTGACATATTATGGACATTTCCCTATGTTTTGCTTTTTTGCATTAAATAATTACTGTTAGTCCTAAGGACCTTCCAAAATTAAACCACCACCTTAATTGATTCGTCAGATTGATCGTATTCCATGTTTTTCATGATGATGATTTAGGGAGAGCAATAATTATGTTAATTCTTCATTAGGATTAAGGTTACTTCGTTTTAATACTTTGAATTGGAGAGTTAACTGCATCAAATATATTTTAGTTTTATCTTCTTGGTAAAAATTACGTTTGAAAATAATGCTAATCTTACATTTTCAGTAATTTTGTAGCTTTTTTAATAAAAGGATAAACTATTAAAAGTATCGAAATGACGACGAAATACAATGACGTCACTATTCATGATTTAGTACAACTATTCATATTGCAAGGCTCGTGATTTGACGTTTGATAAAGAGTTGCTGATTTGACTAGATAGAAACTATTCGCGGATTTATTAACTTTTTGTGCAGTCATGTTCGTTTATGCACATCTAACTAACATGTTCAGTGTTATTACGTATTTATTTGTAGTGAACAGTTTATTTATAGATTTAGAAAGTACCTACATCTAACACTCAGGTCATGTTTGGCCTAAAAGTCTATGAAAATGAGAATATTAATAATTATTTCGGTTATATGTTATATGTCATATTAATAATTAATTATAAAAAAATGTCTATTAAAAAAAATTTCTTGCAGCCCAGGCTCACACCTAGCCTGGTGGAAGATCTTCCCTTTTCAATGGAGGAACATTCCCAGCAGAACCTTCATACAGATATATATATACAAACCTGAGGCTATTATATTTAACTGCAATACGTTCTTATTCTTCTTTCGTGTCAGCATGAGCTATATCGCATGACAATCAGTCATGCTAAAGCACCATGCAAAGATAATCCAGTCAACAATGGTCATATCGAAGCTGACTGCCATGACAAGTTTATAGTAAATAAAATAAATAAATATCTTGGACATTGTCACACAAATTATCTAGTCACATTTAAAGTACCTGGACTTGTATTATGATGACTAGACAACGATATAGAATACATATATAGATACAAACATCCATGACTTGGGTACAAATATTCATATTCATTATATAAATATTTGTCCCTTACGGGATTCGAACCCGCGACCCTCGGCACAGCAGGCAGGTTCACTACAGACTGTGCTACCGGGCCGTCATTATTTTGACATTATAGTGACATTATTTTGTGAATGTGGTAACATTATGGAGGCGTTGAGGAAGGCCGAGGACAGAGTTTTGCGGCGCGCCTTGGGAGAGGCCTATATTCAGCAGTGGACGATGATAAGCTGATAATGATGATGATGCAAGCGTGCATTTCAATGCGTTCACGTTCTTGCGTCTGAGTACCGTTACCATGGAGGAAGAGTAGTGTCTATAACATCCATATCTTGGCGTCTTCGACTATCTTGCGTGTTCACTAAGTAATGTGATTTAAATTCATTGTAATAATTAAATTTTTTTTGTTTCAGGTAAGTTCCGAGATTTACAAAATAATTGCTGGTCAAGAATCATAAATAATTTGTAAGTTAGCGTTATTATTATCACTATGTGCATTAATAATACGGATGCAAAAAAACAAACATAAATAAACATTTAAAAAAAAATTTATGAACCAGGTGTTCATCATCATATCAGCCGACATAGGCCCACCACACATTCCCACCGCTGTAACTCCTGTAAGCCAGGATCAACAGCGGACCATTTACAACACTGGACAATGAAGTCCAGCGAGCCCGGGGGATGACTCTAATCTGTCTTGTAACCCGCAATGAATTAATCAAAGAAGATAGGAGGAGTAGGAAAACGAAATATCCGACTTCCCTCCATTGCAAACGGGAGACAGCAATAAGAAGGAAAATACATGGCTCATATCAGCGGACAGACGCCCACTGCTTGACATAAGCCTCCCCAAAAATGGGGGGATTTCCCATAATCGCCACGCTTGGCAAGCGGGTTGGCGATCGCAGCTGAATTGAATGTGGGTAATCCCTTAGTCGCCTTTTACAACACCCACGGGAGGAAATGGGATGGTGCTATTCTTAGCCACAACACGGGAATCAGATGTTACTTTGCGGAAATACATGACTAATAGTTAGATGAATGAGACCTCCGCTTCTAAATACCTAGTAGATAAAGTTGTATTACGTTTTGCAATACTACCTGCCCACCAAATAATTTCTACTCTACACGTGTTTCGCTCCACCAAGTAGCATCCTCAGGAGTTAGACCGACGAACGTTCAAAACAGGGCCTCTACCCGGACACTCGAACTTCGCAATTGCGTGAACCTTTTCTTTCCAATGTCAACTCTATTACAATGAAGTGCGGACCGAAACGGTCTCGATATATCGAAAATCGAATGTCCAGGTACCAGGCCAGAGTTGTTACTCCGCCGAGCGTCCGACACCAAAAAAAAAGAATCACGGCAGGGGTTTGAACCTGCGTTAGCATGATTTGCATTCACAGAAGACGTAAACTGTTGTTTGAGACGTTTAAAACGCAGCCAAAGCCTTTACTACTTACTTAGAAATAGAAAAAGGTGGCGAAAAAATATTCTGCAAAGTTCTGCCAAAGCAAAAAAGGTCTGTACTGTCTTCATACCGAATTTCGGTATATTTTCACATATCGTATTTTCTACGAAGATGACAAAGCTATAAATTGCGAAAGCGATTTGTTTTTGTTTCACATGCATTCGTATGCAAACACCAGAGTAAACAGAGATAGTAAAGTCATAGTGTGCGTTAATGCCGCTTGACCCTCATCGAATTTCGATTTCTTTACCAATTTATTTTCAAAAAAGAATAGCTTTTTTTAGTGCCAATAAACAATTAATCACCTCATTAGCGTTTACATTACAATAAAAATAGTTCAATGACTGACTGGATATAGACTACCGTTATCGGTGTTATTTACAAATACAAATTGTTTATTGTTTTCGTATTTATTGGTAATGAACAGAGTTTTTGCACATAGAAAAAGCTTCATTCAATACAGTTTTTGAGAGTAATGTCGTTACTACCTATAGTGGGTGCAGCTTTGAATTGATGAACCATGTTGAACGATACGAATAATACCGCAACGCGTGCCCAATGCATATTGGTGTACACGGTGGTAGAATCAAAAATTTGACGTCAGGAAGCTATCCATGACACATCATTTTTAGTTTGGAGTACTTACATAAAACTTTCAGTTCAATTCAATTCAGTATACTTATTGCCAAAGAACATTAAACAAAATTTACAGAACATCATCATCATCATCAACCCGGCCACCCTTCGTATTGTGCTTTTGTAATCTCTTCTGATCATTTTATGTAGATCGTTCCATCTAATAAAAGGTTTTAAATAAGCTGTAATAAAAATGTATCAAGCAAACTCCCAGACAAATAAGTTATATACTTACGCTTTTTAACGAACTCCAAAAAAAGGAGGAGGTTCTCAATTCGTCTTCGTATTATTTTATCGTGGTCTTGCCGATTTGACGCACGCAATGTAATTGTTCACGCGACGGTTGGCTCCTGGCCAGAGGATCTGATAAATCAGATAATCCGGTGGTGTGTACCGAGACGCGCAAATCCGTAGGGTTTAGTTAGTGCATAAACTGGGCTTAAACCTAGATCGTGGTGGGATTTTAGATACGGCTAGATTATGTTACAGTGTGGGACATTCGCTTTAAAAGACTTTAAATCTTCAATGAAATTTTCTTGTTTGTTAAAAAACCGGCTAAGTGTGAGTCGGACTCGCGCACGGAGGGTTCCGTACCATCATACAATATTACCGAAAAAAAATGGTTCGGGATCTTTAGCTTTTGTTTTTTATTATTTGTTATTTTACCTTCGAGTCATAATCATCATCATCTCAACCGATAGTCGACCACTGGACATAGGCCTTCCCCAAGGATTGCCACAACGAGCGGTCCTGCGCTGCCCTCATTCAACGTGTTCCCGCTGCCTTCACCAGGTCGTTGGTCCTACTTTTGGGGGGTCTACCCACGAGTATTGTACTATAACAAGTTTGACGCTTGTATGTATTATCATTTTTACGACAGAGCAACAACAAAAAAACGTTGGCGAAAAACACGTTTCGTGTATGGAGACCCCCTTAATTTCTAACTTTTTGTTTAACAAATGCGCCATAAAAACGCATATTCTGTGAAAATTTCAACCGTCTACTATTATAGTTAAAAAGATACCGCCTTATGAATCTGGTTCCGTGGCTGGCACCCTCTGGGCACGGTACCCTAAAAAAGTAACTCCTTAACTACAAATTGTGGAACAAAAGTTAAAGATAACAATAAGTATTATATTGAATAGATAATTGGACCGCCCTGATTGCATGACTGAATTTCAGTACAATAATAGTATACTATTTCAGCAAAACTGACAAAATATTCAAAGGTAATGGTATAGTGATTTAACTATTTATATTCGTTTTATATACTTTAATAATAAATAGAAAGCGGAGCACAAATAAAACACTACGATGATGGTGACAGACAGATGTCAAGAGGTTAGCATTTATTATGCGATAGGTGGAGACACTTACAGGTTTCGTTTAGAAAGCACGACACACTACAAATTGCATTTAACCAAAAACTAATACTTGATTTCAATATTCTCCTTTTAAATGCAAACCCATCATGCTTGCGCAGTTCTCAACTTGAAGCTTAAATGTTGCTTTGGTCAGAGTGTCGGCAGCCATACTGTCGGTGGGCACATACTGGACTTCAATTTGCTTTGTATTTCCTTTCTCTCGTAGAAAGTGATATCTTATATCAATATGTTTGCTACGGGCATTATAAGAATCTCTACCTGCAAAACGAATGGCACTTTGATTATCACAGTATATAACAGTCGGAAGTACCTCGACATTGGGATGCAGTTCCATTTCCAAATGTCTCAACCACATCGCCTCTTGAGTGGCTACAGCCAGAGCCATGTACTCTGCTTCCATGGTAGACAATGCTACAGTGGACTGTCTCTTAGAACACCATGATATTGGTGCACCCTGAAACAAAAAAATATAGCCCGAACAAGATTTCCGGCTTTCATTATCCGAAGCCCAATCGGAGTCACAGTATCCATGTATTCTTTTCTCTTCTTTATATTGATCAAATACTAGTTTGCAATCTTTAGTACCTTTCAAATATCTTATGACTCGCTTTACTGCTATCCAGTGCTGGTTTTCTGGTTTATTATTGTAGCTGCTTAATTTGTTCACAGCGAAACTTATGTCCGGCCTGGTCCCACCTGACAGGTACAGCAAACTACCAATTGCTTCTTGATAGGGCACATTTGTTATAATATTTCTCTCATCTTGTGTACTCATTAATTTTTCACTCGGGTCACATGGTGAGCCAACTGCATTGCAGTTGGTCATCTTGAATCTCTCAATGATGCGCTCTACATAGGCTGTTTGATCCACTAATATTTGACTTCTATCTTCACTTTGCATTATTCTCCAGCCAATAAAATGATTAACTTTTCCCAAATTTTTCATATCAAATTTGCTCATTAATTTCTGCTTAATTCCATCTGCTCTTTGCTTATTATTGTAAAAAAACATCAAATCATCAACGTACACTATTATGTACATCACATCACTTCCTTCTATTTGATGATAGACACACGGATCCATAGTTGAGCATACAAAACCAATTTCCTTCAATGCCATGCTCAATTTTAAATTCCATTGCCGGCTTGCCTGCTTCAGTCCGTAGATGGATTTATTTAACCTGCATACTTTGTCACCGTGCGTATAATTTGGAGGTTGACTCATGTAAATTTCTGCATCTATGTCTCCTTGAAGAAAAGCGGTCACTGCATCCATTTGCTCAATGTACAATCTATGTTTAACAGCTAAGGCGAGCAAATAACGGATCGATGTGTGTCTCACTACTGGAGCATATACTTCATCATATTCTACGCCTTTCTTCTGCTGAAAGCCTTTAATAACCAGTCTTGCTTTATACCTTACCACTTTTCCATTAGCATCGGTTTTCATTTTGTACACCCACTTGCACGGGATCACTCTTTTATCATCGGGAAGATCTACTAATGTCCAAGTATTGTTTTGCATTAAGGATCTGAACTCACTGTCCATTGCTTCCTCCCATTCTTCAGCGTTGTTGCTAGACAAGGCTTCCTTAACGGTCGTCGGCTCGGTAATTACAGGTATGGCTGGTGTATCGTTTTCTTCGTAGCAAAGGTAAGTAGCTTTCTTTAATTTATTCCTAGGTCTCAGTGTGACGCTGCTTGTCCCCACGGACTCAGCTGATTGTTCAGGTAAGTATTCAGTATCACTATTGTCATCATTTTGTTCCAGCAAACTAGAGAAAGAATCACCTGTTAGTGTAGATGTAGAACTCATGTCTTTCTCATTTTCATCGCAGTCGTTTCCTTCTGATGACTGCAATTCTGATAATGGTACCATTGCACAATTATTTGTTACCTGATTCTCTATGAATACTACATCTCTGCTCTTCACTATTGCTCTCTTTCTTTCATCATATAGTCTGTAGCCTTTTGTCTCCTCGCAGTATCCAACGAACAACATTTTTACTGATTTTGAATCCCATTTCTTCCTTTTCTCCTTAGGCACATGTACCATAGCAGGGCATCCAAATATGCGCATGTGTTTAATATTAGGCTTCTTTCCCGTCCATATTTCTTCCGGTGTACGGTACTCTAGCGCTTTAGTCGGTGAGCGATTCGTAATGTAAGCAGCCGTTGATACTGCTTCTGCCCAAAAACGCTTATGTAGCCTGGAATTCAAGATTAAACATTTAGCACGCTCTACAAGAGTACGATTCATTCGTTCGGCCAACCCGTTTTGCTCAGGAGTGTATGGATTTGTGGTCTGGTGTTTGATACCAGCATTTTTTAAATACGTTGTGAAATTGTTATTGACATATTCCTTGCCATTATCAGTACGCAGGATTTTTATACTTTTATTGTTTTGTTTTTCAACTAAAGCTCTGAATTCTTTAAATTTCTCAAGAGCATCTGATTTATTTTCTAAAAAATACACAAATACTCTTCTAGAATAATCATCAATGAATGTTATATAGTACTTTGCATTCCCCAATGACTTATTTTCCATCGGTCCACATAAATCAGAGTGGATTAACTCTAGTAGTTCTGAAGCCCTGGTGCCTGTGTGTTTGAACGGTTGCCTACTCTGCTTGCCTTCTATACAAGTAGTACAAACAATGTTGTTTTTCTTTCTGGACAATTTAACACCTTCTGTACTTTCATTGAGTCTTTGTAAATCTATGAAATTCAAGTGAGCCATGCGTTGATGCCAGATTTTGTCATTTTCCTCATTAACTTGTGACAACATAGCAGAAACATCTGATGTATTTAACGGATACATGTTGTTCTGTCGCCCTGCAGTTAATATCAGTTTATTACTTTGGTAAACTTTGCATCCGTCACTGTCAAACTTGACTTCACAGCCGTTTTTAGTCATCTGGCTGACTGACAGCAAATTTGTGCTTAAATCAGGAATATACAAAACATTTCTGACCTGTATTTGTTGAACTGTGCATTCGGAGTCTTTTATTTTAAAATCCACCTTACCGCATGCTTTAACTGTTACTGACTTATTATCTGCTACTTTTATACTATGTATCGGAGAAGTAGTCACATCGTAGAGCCATTCATAGTGTTTGCACATGTGCATGGATGCACCGGAGTCGATATACCAGCGACTGTCATCCAACTCGGCACCAGCTGAAAAAGCAGCGAAGTAAGTATTATTATTTTGATTCCTTTTATCATTCTTCTCTGAATTCTTCCTGAAATAACACTGCTTTCCAATATGCCCATATTTGTTGCAGTTAAAGCAGCGTGGACCTTTACCCTGCGATTTGGATTCATCAGTGTAATTTGGTGGAATTTTTCTCGGAGACTTGACATGCTGACGGTTATGTTTCGTATAATATGCAACAGAGTTTGAATCTTTTACATCTTGTAGAATTTTAGTTTTGACTGAGTCGGCAGAGATCTGCACACCTGAGCTTTCGATTGCCATTATCATAGGCTTGTATGCATCGGGTAAGCCAGCTAGTAGTAGCGTCCCTAGCCATTCATCGCCAATTACAAAATTTATATTTCGGAGCTTGTGCGCTGTCGACATTATTTTATTTACATATTGCTCAACATTGTCACAACTATCAAGCGTAGTAGTAATCAGATCGCGTAACAATCCTACCTTTCTTGTGAGACCGGTGTCATCGAAGGCTCGCTTCAGATTTAGCCATACCTGCTGTGCCGTCGTAGCCTCCTGCACGTGCACATAGTTGATGGGGTCAACGAGAAGTATTATCTTCGATTTAGCCTTCGTGTCTTTTTTAGTATCCAC